>OY740829.1:818552-1174327 GCA_963514005.1 Raja brachyura | reverse complement strand
TATATATGTCTCTCTCTATATATGTTTCTCTCTCTCTCTATATATATATATATATATATATATATATATATATATCTATCTGTCTCTCTCTATATAATATATATATGTATATATCTGCTCTCTCTGTCTCTCTATATATATATCTATCACTGTGTGTGTGTGTGTGTCTGTCACTGTTCCACCCAGAGAGTTGTGAATGTGTGGAATTCGCTGCCACAGAGGGGAGTGGAGAGAGAGAGGCCACGTCACTGATGGATTATAGAGAGATAGACAGAGAGAGAGATTTGAGGACGATCAGCCATGATGACAATGAAGGGCTGCTCCAACCGCCAGACTCCCAACCGCCAACCGCGCGCTCCCGCCCCCTCGCGCTCCAACTCCAACCGCCAGAGAGAGAGAGACAGATGGGGTGGAGTGGGGAGGGGGTGATTGGTTGCCAGGTGAGTAGCTGCGACCCGGCAACAGCCGCTGATTGGCTCCCACCGTGAAATGGGGCGGTTTTCAGGTTGTGATTGGTTGCCAGGTGAGTAAATGGTGAGTAGCAACAGCCTGTGATTGGGTCCTGGCGGTTGGAGTTGGAGCGCGAGGGGGCGGGGAGCGCGCGGTTGGCGATTGGAGCGCGGGAACAAGATGGAGATGGAACCCGGACCCTGGTGTGAGAGAGAGTTATATATGTATATATATATACACACACACAGACAATAGGGGCAGGAGGAGGCCATTCGGCCCTTCATTGTCATCATGGCTGATCGGGCCCCAATCAATAACCCGTGCCTGCCTTCTCCCAAATCCCTTGTCTCCCCCACACCCTAGAGACAGAGAGATCTATCTCTCTCTCTCTCTCTATAATCCATCCAGTGACGTGGCCTCTCTCTCTCCACTCCCCTCTGTGGCAGCGAATTCCACACATTCACAACTCTCTGGGTGGAACAGTGACAGACACACACACACACACAGTGATAGATATATATATATATATATATATATATATATAGAGAGATATATATATATATATATATATATAGAGAGAGAGATATAGATAGATATATATAGATAGACATATATAGAGAGAGAGACAGAAGATATATATATATATATAGAGAGAGAGAGACACACAGGTATATATATATATATATATATATATATATATATCTGAAGAAGGGTCTCGACCCGAAACGTCGCCTATCTCCTTCACTCCTTAGATGCTGCTGCACCCGCTGAGTTTCTCCAGCTTTTTGTGTAAACCCATATATATATATATATATAGCAATGTTACAAAATTTTTAGATTTAAAAAATCAAGTCTGCAATTCATCCCATCAGATAAAGCATAAAAAGAAGTTTAATTTGACACCTAATTTACTTTCATATCTTCAGTGTTAAGAAAGTTATGGCCATTTTCATACTCGGAAATTAGCATCTTGCTCCCCATTGCCTTTCAATTGACTTAACTCAAAAGCTGTGATCTGGAACAGTTAAAAGCCCATAACTTTCTTAAAAATTAAGAGCTCAATGAAATTTTCAGTTATTATAGATTGAAGCATTCTGATACAAATATGAAACAATCTTACTTGGATGACCTGAAATTAAATCATATAATTAGTTAGTTATCTAATTGTAGCTAATTACAAAATTCAATGAGTAGATCTAAACATCTATCCATTTCTTAAGAAAATATAAACTTTTTTTAAATTGCCTAAGTGTCCAAATAACATTCACACAATAATCCACAATATAACATAATTTTTAAATCTCATTTTCATGAATTTCTGGGCCAAATGGAAGGAATTTAGTGTTTGATTCCTGTAAATTAATGGCCATTTAAATCAACTAGCGAGTGGGTTTTAGTGGAATGCGGTGGATTGGAACGTTGCGGTTAGCGGTGAAGTCGGGGGGAAAAATACTGTTTGTTCATACATTTTTTGGGACTCCATTTTGCAACATAAAAATATTATTAAAGCCTCCCGAAAAACCAACTTTTAATATAAAAATAAAGTATTTACCTTTTTTTCTCCCCTACGGAAAATCCTTCCGGTTGTCGGCGCTCACGGCTTTTGAAGGTGATTTTTAAATTACTCTAGTTAATAAATAATTTAGAGTAATTTAAAAATACCTTCATTGATGAAATGTCGGAGCGATTTTTCTTCTGCAACAAAATCGCCCGACATTGATCGATTTTTCAGGTCTGTTGAAAAACGGCACTTTAAGCCCGCCCCCCTCTGAAAGGCGCCAAAGTCGCGCACACGGGGAGCGGCAGAACTGCAGCGCCGCTAAAGGTAAGTTTTGCAACATACCTAATATATATATATATATATATATATATATATATATATATATATATATATATATATATATATATATATATATATATATATATATATATATATATATATATATATATATATATATAGAGAGAGAGAGACAGATATATATATATATACAGAGAGAGAGAGACATATATAGAGAGAGAGAGAGACAGACAGACAGATATATATATATAGAGAGAGAGTTTTATATATATAGAGAGAGACACAGATATGTAGATAGAGAGAGACATATATATATATATATATATATATATATATATATATATATATATATATATATATATATATATATATATATATATATATATATATATATATATATATATATATATATATATATATATATGATATATATATATAATGTGTAGAGAGTGAGATATATATCATCCAACTCAGTATCCCGTACCTGCCTTCTCTCCATACCCCCTGATCCCTTTAGCCACAAGTGCCACATCTAACTCCCTCTTAAATATAGCCAATGAACTGGCCTCAACTACCTTCTGTGGCAGAGAATAGTAAGATTGAACGAGAACTTACCAGTTCGAAGGTTGATCATTATTTCATGAGGAGTCGCGGTTAGGGATTTCGTGAAGAGCCCGCCGGCGCGCATGCTCGACATTCTTCAAAGTAGCGGTGTGGAATCACAGAAACCAATAACAGAAATGACTTTGCATAGTAAGATGAAAGAGACTCAAATTACCAGGTGAAGGCGATTGAGGGTTGGGCGTGGAGGGCACGAAATCCCTCACCGCGACTCCTCATGAAATAACGATCAACCTTCGAACTGGTAAGTTCTCGTTCAATCTTACTATTTCATTTCGGAGTCACGTGAGTGACTTCGTGAAGACTTCAAAGCTTCTGTGATTACACGCCCTGGACCACGTCCATGCTGACACACCACTAGCAGGGATGGATGGGAGGAACAAACTTGCTCAAATAGTTCATACTGCAAAACAAGAGCATATTTATTAACAACAAATCAAAAAAACCCTCATGCGGGGACACCTCCACGTTCTCGACCTGCATTCAGCACGGCTTCCGCGAACTATAGAGGAGCAGCAACAGGCTTGTTATAAAATCGCTGAAACACAGCTTCATTAGCCCATCCTGCTGTGGCGAGAATATGGTCCATGGGCACCTCCATGACCCTGGCCGCCGACGTCGATGCAGCCCTGGTGGAATGCGACGTGAACACATTAGTGTCGATACCTGACTTACCCAAGACGACCCGGAGCCACCTGGATATCGTCTGGACTGTCACTCGATGATGAGGTCTTGTATGAGTGACAAGCAGGTATCTCTCCATTCCTCTGATGCCTGCCGTCACCTTGACGTAGTGACGGATATGGGAGGCTAAACACAGCCTAGCATCTGCAGGGTATGCCGGGAACTTCAGCTGCAGCCCTGTGCACCCAGGTCTATGCTGCTTTAGTGGCTCATCAACGAAGAAGACTACTTCGGTAGGGGTAGACATCATGCTGTCGACACGTAGTTTATGGAGTGTCTGTACCCTCTGTGCTGAAGTCAGCGCTAGCATCATCACCAGCTTCATGGTGAGTTTGTCCAGCTGGAGCCCTTCCATGGGGGACCACGTCCTGAGCAGGGTTAAACGACCCTGACATCCCAGGTGATATTGTAGCGTGGTGTAGGCGGATTCATATTGAATATACCCCGCATGAGCCTGACCACTAGCCTGTTGGATCCCACCTCAATCTTGAGGTAGAATGACAGCGTGCTCCTGGCGCTGTTGATGGCACTGTAACTTAAGTGTTCATCATGGTGCAACCCCGCGAGGAATTCCAGGACGTCGGTTATAGTCACGGCATCGTACGTGATGCGAGAGTGGCTGCAGAAGGCTTCCCACTTCTTGATATGTGAGCGGTATCTTCGCCTTGTTGACTCTCGACACGACGCCGCAATGGTATCCATGGTCCGAGTTGAGAGGCCGTATTGGGCTAACGGCCTGTTCAAAACCTGCAAGCTAACAAATGCAAATAGCCATGGCAGGGATGTGGCTCCCCTGAGACAGGGTGAGTAACTAATTCTGGGCAACCCTTCAAAAGGACCCAAGGCTCACTGAGCATGTCAAAGACCACCGGATACCACGGCTGTGTAGGCCAGTCGGGTATAATAAGGATGCCCTTAGCTGCATCCATCTGAATCTTTCGTAATACCCGACTGATGAGGCAAAACGGGGGGAATGCATAGAAAAACCAATTCCCCCAGTCCAGCGAGAATGCATCTAGCGCCATAGCCCCAGGATCTGGTTCCCACGAAACGTAGGTTGGTACCTGATGGTTCAACCGGGACGCAAAAAGGTCAATATCCAGTTTCCCAAATTTGGCTGTGATTCTGGCAAAAATATCAGGATGCAACATCATTCAATATTGTCATTGAACTTGCGTGACCTGGTGTCCGCCACAGTATTAAGCTCACCTGGCAAATAGGTAGCTGAAATCCAAATGTCTCTCTGAACACACCAGAGCCAAATTGAGTTAGCCAATTTATCACACGAAACTGACCTGGTACCGCCCATATGGTTTAAATATGCCACCGCTGTGGTGTTGTCTATTTGGAGACGGACATGTGCCCCAAAAAACTTGGAACCATAAGCATGAAGTCCGTGGAATGCTGCAAGTAGCTCCAAATAGTTGATCCCATGTGACAACACCATAGTAGCCTCAAGGGTATCCCATCTGCCTCCGCAACTAGAGGAATGATCCGTAGCTCCCCAGCCATAAGAGCTCGCATCAGTTTGCAAGTATACCACCGGATTAGCCTCAATAATAGGCTTAAACGAGTTACTAATGTGGCGCACCCACCATCGTAACTCATCCGTCGCTTCAGGCGGCAGCTGCATTGGTCGATCATAATGACCAGCGTGCTGTCTTAACGCAGCGATCTTGGCCCTTTGCAAATTCTGATAATGCAAAGGCCCATATCGGGCTGCCGGAAACAAAGCTACAAGTTTGCCAATTACTGTAGCTGTATGACAAATCGATGGTATACCAGCGGTGATTAAACCTTGACACACCTGGGTGACCTCCTCAACCTTATTAGGTGGTATGGTGACCCTCATGCGAATAGAGTCCACCGTAAACCCCAGATAATGAATTACCTGGGAGGGGCAGAACTTTGATTTGGCTGGATGGACAATGAACCCCAGCTGCTGAAATAAATTGACTGCAGGTGCAACACCCTGTTGAGCCAATTCCAGGGTGTGGCCCACAATTAAGATATCATCTAAATAGGCCATTACTATATGATGTCGTTGTTGTAAATAGGCCATAATTGGCTTCACCAATTTAGTGAATAATCGAGGGGCTGTGGTAAGCCCATTGGGCAAAGCCCTATATTGCCAGAGTTGACCCATCCAGATAAATTTCAGAAACCTCCTATAATATTCTTGAATGGATACAGTATAGTACGCATCTTGTAAATCAATGCATGCCATAAAGCAACCATGTGAAATCAATGATTTGGCTGTTTCAAAAGTGTCCATTTTGAAATGAGTATATGTTACAAAAGTATTTAAACTAGTCAGGTCAATGATGACTCGACAGCCTCCATCCTTCTTTGGTCGAGTGAATATATTGGAAACAAATTCCACGGGCTCATGAACCGTTTTCTCTATCACTCCCTTCTGTTCTAGCCTCAAAATTTCCTTATAGCCTGCTGCCTGTTCTGCAGCAGACAATTTAAATGTTCGACCAGGCCTGTGCTGGGATGGAGGAATGTCCCCATTAAGAAACTCAATGCTATGACCTTGAACATTTCGTAACACATACTCATCACCAGTAATATCACCCCATGCACCCAAAAAGAACCGAAGGCGCCCACCAACATGTGAGGTTAGACAAAGAGAAAAGAGAGAACCAGACCGCCTCATCACCGTGGTTACCGGCGGTCCTTGACACATGTGGGTGGACGTGGAGGTGCTGGGTTGGCTTGAGGGCGCGGCGTCCTCATCTTCCACCAGGGTTTCTGCCGACCTTGTCCTAAAAAAGCCCCCTGGTGCTGGGGCGGTTGGTAACGGGGTGGAGCTGGAGGGTAGGTCCTCGTAGAGGTGCTGGCAGACCCTCGTGGTCGAACAAGCGGAGCTTTCGAGCCCGACGGCGTGGGGGCACCGCGAGGGCGCATGAGTCCCACCGTTTTGGCTTGTTCGTCAAGCTCTTTGACGCTCTTAGAGAGATCCTCGCCAAAGAGCTGACGGGGCGGCGGCGGCGGCGGTGGTTTGCACAACCCTGCAAACTTAGGGTTGAGCGCCGGGCGGATGCTGCTTTTGCGGAACCCATTGATATCATGTTGAGTTGCGCACAATAGAGCCAGAGCATCCTCCTGGTCCAAATTTAAGTCATCCCCATCAACCGACCGCACAAAGGCGGTAATACCGGCCGTGAGGAGCTTCAGGATCCGCTGAATTTTCAGCTCCTGTTGACGGATAGCCGCACTGATGTTGCCCCATATCGGCGTATTGACCACAGGCACGTTGAGGGAGTTGCAGTTGGATGGAGCCTTGTGACAGCTCATGGCCTGAATGAGAACCTCCTCCTGGAGCTGATGGTTGTTGAGGAAGTCCACTGTGGCTGCCAATTTCGAGTTGAGGGGAAGCCCAGACGAGTGTGGGGCCGCGAACTTAGTGGCCACATCGAGAAGGCCCTCCGCCGGTAAATCGGACGGAGGTGGGATGGGATCGACCAAAACCTCCTCTTCCTGCTGCTCCAGGCTGATGGTGGAAGTTGGTGAAACAGCCCTGTACCTGTCGCTGCTGGACGCTTGCTGCTGTTGACCATGAAGCAGGAGCTCCAGCAGTCGCTCCATCCGGTCAATACGCCCTTCACCCTGAACACTCAGGTGGTCGGAGTCCTCCGGCTCTGAAAAATGGCCGGGGCCCCTATCATCGGCCCGCACCTCATCGAGGCCCACCCGGTGCCGGTAGTCGTCGCTAGCAGCCGCCGAAGCGAAACTGCGCGATTCCTGCGCGGGCGTGTTCAACAGCCTCCGTTTAGCGGGAGCGGACACCGCTGCCACTAAGGACACTTGCGGCGTGATGTCGGCACCAGCCGCAGCCTGGATACCCGATGCCCTCGCAGGCTTGCCGGCAGCCCACGTCGTGGACCTCGCCGACGCATGGTCTCGCCCACCCATCCATGGGGGGCTCGGCGACCGCGACGAGACCCGACCCAACCGACCCGTCCCGGCGTCGAGATTTGGGGGGCGTCGACTGGACCTCACAGCCGCCCCGGGTCCCGCCCTGGAACCTGACCGCTCCTCGGCGGCAGGTAAAGCCTTAGCCCCAACAGGGTTAGACTTCCGGGCTCCTGCCCTTCCTCTCCGCGGAGGGCTGAGTGAAAAGGGCTGTGCAGCCGCACGCACCCTTCTGCTCGAGGCCGCCAGCAAGCCTGCTGACGACCTGACTGCCATGGCAGGATCCTCCTGCTCTGGCGGCACACCACACTCCTCCTCGTCGAACTCCTCTGAGCTGTGGTGTGCTGGCGGATCCGGACCTGTAAACACAGGGCTCACCGACATTTCTGCCCCTGTCCCGGCCTGCGCTGCAGGTACCGCCGATATCACTGGCTCCGGGACTGTTGACCGGCGACCTCGTCCAGACGTTCTCCGGCCTTTAACGCTCCCATCCATGTCCTTGCTGTGAAAACAAAACACAACAAGAACCACCAACGTAAGGTAGGATACTTACCTTAGTGGTTCCCTTACGAAGGGCTGGCGAGGAGCGCGCTCCACCGCCAGCCGTCGCAGCAACGCGATACGACGATATGCCGAGCATGCGCGCCGGCGGGCTCATCACGAAGTCACTCACGTGACTCCGAAATGAAATTCCAGAGACTCACCACTCTCTGTGTAAAGAATGTTTTCCTCATTTCGGTCCTAAAGGAATTTCCCCTTATCCTTAGACTGTGACCCCTTGTTCTGGACTCCCCCAACATCGGGAACAATCTTCCAGCATCTAGCTTGTGCAACCCCTTAAGAATTTTGTAAGTTTCTATAAGATCCCCCCTCAATCTTCTAAATTCCAGCGAGTACAAGCCGAGTCTATCCAATCTTTCCTCATATGAAAGTCCTGACATCCCAGGAATCAGTCTGGTGAATCTTCTCTGTACCCCCTCTATGGCAAGGATGTCTTTCCTCAGATTTGGAGACCAAAACTGTAGGCAATACTCCAGGTGTGGCCTCACCAAAACCCTGTACAACTGCAGTAGAACCTCCCTGCACCTATACTCAAATCCTTTCGCTATGAATGCTAACATACCATTTGCTTTCTTCACTGCCTGCATATAGGTAGCACCGCTAAAGGTAAGTTTTGTAACATACATATGTGTATGTATATATAGAGAGAGAGACATATATAAATATAGATAGAGAGATACATATATATATATATAGAGAGAGAGAGACATATATTCGTAATGTTACAACATTTTGAGATTTAAAAAATCAAGTCTGCAATTTATCCCATCAGATAAAGCATAAAAAGAAGTTTAATTTGACACCTAATTCACTTTCATATCTTCAGTATTACAAAAGTTACGGCCATTTTCATCCTCGGAAATTAGCATCTTGTTCCCTATTGCTTTTCCATTGACTTAACACAAAAGCTGTGATCGAGGACAGTCAAAAGCCCATAACTTTCTTAAAAATTAAGAGAACTGAATGAAATTTTCAGTTATTATAGATTGAGGCATTCTGAAACTAATATGAAACAATCTTACTTGGATGACCTGAAATTAAAACATATAATTAGTTAGTTACCCAATTGTCGCTCATTACAAAATTCAATTACTAGATTCTATCCATTTCTTAAGAAAAGATTAACATTTTTAAATAGCCTCAGTGTCCAAATAACAGTCACACAAGAATTCACAATAGAACATGATTTTAAAATCTCATTGTCATTAATTTATAGGCCAATTTGAAGGAATTTAGTGTTTAATTCCCGTAAATTAACGGCCATTTAAATCAATTTGCGAGTGGAATTTTATGGAATGCGATGGATTAGAAGGTTGCGGTTGCGGTGAATTTAAACCCCATATCGGCAGGAAAAATACTGCCGGTTCGTATGGGGAATAAATCACCGTTTCGCAACATGAAATGTTGATTAAGGTCATCTAAACAAGCAAGTATATATGTAAAAATAAACAGCTTTCACTTACCTGTCCCCTACGTAAAATCCGTCCCCGTTGTCGGCGTTCACGGCATTAGGAGCTAAATTTTATTTTACTGCAGCGCTGAAATAGTCGGGCGATTAACATTTTTTTTTTAACTTCCCGGCAGTCGGAACGAATCTCCAGATAAAGCTCGCACTCCGAGAAATAAAGTTCCGGATGGCAAGGGGAAATCTGCATTTTATCCCCTTCCCCCCCCCCCCCCACCCCTCAAAGGCGCCAAAGTCGCGACAGAACTGCAGCACCGCTAAAGGTAAGTTTTGTAACATACATATGTGTGTATATATATATAGAGAGAGAGAGAGAGACAGATATATATATATACATAACATACCTACTCTATAATTGTTAATATTTTAGTGCAACTAGCGCTGGTCTCCAGCAGTTCCTTACAATATGTTCTGTGTATGATGTGGAACATGATATTAAATATAATGCTTGTAAAAGTGCTGTTAAGATCTATAGAACCAAAGTGGATAAATGTCTAAAATGTCCTGATTTTAAATTGTCTGACAATAATCTTAGTGTCTGTAATAAAGTAAAATATCTAGGGCATTTTATTACAAACAAATGACAGATGATGAGGATATTTATAGGAAACGATGCATGCTGTGTGCACAGGCGAATATTCTCTTGAGTAAGTTTGGTGCGTGTACAGATGTGGTGAAGATGTCGCTATTTAGAGCATATTGCACACCACTCTATACTGTGCACCTGTGGGTGAACTATGGAAAGACAAGTTTGTAGAGACTAAAGGTGTCATATAATGATGCCATGAGAACACTGATAAGGACACCTAGATGGTGTAGTGCTAGTAACATGTTTGTGGCTGCAGGAGAGTACTTTAGAAGCTATCCAAAGAAATCATATGTATACATTCATTTGCAGGATAAATGACTCTACTAATGTAATTATTGTGGCCTTGTCAAACATAAGGTTTAGCACTACACGCTACGAATCCCAGTTGTGGAGACACTGGTATCGTTGTCTCGTTGTAGGACATTGATGATTCTTTTATACTGGATTATAATTCATGTATTGTGTTTTGGGTTTTTTTCTTAAACCAGTAAAGTTGCGGGGAGGGCACGATTGTTATGAATGAGGGGATTGGGATAATGCCACTTGCGACGCTCCTTGCACGGAGGCGTGGAATGCCACCGCATAGAGGCCAGGGGGGGGGAGGGGGGAAGAGAGAGAGAAGTAGCTCGGGTGGCTGAGCGGCCGCCATCTTAGCTCCTTCTGCCGGTCCCCGCTCACCTCTGGCAGTTCTCCGTCTCAAAACCTCTCTCCTGCCGCTCGCTGGCAACACTCTTGTCCTTAAATTCCGACAGCGCGATTGAGGTTACTCGGCTGTGGGAATTTAAGGATTTGCAGGAGCTGACATGAGCGAAGTCGGCGAACGGCAGGTGACAGGTGTTGCAACGGAGAGCACTGCCAAAGATCAGCGGGCCCGCAGAAGGTGCTGAAGTGGCGGGCAGTTCTGCTGTCGGGTCCTGGTGGCCGCTCCCCTAGCTGCTTCTATCCCCAGTTACAGTGTGTGGCTTCGCGCCCGGAGAGCTGCGGTAGCGGTGAGTGAGTGAGTTACTGGCAGTATCCCCGACACCCTCCTTCTCAACAGAGGAGGACAAAGGGCTTAATTAGGAAAGGGAAAATAGATTATGAAAGGAAACTGGCAGGGAACATAAAAACTGACTGCAAAAGTTTTTATAGATATGTAAAGAGAAAGAGACTAGTTAAAACAAATGTTGGTCCCTTGCAGTCAGAAACAGGTGAATTGATCATGGGGAACAAGGACATGGCAGACCAATTGAATAACTACTTTGGTTCTGTCTTCACTAAGGAAGACATAAATAATCTGCCGGAAATAGCAGTGGAACGGGGGTCAAATAAGATGGAGGAACTGAGTGAAATCCAGGTTAGCCGGGAGGTGGTGTTGGGTAAATTGAACGGATTGAAGGCCGATAAATCCCCAGGGCCAGATAGTCTGCATCCCAGAGTACTCAAGGAGGTAGCCACAGAAATAGTGGATGCATTAGTGATAATTTTTCAAAATTCCTTAGATTCTGGAGTAGTTCCTGAGGATTGGAGGGTAGCTAATGTAACCCCACTTTTTAAAAAAGGAGGGAGAGAGAAAGCGGGGAATTACAGACCAGTTAGTCTAACATCGGTAGTGGGGAAACTGCTAGAGTCAGTTATTAAAGATGGGATAGCAGCGCATTTGGAAAGTGGTGAAATCATTGGACAAAGTCAGCATGGATTTACGAAAGGTAAATCATGTCTGACAAATCTGATAGAATTTTTCGAGGATGTAACTAGTAGAGTGGATAAGGGAGAACCAGTGGATGTGTTATATCTAGACTTTCAGAAGGCTTTCGACAAGGTCCCGCATAAGAGATTAGCATACAAACTTAAAGCACACGGTATTGGGGGTTCAGTATTGATGTGGATAGAGAACTGGCTAGCAGACAGGAGGCAAAGGGTAGGAGTAAACGGGTCCTTTTCAGAATGGCAGGCAGTGACTAGTGGGGTGCCGCAAGGCTCAGTGCTGGGACCCCAGCTATTTACAATATATATTAATGATTTGGACGAGGGAATTCAATGCAACATCTCCAAATTTGCAGATGATACCAAGCTGGGGGGTATAGTTAGGTGTGAGGAGGATGCTTGGAGGCTGCAGGGTGATTTGGATAGGCTGAGTGAATGGGCAGATGCATGGCAGATGCAGTACAATGTGGATAAATGTGAGGTTATCCACTTTGGTGGCAAAAACATGAGGGTAGACTATTATCTGAATGGTGGCAGATTAGGTAAGGGGGAGATGCAACGAGACCTGGGTGTCATGGTACACCAGTCATTGAAAGTAGGCATGCAGGTGCAGCAGGCAGTGAAGAAAGCAAATGGTATGTTAGCATTCATAGCGAAAGGATTTGAGTATAGGAGCAGGGAGGTTCTACTGCAGTTGTACAGGGTTTTGGTGAGGCCACACCTGGAGTACTGCGTACAGTTTTGGTCTCCAAATCTGAGGAAAGACATCCTTGCCATAGAGGGGGTACAGAGAAGATTCACCAGACTGATTCCTGGGATGTCAGGACTTTCATATGAGGAAAGATTGGATAGACTCGGTTTGTACTCGATGGAATTTAGAAGATTGAGGGGGGATCTTATAGAAACCTACAAAATTCTTAAGGGGTTGGACAAGCTAGATGCTGGAAGATTGTTCCCGATGTTGGGGGAGTCCAGAACAAGGGGTCACAGTCTAAGGATAAGGGGGAATTCCTTTAGGACCGAAATGAGGAAAACATTCTTTACACAGAGAGTGGTGAGTCTCTGGAATTTCATTTCGGAGTCACGTGAGTGACTTCGTGAAGAGCCCGCCGGCGCGCATGCTCGACATATCGTCGTACCGCGTTGCTGCGACGGCTGGCGGTGGAGCGCGCTCCTCGCCAGCCCTTCAGAAGGGGCCACGGAGGTAAGTATTCTACCTTTAGTTGGTGGTCCTTGTTGTTGGTTTTGTCTTGCAGCAAGGACATGGATGGGAGTTCCAAGGGCCGGAGGACGTCAGGACGAGTTCGCCGGTCAACAGTTCCGGGGCCTTTACCATCGGCAGTACCTGCATCGCAGGCCGGGACTCAGGCGGAGATGTGGGTAAGCCCTGTGTTTACAGGTCCAGATCCGCCAGCACACCACAGCTCGGAGGAGTTCGACGAGGAGGAGTGTGGTGTGCCGCCAGAGCAGGGGGACCCTGCCATGGCAGTCAGGTCGTCAGCGGGCTCGCTGGTGACCTCGAGCTGGGTGCGTGCGGCTGCACGGCCTGTTCCACTCCGAGAAGGGGAAGGGCAGGAGCCCAGAAGCCTAACCCTACCAGGGCTAAGGCATTGCCTGACACGGAGGAGCGGTCAGGTTCCAGGGAAAGACCCGGGGCGGCTGTGAGGTCCAGCCGGCACGCCCCGACTCTCGACGCCGGGACGGGTCGGTCGAGTCGGGTCTCGTCACGGTCGCCGAGCCCCCCATGGATGGGTGGGCGAGACCATGCGTCGGCAACGTCCACGATGTGGGCAGCCGGCAAGACTGCGCGGGCCCCAGGCAGCCATGCTTCGGCTGGTGCCGACACCTCGCCGCAAGTGCCCTTAGTGGCAGCGGCTTCAGCTCCCGCTAAACGGAGGCGGTTGAACACGCCCGCGCAGGAATCGCGCAGTTCGCCTCGGCGGCTGTTAGCGACAACTACCGGCACCGGCAGGGCCTCGACGAGGTGCGGGCCGATGACAGGAGCCCGGTTTTCTTTTCAGAGCCGGAGGACTCCGACCACCTGAGTGTTCAGGGTGAAGGGCGTATTGACCGTATGGAGCGGCTGCTGGAGCTCCTGCTTCAACGTCAACAACAGCAGGGCAGCAACAGGCACAGGGCGTCTTCACAAACATCTACTATCAGCCTGGAGCAGCAGGAAGAAGTCCTCATCCAGGCAATGAGCCGTCACAAGGCTCCATCCAATTGCAACTCCCTCAACGTGCCTGTGGTCAATACGCCGATATGGGGCAACATCAGTGCGGCTATCCGTCAACAGGAGGTAAAACTGCAGCGGATCCTGAAGCTCCTCACGGCCGGTATTACCGCCTTTGTGCGGTCGGTGGACGGGGACGAATTGAATTTGGACCAGGGAGATGCCCTGGCCCTCCTGTGCGCGACCCAGCACGAAATTAACGGGTTTCGCAAAACCAGCATCCGCCCAGCGCTCAATCCAAAGTTTGCAGGAGTGTGCAAACCACCGCCGCCGCCCCCGCCCCGTCAGCTCTTTGGGAAGGACCTCTCGAAGAGAGTCAAAGAGCTTGACGAGCAAGCCAAAACGGTGGGGATCATGCGCCCTCAGAGTGCCCCCACACCGTCAGGCTCAAAGTCTCCATACATTCGATCACGAGGGTCTGCCAGTACCTCGACGAGGACCCACCCTCAAGCTCCACAACGACAGCAACATCAGACCCAGCACCAGGGGTCTTTTTTAGGACAGGGTCGGCAGAGACCCTGGTGGAAAACGAAGACGCAGCGCCCTCAAGCCAACCCAGCACCTCCACGTCCACACACGCGTGTCAAGGACCGCCGGTAACCACGGAGGTGAGGGGGTCTGGTTCTCTCTTTTCTCTCTGTTTAACTTCACATGTTGGTGGTCACCTTCGGTGGTTTTTGGGTGCATGAGGTAATTTCACTGGTGACGAGTATGTGTTGCAGAATATTCAGGGGCATAAAATTGAGTTTATTAATGGCGACATTCCTCCATCCCAGCACATGCCCGCTCGAACATTTAAAATTATCTGCTGCAGAACAGGCAGCCGGCTATAAGGAATTGTTAAGTCTTGAGAAGAGAGTGGTGCATGAGCCAGTTGAATTTGTTTCGAACATATTCACCAGATGGAAGTTGTCGTGTCATTATTGATCTAACTCGTTTGAATACTTTTGTAACATATTCTCATTTTAAAATGGATACGATGAAACAACCAAATCATTGATTTCTCATGGTTGTTTTATGGCATGCATCGGTTTAAAAGACGCATATTATTCCGTATCCGTCCAGAAATGTGACAGAAGGTTTTAAAAATTCATCTGGATGGGGCAACTCTGGCAGTACAAGGCTTTGCCTAATGAGCTCACCACAGCCCTAGATTGTTCACTAAATTAGTGAAGCCAATTATGGCTTATTTGAGACAACGACACCATATAGTATGGCCTATTTAGATGATGTCTTAATTGTGGGCCACACCCTGGAATTGGCTGAACAGGGTGTTGCAGCTGCTGTCAATATATTTCAACAATTGGGGTTTATTGTCCATCCAGAGAAATCAAAGTTCTACCCTGCCCAGGTGATTAATTACCTAGGGTTCACGGTGAACTCTATAAGCATGAGGGTTACCATTCCAATTAACAAGATTGAGGAGGTTACCCAGGTGTGTCAAGATTTAATCCGCACCAATATACCATCGATTCGGCACTTAGCTACAATAATTGGGAAGCTGGTAGCTTTGTTTTCGGCAGCGCGATATGGACCTTTGCATTATCAGAATTTGCAAAGAGCTAAAATTGCTGCGTTAAAACAGAACGCTGGTTATTATGATCGGTCCATGCAGCTGCCGCCCGAAGCGATAAATGAGTTGCAATGGTGGGTGTGTCACATTAGCAACTCATTCAAGCCTATTAGGGAGGCTAATCCGGTGGTATATTTGCAAACTGATGCAAGCTCCAATGGTTGGGGATCCACGAATAATTGCTCTAGTTGTGGTGGCAGATGGGACACCCTTGAATCAACGATGTTGTTAACTCAAGGGATTAACTATTTGGAGTTGCTGGCAGCATTCCACGGACTTCGTGCGTATTGTTCTAAGCTTGTTGGAGCACATGTCCGTCTCCAAATAGACAACACCACAGCAGTAGCATATTTAAACCATATGGGTGGTACCAGGCCTGTTTCGTGTGACAAATTGGCAAACTCAATTTGGCTCTGGTGTGTTCAAAGAGACATTTGGATTTCAGCTACCTATTTGCCAGGTGAGCTTAATACTGTGGCGGACAGCAGGTCACGCAAATTTAATGACAACATTGAATGGATGTTGCATCCTGAGATCTTTTCTAAAGTCACAGCCAAATTTGGTAAACCGGACATTGACCTCTTTGCGTCACGGTGGAACCATCAGGTACCAACCTACGTTTCATGGGAACCAGATCCTGGGGCAATAGCGCCAGATGCATTCTCGCTGGACTGGGGGAAGTGGTTTTTCTATGCCTTCCCCCCATTTTGCCTCATCAGTCGGGTATTGGGAAAGATTCAGGCAGATGCTGCCAAGGGCATCCTTATTATACCCGACTGGCCCACACAGCCTTGGTATCCGGTGGTCTTTGACATGCTCAACGAACCTTGGGTCCTTTTGAAGGGTTGCCCACAATTGGTTACTCACCCTGTCTCAGGGGAGCCGCATCCCTGCCATGGCTATTTAAATTTGTTGGCTTGCAGGTTCTGAACAGGCCGTTAGTCCAATACGGCCTCTCGGCTCGGACCATGGATACCACCGGGGCGTCGTGTCGAGAGTCTACAAGGCGAAGATACCGCTCGCATATTAAGAAGTGGGAAGCCTACTGCAGCCGCTCTCGCATCACGTACGATGACGTGACAACAACCGACGTCCTGGAATTCCTCGCGGGGTTGCACCATGATGAACACTTAAGTTACAGTGCCATCAACAGCGCCAGAAGTGCGCTATCATTCTACCTCAGTTTGGAGGTAGGATCCAACAGGCTAGTGTCCAGACTCATGCGGGGTATATTCAATATGAATCCGCCTACACCACGCTATAATATCACCTGGGATGTCAGGGACGTATTAACCCTGCTCAGGACGTGGTCACCCATGGAAGGGCTCCAACTGGACCAACGCACCATGAAGCTGGTGATGTTACTAGCGCTGACTTCAGCTCAGAGGGTACAGACACTACACAAACTTCGTGTCGACAGAATGACGTCTACCCCCACAGAAGTAGTCTTTTTCATTGACGAGCTGCTAAAGCAGCATAGACCTGGGTGCACAGGGCTGCAGCTGAAGTTCCCGGGATACCCCGCAGATGCTAGGCTATGTGTAGCCTCACATATCCGCCACTATGTCAAGGTGACGGCACACATCAGAGGAATGGAGCGATACCTGCTTGTCACTCATAAGAGACCTCATCATCGAGTGACAGTCCAGACGATATCCATGTGGCTTCCAGTCGTTTTGGGTAAGTCAGGTATCGACACTAATGTGTTCAAGTCTCTTTCCAACAGGGCTGCATCGACGTCAACGGCGAGGGTCATGGAGGTGCCCATGGACAAAATTCTCGCCACAGCAGGATGGGCTAATGAAGCTGTGTTCCAGCGTTTTTATAACAAGCCTGTTGCTGCTCCTCTACAGTTTACAGAAGCCGTGCTGAATGCAGGTCACGAACGTGGAGATGTCCCCGCATGAGGGGTTTTGATTTGTTATTAATAACTCTGCTCTTGTTTTGCAGTATGAACTATTGAGCAAGTTTGTTCCTGCCATCCATCCCTGGTAGTGGTGTGTCAGCATGGACGTGGTCCAGGGCGTGTAATCACAGAAGCTTTGAAGTCTTCACGAAGTCACTCACGTGACTCCGAAATGAAATAGTAAGATTGAACGAGAACTTACCAGTTCGAAGGTTGATCTTTATTTTATGAGGAGTCGAAGTGAGGGATTTCGTGCCCTCCTCGCCCAACCCTCAATCACCTTCATCTGGTAATCTTAGTCACTTCAATCTTACTATGCGAAGTCATTTCTTTGTTGGGTTCTGTGATTCCACGCCGCTACTTTGAAGTATGTCGAGCATGCGCGCCGGCGGGCTCTTCACGAAATCCCTCACTTCGACTCCTCATAAAATAAAGATCAACCTTCGAACTGGTAAGTTCTCGTTCAATCTTACTATTCTCTGCCACAGAAGGTAGTTGAGGCCAGTTCATTGGCTATATTTAAGAGGGCGTTAGATGTGGCACTTGTGGCTAAAGGGATCAGGGGGTATGGAGAGAAGGCAGGTACGGGATACTGAGTTGGATGATCAGCCATGATCACATTGAATGGCGGTGCAGGCTCGAAGGGCCGAATGGCCTACTCCTGCACCTATTTTCTATGTTTCTATGTTTCTAACACTTGTGCCCTCCCCACAACTTTACCCCTGGCACAGATTCTCCACACGCTGTGAAAGGAACTGTTCCCCCAATTGGTCTAGGACTAGGAAGCCTAGGAAGGGCAAATTGAAATGTCACAGCTTTTTATTTATTTATTTAACGGAGAAAACAATCTGCGCATGCGCGGTTTATTTTTTTTTAAAGCGGACTGAGTGCCTACCCTGAGTAATTACTCACGGCACGTGCCTGATGCAGGGTGACTCGGGGGGGGGGGGGGGGGGGAGTGGGCAGATGCAATGTAGCTGCAGTTTAATGGGAATAAATGTGAGGTTATCCACTTTGGTTCAAAAACAGGAAGGAAGATTATTATGTAATTATTGTCAAATTGGGAAAAGGGGAAGTTCAACGGGATCTGGGGGTCCTTGTTCATCAGTCACTGAAAGTAAGCATGCAGGTACAGCAGGCAGTGAGAGAAGGCAGAAAGTGAATGGTATGTTGGCCTTCATATGACGAGGAGTTGAGTATAGGAAGAAAGAGGTCCTTCTGCCACTGTACAGGGCCCTAGTTAGACCACACCTGGAGTATTGTGTACAGTTTTGGTCTCCAAATTTGAGGGAACCCAGCGTAGGTTCATCAGGTTAATTCCCAGGATGGCGGGGCTGTCATATTCTGAGAGAATGGAGCGGCTGGGCTTGTACACCCTAGAATTTAGAAGGATGTGAGGGGATCTCATTGAAACGCATAGGATTATTGAGGTTTGGACACGCTAGAGGCAGGAAACATTTTGCCGATGTTGGGGGAGTCCAGAATCATGCGCCACTGTTTAAGAATAAGGGGTAAGCCATTTAAAACAGAGGTGAAGAAAAACTTGAGAGTTGTGAGTGTATGGAATTCTTTGCTTCAGAGGGCGGTGGAGGCCGGTTCTCTGGATTCTTTCAAGAGATAGTTAGACAGGGCTCTTAAAGATAGGGGAGTCAGTGGACATGGGGAGAAGGCAGGAACGGGGTACTGATTGTGGATGATCAGCCATGATCACATTGAATGACGATGCTGGCTCAAAGGGTGAATGGCCTCCTCCTGCACCTGTTGTCTATTGAGGTTCCCTGTGGGAAAAGGAGGAGCATTAGGTCCCAGCGCAGTCAGACCACGTGGTGTGAGGGTCTGCAGCGTGGAGACTCCAGGCCCAGTGCTGAGCCTGGGACTCTGGTAAGGCGATGGCTGTGGCCAGTGGTCAGAGATCAGATTACCTTTATTGTCATTCAGACCTATCGGTCTGAACGGAATTTCGTGCCTGCAGTCATACATATATTAAAAGTAACAAAAACACACAATAAACACACATTTTACATCCACCACAGTGAGTTCACCAAACACCTCCTGTGATGGAAGGCAAAAGTCTTAGTCTTTGTCTCTTCCCTCCTTGATCCCCCTCTGCGTTGAGGCGATCCAAGCCTCCGATGTTGTGACCCCGCCGGGTGTTGGTAAGTGAATCAGTCCCGCGGCTGAATCCAGCTTCGCGAACGGGCCAATTCAAACTGCTGAAGCTGCCGCCCTGCAGTCCAGCGGACGCAGCTGTTGCGGGAGCTCCAGAAACCAGGTCACCAACCTGTGACCTGCGAGCTCCCGGCGATGTCATCCAGTGGGCCCGCGGCTGGGCCTCGGAAGCCGCGCCGCCACCGCCGCCGGAACGCCAGAAAACAGCAACAACTCCAAAGTCAGGTCACAGCTCCAGGTCGGGCCGCTGCCGCTACCGGAACGCCAGAACACCGCCACAGCTCCAAGTTGGGTCACAGCTCCAAGTCGGGCCGCTGCCGCTACCAGAAAGCCGAAGTGCCGCCACAGCACCAAGTTGGGCCGCTGCTGCTGCCGCTACCGGCATGCCGGAGTGCCGCCACAGCTCCAAGTCGGGCCGCTGCTGCTGCCAAGTCGGGCCAGTCGGCCACTGCCGCTGCCGCAAACGCCGCCCGAGGCCGTCAGCTCCGCCATTGGGCCTCAGCGCAGACGGAGACAGGGGACACAACAAGAAAATGTCGTATCCCCCCGAAGGAAGAGACTAAACCATGTTTCTCCCCCCCCCCCCCCCCCACACTTACACAATCTAATAAAGTAACTAAACTAAACTAAACTAAAACAGACATAAGCAAAACAACACCAAAAAGAAAAAAACAGACGGACTGCAGGCGAGCCCAGCGCCGCCACTTCCGGACTGTATGGTGGGCGGTGGAGTGACCAATGTCTTGTACACACCTCCAGTTTAAATTCCATTTGGAATATTTTGGAGGACCAAGAAACCAAGAAACGGCAAAATGAGCTCCCAATGTCTGCACTTAATACTCTGACTGATGAAGACCAATGTGCCAAAAGCCTGTTTGACCACCTTATCCACCTGCAACTCCATCTTCAATGGACCACTCCTAGTTCCCTCTGATCTACAACAGTCCACAGACCTCTACCATTCACTGTGCCAATGTTAAACTTTGCAAAATGCAACTCCTCATATTTCTCTGTATTAAATTCCACCAACCATTCCTCAGCCCACCTGGCCAATCGATCCAGATTCTGCTGCAAGTTTGCACATCCAACTTCACTATCTGCAAAACCACTCACTTTTGTATCATCAGCAAACTTGCTAATCTTGCCCTGTATGTTCTCATCCAAATCATTGATGTAGATGACAAACAGTGACGTGCCCAGCACCGAACCCTGAGACACACCACTAATCACAGGCGTCCAGTCTGAGATGCAGCATTCCACCATCACCCTCTGCTTCCTTCCATGGAGCCAATTTTCTATCCATCCAGTTATCTCTCCTTGGGTACCACATGATGTAACCTTCCACAGCAGCGTAGCATGTGCAACCTTGTCGAATGCTTTGCTGAAGTCCACATATATAACATCTTCAATTCTGTCTTGGTCATGTCTTCAAAAACTTCAATCAGATTGACGACACATGGCCTCCCACGTTACATTGCATGTGATCAATTAGATTTGTGACATGTGACCTCACATATAAAACCATGTTGACTATCCCTAATCAGCCTTTCTACATCTAAATGCATGTATATCTTATCCAGTAGAGGGGGCGGGGTAACTCAGTTGGTAAGGAATGAAATTCAGTCCTTGGCAAGGGGTGACATAAGATTAGAAGATGTGGACTCATTGTGGATAGATCTAAGAGATTGTAAGGGTAAAAAGACACTAATTGGAGTTATTTACAGGCCTCCAAACAGAAACCAGTTATAGGATACCAGTTGCACCAGGAGATACAATTGGCATCTAAGAAAGGTGGGTCACGGAAGATTTCAACATGCAGGTAGACTGGGAAATTCAGATTGATACCGGAGCCCAAGAAAGGGAATTTGAAGAGTGCCTCCGAGTGGATACTTAGAGCAGCTTGTAATGGAGCTGACCAGGAAAAGGGCAATTGTGGATTTAGTGTTGTGTGATGAACCGGATTTGATAGGGAAGTCAAGATAAAGGAACCACTGGGAGGTAGCGACCACAATGTGATCAGTTTGAAATCTGTAATTTGAGAGGGAGAAGGTGAAATCGGATGCGTCGGTATTGGAGCTGAGCAAAGGAGACCAGCAGAGGCATGAGGGAGGAGATGGCCAAAGGTGACTGGAAAGGGACCGGAGCAAGGACGATGATGGAACAGCAATGGCAGGAATGTCTGGGAATAATTCGGAAGATGCAGGATGTTTTCATTCCAGAGAGGAAGATTCTAGTGGAGAAAGAAGCCAGTGTGACTGAGTAGATAACTCAACGATATTATAAAACTGTAAGAGGTGGCATAATGACAAAGATTAGTGGGAATCAGAGGACTGGGAAGCTTTTAAAGAACAATAGAAGGTACCTAAAAAGGCAATATGGGGAGAAATAGTAAGATTAAACGAGAACTTACCAGTTTGAAGTTTGATCTTTATTTTATGAGGAGTTGCGATGAGGGATTTCGTGAAGAACCTGCCAGCACGCATGCGCGACATTCTTCAAAGCAGCGGCGTGGAATCACAGAACCAACAAACAAAGAAATGACTTGTTATAGGAAGACTGAAGAGACTCTAATTACCAGTTGACTTTATGATCGAGGGTTGGGAGCGGAGGGCACGAAATCCCTCATCGCAACTCCTCATAAAATAAAGATCAAACTTCAAACTGGTAAGTTCTCGTTTAATCTTAAACCCCTGTCTCACGGTGCGAGTTGGCCCACGAGTGACCCCGAGTTTTCACTCGTGGTGATCACGTACAGCCAACGTAGCGGGAACGTGGGACCTCGCGCGATCAACTTGTCCACTCGTGGCGCTAACGGCAGGTACCCACGAAACTTGTGAACTCGTGAAAAAAGTCAAACATGTTTGACTTTTTCCACGAGTCAAATTTACTGTTCAAGTTTAAAATTGAAACATTTAGACTCGTTGTAGGAACGTAGGGCCCGTGCGTTTAACGTAGTGATTCGTGAGTCTACCGTGGGAACTCTTTAAAATATTTCAGTGCCATTCACACTCGAGTCTTAATCACAAAATTTAATTCACCCTAGACTAAATATTCTTTGTTTTTTGATCATTTTCGTCTTATTTTCCCACATGTACAATTTTATATATAATGTATATCCTAAAAATATGTTAAAAAAAACTAGGAGTGAAAAAAAAGTTTAATTACCAGGAGTTGGAAAATCATTCTATTAGAATGATTAAAAAAAAACATTCCAACGTCTAAACACTGGGCTTCAGCCCTATCCTACCCTTTCGGGGGGTGATTACTGCAGTTATTTATTGGAAAATTAGCTATAAAAACCATGGAGATGAATCAATGAACATTGGATTTTCCTGACGCGTAGATCTGGTTTTGGGGTCCCGCCAAGAGGAGGTGATGTGGACACGGTTTCAGTTACAGTTCTAGAGGAACATTGCTTCCGATCTAAGTCTCTTATGCACTCCTCAGAAGAACTGGGTGTGCTCTTCACCATTATGGCTCCCAGCCTACAGGTTTCTGATCTGAACAACTAACTTCTTCCCAATTTCTCCTCCACCCACTCCCCCACCCCCCCCCCCCCTATTTCCCTCTCCTCCTCGGCGCTCTTGTTCACTCCCTCCCTCCCTCCCTCCCTCCATCCCTCTCGCAGGGCTTGGTTCAAAGGGGGCAACGAGCCAAGCGGGGTCTGAACCCTTTCTGAAAACGAGGGCAAAGAGTAAAAAGTATTGTCAAGCGCTCCAAACTTCGTTTAAAATAAGTAAATCCGACCTTGGCTAATAATTTAAAAATAAATCCTTATACAAAACCAACACCCTACAAACTCTCTGTCTCTCACGCTGCCTGTTGCCTTGTGGGGGGTGTGTGTCGGAGAGAGGGGGTGTGGGTGTGGAGGGGACCCGATGTGAATGTTACCACTATAGGATGGCGAGCTTGGGCTCTGAGCTGCAGTGATAGAGAGCAGAGAGAGAGAGAGAGAGGGAGAGAGAGTGGGTGTGCGCGTCAGCAGCAAAGTTATATACAACGGGGGTACACAAAAGGCTGGAGAAACTCAGCGAGTGCAGCAGCATCTAAGGAGCGAAGGAGATAGGCGACGTTTCGGGTCGAGACCCTTATATACAACGGGCTTGTACGCGCTGGCAAGGTGGGTTTCCTTTGTTCTCATCCGGGGCTTCAGAGAGATCGGAGAGAATTAAGTCTCCTTTGCACACCACTCCTAACCCAAGGGCCTTGTCACCCCAGACAGATTAATGACGCCCCCCCCCCCCTCCCCAACCTCCCTCACACCTGGGCACCAAAGCAGCTCAGGAGGCGAACCCTGAGCTCCGTCTCCCAACAATCTGATGCGCATTTTCCCTTTGTAGGTCATATTAATAGATGCAGCCGCGCTGATTTCTATCTTTAACTCAAAGCCACAGGATGGAGGTGTTTTCTTTAACATTGTTGCTTTATTAAAACATACCTTCATTCATGGTTGGCTCAAGTGTAACGGGAGAGGAACTTGGTAAGTCGGGAGAGCACCTTGGAACATCGCATAAAGAACATGCCCTTGGGAACTCGGTTAAACACTTGACCATAAACTTTGAATCTCGTGCATAACCACGAGTCCGTTTTTTTTCTTTCACTTGGGGTCACTCTTGGGTGGACTCGCACTGTGAGACAGGGCCTTTACTATTTCATTTCGGAGTCACGTGAGTGACTTCGTGAAGACTTCAAAGCTCTGTGATTACATGCCCTGGACAACGTCCATGCTGTCACACACGCCACTGTAAGGATGGATAGGAGTAATCAAATTTTCAGACTGCTTGTACTGAAAAATAATAATATTTATTAATAACAACAAAAAGAAAAAACCCCTCACTGGGGAGTAGTTGTATGTTCTCGACCCGCATTCAGCACGGCCTCTGCGAACATTACAGGAGCGGTAACAGGTATGTTATAAAACCACTGAAAGGTGGCTTCACTGGCCCATCCCGCTGTGGCAAGAATATGGTCCATGGGCACCTCCATGACCTTTGCCGCCGACGTTGATGCAGCCCTGGTGGAATGGGATTTAAAGACATTAGTGTCAATACCTGCTTCATTCAAGACGATCCTGAGCCATCTGGAGATCGTCTGTACCGTCACTCTGCAGTGAGGTTTTTTGTGGCTGATTAGCAGGTATTTTTCCATTCCCCTTAATTTCCGCGTCACTCTTATATAGAGGCGGATATGGGTGGCTAAACATAGCCTAGCATCAGCGGGGTATGCTGGAAACACCAGCTGCAGCCCTGTGAATCCAGGTCTATGCTGCTTAAGCAATTCATCAACAAAGAAAATTACTTTTTCTGGGGTAGAGATCATTCTGTCAATCTTGACCTTATGAAGTGTCTGTACCCTTTGTGCTGAAGTAAGTGCCAATAACATCACCAGCTTCAGGGTGAGTTTGTCCAATTCAAGCCCAGCCATGGGCGACCACGTCCTGAGTAGGGTTAGTACTTTCCCAATGTCCCAGGTGACGTTGTAACGGGGTCTTGGCGGATTGGAATTAAATATTCCCCGCATCAGTTTGGACACCAGTTTATTGGATCCTACCTCAATATTGAGGTAGGATGATAGTGCACTCCTGGCGCTATTGATGGCACTGTAGCTGAGGTGTTCGTCATGATGCAACCCCACAAGGAATTCCAGCACATCTGTGATTGAAACTGAGTCATATGCAATGTCCAAGCGGCCGCAGTAGGTTTCCCATTTCCTGATATGCGTTAGATATTGCCGTCTTGTGGACTCCCTGCATGATGCTCCAATTGTATCCATTGTCCTTGATGAGAGACCATACTGCAGTAATGGTCTGTTCAGAACCTGCAAACCAATAAATTCAAGTGACTATGGCAGGGATGTAGTTCCCCTGTAACAGGGTTCGTCACCAATTGTGGGCAACCCTCTAAGAGGACCCATGGTTGACTGATCATTCCAAGGACCACCGGATACCATGGCTGAGTAGGCCATTCGGGTATGACAAGAATGCCTTTAGCAGCATCTAGCTGGATTTTCCGCAATACCCGACTGATGAGGCAAAATGGAGGAAATGCATAGAAAAACCATTTCCCCCAGTCTAGCGAGAAAGCGTCCATCGCCATTGCCCCAGGATCTGGTTCCCATGATACGTATGTTGGTACCTGATGGTTCAACCGTGACGCAAAAAGGTCAATATCCAGTTTACCAAATTAGGCTGTAATTTTGCCGAATATTTGGGGATTTAACATCCACTCGATGTTGTCATTAAATTTCCGTGACCTGGTGTCCGCCACTGTATTGAGCTTACCTGGTAAATAGGTAGTTGAAATCCAAATATTCCGTTGTATGCACCAGAGCCAAATTGTATTAGCCAATTCATCACATTAAATTGACCTGGTACCGCCCATATGATTTAGATATGCCACCGCAGTGGTATTGTCTATTTGGAGACGGACATGAGTGTCAGTAAAGTTTGAACAATAAGCTCTAAGTCCGTGGAATGCTCCTAGCATCTCCAAATAATTTATCCCTTGTGATAACAACAGGGTAGATTCAAGGGTGTCCCATCTGCCTCCGCAACTAGTGTAGTTGTCCATAGCTCCCCAGCCACGGGAGCTTGCGTCTGTTTGTAAGTATACCACCGGACGAGGCACAACGATGGGTTTAAATGAGTTATGGATATTATCAATCCACCATTGTAACTCAATTTTTGCCTTAAGTGGCAGCTGCATAGGTCTATCAAAATGTCCAGCATTCAATTTTAAAGCTGAAATCTTGGATCTTTGCAAATTTTGATAATGTAAAGGTCCGAATTGAGCAGCTGGAAAAACTGCTACGATTTTCCCAATCACCTTAGCAGTTTGTCTGATTGATGGTATACTGGCGCAGACCAGATTCTTACATGCTTGAATGATATCCCCAACTTTGTTAGTTGGTATGGTGGCAATCATACGATTGGAATCCACCGTGAATCCCAGATAGTCCATGATCTGTGAAGGACAGAACTTTGATTTATCTGGATGGATAATAAATCCCATTTTTTGAAATATTTCCACAGTGGCTGAAACTGCCAATTTTGCTGATTCCAGTGTATTCCCAATGATTAGGATATCACCCAGGTAAGCCATGACTGAATGATTTTCCCTCCTCAGTGTTGCTAGCACTGGCTTGAGTAATTTGGTAAACAATCTGGGGGCTGTGGTAAGCCCATTGGGCAAAGCTTTGTATGCCAAAGTTGATCCATCCAGGTAAACTTCAAGAACTTCCTGTGATGTTTCTGAATTGATACTGAATAATATGCATCTTTTAAATCAATGCATGCCATGAAGCAGCCCTCAGAAATCAAAGATTTGGCTGCTTCGAACGTGTCCATTTTGAAATGGATATATTTTACAAAAGTATTCAAATGGGTTAGATCTATAATAACCCAACATCCACCATCTTTCTTGGTTTTTGTGAATATGTTAGATACAAATTCAATTGGTTCGTGTATATTTCTTTCTATCACGCCTTTCCCTTGTAGTCTCAAGATTTCAGCATAGCCTACTGCTGTTTTCTTCCTGGAAAGTGCAAATTTGCGATTCGGCATATGCTGAGGTGGAGGAATTTGACCATTTATGAACTCAATCTCATGGCCTTGAATACTTTGTAAAATAAACTCATCTGAGGTGATGGTTTCCCATGCCTCCTTAAACCCCCGTAGTCTACCCCCAACATGTGAGGTTAGACATGCAAGTGCATGAAATCCAGACCGCCTTACCTTCATGGTTATCGGCGGTCCCTGACATGTTTGGTGGGACGTGGAGGTGCTGGTGATGCGGAAACCGCATGTTCCATGCTGGCCGCTGCGGGCCTTGCCCTAAAAAAGGCCTGGGCTATTGAGACTGTTGGTATTGTGGAGGCGCCGGAACGTAGGTCCTTGCTGGCCTTTCGGTTTGACCTCGTGGCCTGAAATATGGTGTTTTCCTGGCCGTTTGTCTGGTCAAGGTGTGTGACCTCATAAGACCCACTGTCTTTGCATGGTCATCTAAATCCTTGACCTGCTTCGGGAGGTCTCCGAATAGCTGTCTGGGTGGTGGTGTTGGGGGTGCTCTGCATAGCCCCGCAAATTTGGGGTTTAATGTAGGCTTGATGATGCTCTTCCGAAACGCATTTATCTCATATAGCGTGTTGCATAGCAGTGCCAGAGCATCCTCCTGTTCGGTGTTCAAGTCCACACCATCCACCGACCTCGCAAAAGCGGTAATCCCAGATGTGAGCAGTTTCAGGATCCTTTGTAACTTCATTTCCTGTGCTCTAATGCCCGGGCTAATATTGCCCCAAATAGGCATGTTCACAATAGGCACATTGAGCGAGTTACAATTACTCGGTGCCTTGTGTCTGTTCATGGCCTCCGCAAGGACCTGCTCCTGTAGCTGATGGTTGGTGAGGAAATCAATGGTAGCGGCCAGTTTGGTATTGAGGGGTTGTCCTGATGATTTGGGTAACGCAAACTTGGCTGCCACGTCTAGGGACCTCAGGTGCTACTGGTGCGTGTACCAAGATCTCCTCTTCTCCTGGCTGCCTCATGCTATCCATTGATGATGGGGATATGTCCATGAGTCCCCTGGAACTGAATGTTTCCCGCCTTTTATTTTGCTGCAGGATTTGTTCCATTATCCTCTCCATCCGATCAATGCGCCCTTCATCGTGCGTGAATGGGCGGTCAGATTCCTCATGCCCGAAGGAACTTCTGAGGCTCCTATCATCGGCCCGTACCTCGTCGAGGTAATCTCGGTGCCATGACGAAAAGTCGCTACCAGCCGCCTCAGCGAAACTGAACGACTCCCGCGCGGACCTGCTCATACGCCTCCTTTTGGCTGAGCTAGGACCGGCTGCGTCTAAGGGCATATGCGATGTGAAGTCGGCACCCAACGCCGCAGCGTGGTGACCCGACATCCGCGCGGGCTTGCCGACTGTCCTTTTCCTGGACCCAGACGGCGTACGGTCCCGTCCTGCCGCCAACGGGGGATGTGGTGACCGTGGCGAGACTCCACCTGTGTGACTCCTCCTGGTACAACTAGGTGGTGAGTCTACACTGGCCCTTCCTGGTCTGCCAGTGGACTCGGGTCTCGCTAATTCACCAGTCCGCAATCTTGCGGCCTCTGGTGAAACCTCTGCCCGAAAACGGCTAGGTTGTCGAGCTCTATCCCTGGCTCTTCCACGAGGGCTCAGGGAGAAGGGCCGTGCAGCAGCACGTGAAACCCGTTTGCTCGCATCAGCCAACGATCCTGTTGGCGATAATGAAATGGAGTCAGGGTCTACCTGCTCCGGCGCCGTACCGACTTCCTGCTCTGCGGGAACCCCGCTTGTGCTCAGCTGTGTCGGTGGGTCGGGTCCTGTGAACACAGGGCTCCCCGATTTACGCGCCTTTTTCCCGGCCCGTCTAGCGGGTGCTGTCGTTGAAGAGAGCTCCGGGATAGGTGGCCGGCGACTGCTTACAGACGTCCTGCGGCCCGTACTCCTCTTATCCGTGTCCCTGTTGGTGAGAAAAAATACTCAAAACAGCAGGGACAACCAACTCAAGGTTGTCTGTACTTACCTGAGTGGCCCTTATGAAGGGCTGGTGGTGAGCCGCGCTCCACCTCCAGCCGTCTACTGCAAATGCGAGTGACGGTATGTCGCGCATGCGTGCTGGCGGGTTCTTCACGAAGTCACTCACGTGACTCCGAAATGAAATAATGGAATACGAAGGTAAGCTAGCTAATAATATAAAAGAGGAAAGCAAGAGTTTCTTCAGCTATATAAGGAGTAAGAAAGAGGCAAGAGTGGACATTGGACCGCTGGAAGATAATGCAGGAGAAGGGATAATGGGGAACAAAAGAAATTTGCAGAGGTGTGGAATAACATTATTTGCATCAGTCTTCACAGTGGAAGACTCCAGCAATGTGCCTGAACTTCATGAGAGTCAGGGGATGGACGTTAGTGGAGTGGCTGTTACTAGGGAAAAGGTAGAGAAGTGACCTGGACCGGATGGAATGCATCCTAGGGTTCTGAAAGAGGTGGCATTGAGAATATTCTAGTTAATAGTGACATCTTTTATAATTAGAATTGGTGAAGTAAAAGATTAGCGTGACTTTTTTGGGATCTGAAATAAGTTGAAGTTGCAAAGATTTGGGAATGAGGAAATTGGAGGCCAAAATCCAACCTGCTCTGATTGTGCATCCTGTTATGTTAAAGTAGAATAACACTGACCATCATGAGAAAGGATATATTTCCAGGGAAGGTGGTAGCTTCTGTAAACAGGAACGTCTGTGGGTAGCTGACTGAAGATTACATTGTTAAGACAGAATTGTAAATGTTGATCAACAGTTTGTGATTGATAGAACTACAGGATGACAAGTGACATCAGTGACAAGAATGCTTTGAATGGCTACATACATCCTGTGATTTATTTGTGTTCAACGTCATTGCTGTTTAACATGTGACTATGTTTCCAAAATACTATAAAAACATAGAAACATAGACAATAGATGCAGGAGTAGGCCATTCGGCCCTTCGAGCCTGCACCGCCATTCAATATGATCATGGCTGATCATCCAACTCAGTATCCTGTACCTGCCTTCTCTCCATTCCCCCTGATCCCTTAAGCCACAAGGGCCACATCTAATTCCCTCTTAAATATAGCCAATGAACTGGCCTCAACTACCTTCTGTGGCAGAGAATTCCACAGACTCACCACTCTCTGTGTAAAGAATGTTTTCCTCATCTCGGTCCCTTGTTCTGGACCTTGTTCTGTGACCCCTTGTTCTGGACCTCCCCAACATCGGGAACAATCTGCCTGCATCTAGCCTGTCCAACCCCTTAAGAATGTTGTACTTTTCTATGGGATCCCCCCCCTCAGTCGTCTAAATTCTAGTGAGTACAAGCCGAGTCTATCCAGTCTTTCTTCATATGAAAGTCCTGACATCCCAGGAATCAGTCTGGCGAACCTTCTCTGTACCCCCTCTATGGCAAGAATGTCTTTTCCCAGATTTGGAGACCAAAACTGTACGCAATACTCCAGGTGTGGCCTCACCAAAACCCTGTACAACTGCAGTAGAACCTCCCTGCTCCCATACTCAAATCCTTTCACTATGAATGCTAACATACCATTTTACTTCGGAGTCACGTGAGTGACTTCGTGAAGACCCCGCCAACACGCATGCGCGGCATACCGTCGCGCGCATTTGCTCACGGCAGCTGGGGGGGGGGAGTGCGCTCCCTCAACCGGCTCCTTCAAAAAGGTAAGCAGCTGCAGGTAAGTTAACCTTGAGCTGGTTTACCGTTTTTTTGTGTGGTCTGTGTGTTTTTTCAGAACCATGGAAGGAGGAAGAAGTGGGAGTCGCGTTCAGCGAGTGAAGTCCTCGGAGCTGCCCGCTACATCGGGAGCAGCTGAGACACCACCGAGGAAGAAGTCGCGGCAGTCGGGGAGCTCTGAGCAGCTGACCAAACCCGGCACAACCCCTCTGGCTAAGAAGAGGGTGTCCGCGCAGGAGCAAGGGCTGGGAGACCCTGACTCCAGAACTCCAGTGCCCAAGACCAGGGCTGGAGGTAAGGCACGTGGGGCTCTTGGAGCAAGCGTGTCCGCGATTGCATCCCCCCCTTTAAAGGTCCCTCGCGGGCAGAACAGGGGGGAAGCCTCGCTAAAGTCCAGCCTTGTCGGTACGGCAGGCAGGGACAAGCCACTGGGGAAACCTGCAAGGAAGCAGACCAGTGGCAATGCTGGCATGCCGAGGATCCCTGTGGGGGCAGGATGTACCGGCACACCACCGGAACAGGCTGCCGTAGTGCGGGCCGGTGGCAGCAAAGTACGGTCCAGCGCCCCTGCTGAGGCGGGTAAAGCAGACCATGCGCCGCCACAGTCCCGTTTATATGTGGAACGCTGTGGTGGTAAGCCCGCACGGACATCAGAGAGTCCAGTTTCTGGTGCAAGTACTGACTCTAGCCCTCTTCCCTCCCATCAGACAGAGGGGCCGCTGCTGTCCAAACGACGGCGGACCAGCGGTGTGTCCGTGTGGGAGTCGCATAGCCCCGCTGGAGTGGGAGCTGGCGACTTCCCGGCAGTACATTCCGTGGGGGTGTTGACAACTGCTGGAAGCCCCGGTTCCTCTGGAGAGGCTGGGGAAGACGACCAGTGGCCCGCGTACAGCGGTGACGGTCGTATCGGCCGGTTGGAGCATATGGTGGAGGTGCTATATCAACGGGACCTGGAGCGTCAGGAACGGGAATCCCAGAGGTCTGGGAGCTACATGCAGCCGCCACCTTCTATCTCCCCGTCGCTTGAGAGCCAGCAAGGAAGTATGGGTGAGCCTGAGGAGGGAGAAGAGGTCCAGAACCCACAGGAAATGTTGGAGGCGGTGTCGAAATTTGGGTCACCTGCGGCGGCAGGAGGACCACTACATCCCAAAATAGCGGCGTCAATCGATTTCCTGACTACGCACCAGCTCCAGGATACCGTGCTCTCGGAAACAGTGGGGAAGTATAAGGCACCAGCAAACTGTAACTCCCTCAACGTACCGAAAGTGAATGCAGCAATATGGGGGAACATGTCGGCGAACACAAGGGTCAAGGAGGGCAAGCTCCAGAAAATCTTAAAGCTGCTGACAGCAGGTATCACGGCTTTTGCTCGGTCGCTGGATGCCACGAATGTGTCCGAGGAGCAGCAGGATGCGCTAGCACTTCTGTGCACCACACAGTTTGAGATAAACTGTTTCAGGAAGAGCTCCATCCGGCCAAATTTGAATCCCAAATTTGCGGGATTATGCAGCACCTCCGCCGCACCACCACCACCAAGGCAGTTGTTTGGGGAAGACCTGCCTAAACGCGTAAAGGAACTGGACGAGGAAGCCAAGACTGTGGGGATGATGAGACAGTCTTATTCATCCAAAACTCCCGGTTACACCAGGCAGCAGCCACGTTCCTCGTTCAGGCCCCACACATCGGTGGACCAAGGCCCCAGAACATATTCGCAAACATATTCCTCGGCGGGGGCCCAACAGCAGAGGCCTTTTTTATTCCAAGGCCAGCCCAAGCCAGCTTGGAAGATGCGGCAACAGGGCCGCGCCACACGAGGAGCAAAGACACCACAGTCCAGACCCCGGCGCTAACCTTGGAGGTAAGGGGGCTTGGGTCCGTCCACAACGTAGCATTAGTAACCTCACCGGTGGGGGGACGGCTTCGGGGTTTCCGGTCTGCTTGGGATACCCTAACTACGGATCCTTTTATTTTACAAAGCATTCAGGGTTATGAGATAGAGTTTATTAATGGCAGAGATCCCCCTTCGCAACATGAGCCTAGTCGCAGATTTGCACTCTCTCAGTCAGAGAAGGAGCGGGCTCATGTTGAAATACTACGATTAGAAAAGAAAGGGGTGATACAAAAAACGACGCACGAGCCATTGGAGTTTGTTTCCAACATCTTTACTAGGGTTAAGAAGGATGGAGGCTGTCGGATTATCATCGACTTAACCCAGTTGAATGCTTTCGTACAATATACCCATTTTAAGATGGAGACGTTTGAGACGGCCAAGCAGTTGGTTAGTCATGGGTACTTTATGGCTTGCATTGACCTGAAGGATGCGTACTATACAGTCCCTATTGCTAAACAACATCGGAGGTTCTTGAAATTTGTCTGGGAAGGTCAATTATGGCAATATATGGCTTTGCCTAATGGGATTACAACAGCGCCGAGACTATTTACTAAAATTGTCAAACCTTTATTGGCACATCTCAGGAAACAAAACCATATTATAATGGCATATTTAGATGACATTTTCATAGCAGGGAAAACCCTAGAGCACGCCCAGTTGGCAGTCTCGGCCGCTATATCTTTGTTTCAAAGAATGGGGTTTGTAATCCATCCAGACAAATCCAAGCTCAACCCTTCGCAGGTCATGGACTATTTGGGGTTCACTATAGATACTAACCAGATGAAAATCACGGTCCCAGTTGACAAAGTGGTGGACGTTCAACAAGCATGCATCAGTTTACTTGACAACAACAGGCCAACCATTCGGCAGGTTGCTAAGGTAATTGGCAAGCTGGTTGCCACATTCCCGGCCGTAAATTATGGTCCGTTGCATTACCAAAACTTACAAAAAAGTAAAATTCTGGCGTTAAAATTGAATACCGGACATTTTGACAGACCTATGCGCTTAGGCATAGGGGAGCAAACTGAGCTGGAATGGTGGGTTCATAATATTGGAGTAAGTTCCAAACCCATCATTCTCCCGAATCCCACGGTTCTGTTGCAAACTGATGCGAGTGCACAAGGCTGGGGGGGCAACTGACACTATAACCAGCTGTGGTGGCAGATGGGACGCTCATGAGTTCACGCTTCTCCAAGTGCAAGGCATTAATTATTTGGAAATGCTGGGGGTCTTTCATGGACTGCGGGCATATTGCAGTAATTTGCGTCATGCACATGTCCGCCTTCAAATCGATAACACCACGGTGGTAGCCTATATAAATCATATGGGTGGTATCAGGTCAGTATCTTGTAATGATTTGGCAAATACAATTTGGCTCTGGTGCATCAAAAGGGGTATTTGGATATCAGCAACGTACCTTCCGGGGATACTCAATATGGTGGCGGACACCAGGTCACGAGTTTTTAATGATAACATTGAGTGGATGCTGAATCCCCTTGTGTTTGCTGAAATTGTGACAAAATTCGGTATGCCAGATATTGACCTATTTGCGTCTAGACTGAACCATCAGATACCAACATATGTATCGTGGGAACCAGATCCTGGGGCAGTGGCTTTGGATGCTTTTTCGCTCCACTGGGGGAAATGGTGTTGCTACGCTTTTCCCCCATTCTGCCTCATCAGTCGGGTATTACAGAAGATTAAATTAGACTCTGCATCAGGCATTCTGGTAATACCCGACTGGCCGACACAACCGTGGTACCCGGTGGTCTCTCAGATGCTGAAGCACCCGTGGGTGCGAATAGGAAACAACCCACAATTGGTTACTAATCCCGTCACTGGCGAGCCGCATCCGTGCCATGCCTATTTAAACCTGTTGGTCTGCAGGTTCTGAAAAGGCCTTTGCTGAACACGGGGATCTCACCGAGGGCCATGGATTTAATCGCTGCATCATGCAGAGCATCTACAAGGCGGCAGTACCTGACCCAGATCAGGAAATGGGAACTATTCTGTTTAAGGAAGAGTGTTACCTATGATTCTGCCACAATACCTGACGTCCTGGAATTCCTGGCGGGCCTCCACTATGATGAAGGGCTCAGCTATAGTACCATCAATAGAGCCAGGAGTGCGCTGTCCTCGTACCTTCCGGTAGGAGTGGGGACCAACAATCTGGTGTCGAAATTTATGAGGGGTGTATTTAACACAAACCCTCCACGGCCCAGATATAACGTTGTCTGGGATGCAGGAGTGGTCCTGTCCCTGTTAAGATCATGGTCCCCCATGGCGGGGTTACCTCTTCACCAGCTCACCCTGAAGGTGGTCATGTTGATGGCGCTCACGTCTGCTCAGCGGGTACAGGCGCTTCAAAAGTTGCGCATTGACAATATGCTCTCTACCCCTGGGAAAATAACGTTTTACGTTGCAGACCTGCTGAAGCAGCATCGACCCGGATCTTTGGGGCTGCAGTTGGAATTCCAGGCGTACCCCTCTGATGCCACACTCTGCACAGTCACCCATCTCCGTTGCTACATTGAGTTGACCCGGTCGATCAGGAATTCGGAACAAGGACTGCTTATAAGCCACAAAAAACCACATCGCCGGGTGACAGTGCAGACGATCTCCAGGTGGCTCAGGGAAGTATTGGATGCAGCGGGTATTGACACTAACTTGTTTAAATCTCATTCCACCAGGGCTGCATCCACATCAACAGCGAGGGCCATGGAGGTGCCCATGGATCACGTCCTCGCTACGGCAGGATGGGCCAGTGAGTCAACCTTTCAACGGTTCTACCATAAGCCATTGGCCGGACCTGCAACATATGCGGATGCAGTACTCAGGGCTGCTCCCTAATATCATTTGTCCCCAGTCAGGGGGTTTGTTTATGATTTGTGTTTAATAAATGTTAATTCTTTTCAGATTGTCCAGTCTGGATTGCTTTAACAAACTTCCTCCATCAGGATTGCGGCAGTGTGGTAGCATGGGCGTTGTCCAGGGCGTGTAATCACAGAGCTTTGAAGTCTTCACGAAGTCACTCACGTGACTCCGAAGTAAAATAGTAAGATTAAACGAGAACTTACCAGTTCGAAGGTTGATCTTTATTTTATGAGGAGTTGCGATGAGGGATTTCGTGCCCTCCGCTCCCAACCCTCGATCATTATGTTCAGCTGGTTAGTTCGCAGTTTAATCTTAATATCCTTACTTTTCGTCGAGTCTGTGATTCCACACCGCTGCTTTGAAGGATGCCGCGCATGCGTGTTGGCGGGGTCTTCACGAAATCCCTCATCGCAACTCCTCATAAAATAAAGATCAACCTTCGAACTGGTAAGTTCTCGTTTAATCTTACTATTTGCTTTCTTCACTGCCTGCTGCACCTGCATGCCTACTTTCAATGACTGGTGTACCATGACACCCTGGTCTCGTTGCATCACCCCTTTTCCTAATTTGCCACCATTCAGATAATAGTCCACCCTCCTGTTTTTGCCACCAAAGTGGATAACCTCACATTTATCCACATTATACTGCATCTGCCATGCATTTGCCCACTCACCCAGCCTATCCAAGTCACCTTGCAGCCTCCTAGCATCCTCCTCACACCTAACACTGCCCCCCAGCTTCGTGTCATCCACAAACTTGGAGATGTTGCATTCAATTCCCTCGTCCCAAAAAGATGCTGTATGTCTTCATTCATTAGAGTGGTGGCCCAGGAGGGTTAAGTATCTGTTGCATACTTGACTTTATATCCCTGACACTCTCGCCGGCTGATGATCAGTAAAACTTGTGTTGGTTTACCTAACCTATTGTGAGATGTCTGTTTTAAGAAATGAATCTTAACAGCATTAGAGATTGTGGAGGCATTGATGGTGAGATTTCACCAATCATTGGAATCAGGAGTGGTTCCAGATGATTGGAAAATGGCCAATATTGCCCCGCTGCACAAGAAGGAAGCAAGGCAGTATAGTGGGGACTATAGGACGGTTAGTCTGACTTGGATGGTTCGTCAGATTGTAGAGTCCATTATAAAGGATGAGGTTACGGAGTACTTAGAAGTTTACGATGTACTGTTATGGACACTAGACAATAGGTGCAGGAGGAGGCCATTCGGCCCTTCGAGCCAGCAGCGCCATTCAATGGGATCATGGCTGATCATCCCCAATCAGTACCCCGTTCCTGCCTTCTCCCCATATCCCTCAACTAAATACAATAGAATGCCTATTATTGTCATTCAAACAGCTTGGTTTGAACAAAATTGCATTTCTACAGTCTTAACATAACAAAATAAAACAAGACCCACACTTAACACAATTTACACAAACATCCCTCACAGTGAATCTCTAACACGTCCTCACTGTGACGGAAGGCAAAAGTCTTATCTCTTCCCTTTGTTCTTCACCCGTGGTCCAACAGTCCAACTGCAATGTCGTGGCGACTGGGGCTCCCGATGTTGGAGCCCCCGGCGGGCGATGGTACGTCCCGCGGCCGTTTAAGCCGTGCGGGGCGATGTCAGGCCCCGCTCCGAGTCATATAACCCGCGATTCCGGCGGGAGAAGTTGCCGTTGCGGGAGCTACGAAAAGCGGTCTCCCACCAGGGACCTGCGAGCTCCTGATGTTCCTGTCCACTGGACCTGCGCCCGGAGCCTCCGAAGCTCCGAAGTCGGGCCACAGCTGCGCGCCACCACAACTCTTCCCGTTGCGAAGTCGGCCAGCTCCGCGATGGCGAGTCTGCAGGCTCCGTGACTGGAGCCCTCAGGTTGGTCCCGGCCGGAGGCTGCTGCCAGCTCCACGATGTTAGGCCCAACGTCATCGGAGACCCGACAGGGAAAAAGTCGAGTCCCCGTACAGGGAAGGGATTAAACAGTTTCTCCCACCCACATATACACACGCCGCCACACCAAATATCCCATAACCCTTAGGCCGAAGTCAGCAGGCGTTTGTGAAGGGGAGGTCTTGCCTGCCACATTTGCTGGAATTCTTTGATGAAGTAAATAGCAGGACAGGCAAAGGAAAGGCAGTACATGTTGTTTACCTGGATTTTCAGAAGCCTTTGATAAGGTGCCACACGGGAGGGAGGCTGCTTAGGAAGACGAGAGCCCACGGTATCAAAGGGCAGATACTAGCATGGATATCAGGTTGGCTGGATGGCAGAAGGCAAAGAGTGGCAGTGAAGAGGGCATGTTCTGGTTGGCTGCCAGTGACTAGTGGAGTTCCGCAGGGGTCGGTGCTGGGGACGCTGCTCTTCACGTTGTATATTAATGATTTGGACGAGGGGATTGAAGGCTTTGTGGCCAAGTTTGCGGATGATATGAAAATATGCAGAGGGGCAGGTAGTGTAGAGAAAGCAGGGACTATGCAGAAGGACTTGGACAGGTTGGGAGAGGGGGCAGAGAAGTGGCTGACGGAATAAATTGTGGCAAAGTGTGGAGTCGTGCATTTTAGTAGTAGGAATAAAGACCTAGACTATTTTCTAAATGGGGAGAGAAACCAGATCGGGGAGGTGCAAAAAGACATGGAATTACTGGTGCAGGATTCCCAAAAAGTTAATCTGTAAGTTGAATCGGTAGTAACGAAAGCAAACGCAATGGTAGCATTTATTTCAAGAGGGTTTGTAGACTAAATCAGGGATGTGATGCTGAGGTTCTCTCAGACACTGGTTAGGTCACATTTGGAATATTGTGAGGAGTTTTATGCCCCATATCTGAGGAAGGATGTGCCGGCTCTGGAGAGGGTCCAGAGGAGGTTGACAAGAATGATCCCAGGAATGAGTGGGATAACCTATGATGAGCGTTTGTCGGCACTGGGCCTGTACTCGCTGGAGTTTAGAAGAATGAGAGGGGGACCTCATTGAAACTTCACCCGAACAGTGAAAGGCCTGGACAGAGTGGAAGTGGAGGGAATGTTTCCACTAGTGGAAGAGTATTGGACTGGAGGTCACAGCCTCAGAATTAAAGGACGTTCGTTTGGTAGACAGACAAGTAGGAATTCTTTAGTCAGAGGGTGGTGAATCTGTGGAATTCTTTGCCACAGAAGGCTGTGAAAGCCAAGTTCATGGATATATTTAAGGCAGAGATGGATGGATTCGTGATTAGTGCGGGTGTCATGGGTTATGGGGAGAAGGCAGGAGAATGGGGTTCGGAGGGAGAGATAGATCGGCTGTGATTGAATGGCGGAGTAGACTTGATGGGCCGAATGGTCTAAATCTGCTCCTATCACTTATGATCGTATGAATCCCCGGACTTGGAACCGGGGCCTGGAGGCATCAACTGATAAAGCAGTGAAATACAATAGTTAATAATGATCAGATTGAGATTATCTTTGCCCAGGGTGTGTTCATTTACCGTCAGAAAACATAACGCCATCGCAGTGATCAGAAACACGAGACACCGTAGAAGGCAGGGCAGAGGAAAACTTGAATTTGTACATTTGATAAAACTGCTACATCACAGGTTTATAGAACTGACCAAAGGGCTGAGGGAAACATAACCTTTGTAACCAGGCAGGTGTAGAAACTGGGCATTTTTTCCAACAACATGAATCGCACGGAATTGTGCGTGATTTGGAATAATCCCTGGACTTGTGAACAGGGCACAAAAACATCAACTAATAAAATAGTGAACTTAGTTCATTAATATTGAACTGAGCTGATCTCTGTACTGGGTGTGTTCGATAATGATCTCCAGATAACTTCCAATGCCAGGTGCTTGTGAGGCTAGAAGACGGCTGGGGAATTGGTGCAGTGTGAAGGGATTTTTATTTTTGGACTCATTGAGATCTCTTCTGGGGCAGGGAAGACAGGTTGCAGCAAAATATCTTCTCCAACCCCCTCTTCAGCCCCCACACAGATGGAATATTCCCAAATACTAACCCGCCCCCTCCCCCAACACACATACTACAGAGGTCTCTCCTTCACCCCCATCCCCACACATACTACAGGGACTGTCCTCCAAATCCCCGGCCAAGGCACACACACACACACACGCACGCACACACACACACACACACACATACTACAGAGGTCTCTCCTTCATCCCCCATCCCCACACATACTACAGGGACTGTCCTCCAAATCCCCGGCCAAGGCACACACACACGTACACACGCAAGCGCACACATTCGCATACTCTCACATACACGCACACACACACCCACGCACACATTCGGATACTCTCACATACATGCACACACACATTCGCATACTATCACATACACACACGCACACCCACACTCGCAGTCACGCGCACACACACACACACATGCACGCACACACACACACATACTACAGAGGTCTCTCCTTCATCCCCATCCCCACACATACTACAGGGACTGTCCTCCAAATCCCCGGCCAAGGCACACACACACACTAACACGCACTCACACACACACGCATACTCTCACATACACACACACGCATACTCTCACATGCACACACGCAGTCACGCACGCAAGCACGCACACACACCTGCACACGCAGTCACGTGCACACACGCACACTCTCACATGCACATGCGCACACACTCACATACTCTCACATGCACACACGCACACTCGCATACTCTCGCATACACACACGCGTTCACACACGCACACACACACGCACACACACACGCACACACACACACACACACACACACACACACACACACACACACACACACACACACAACAACACCCACACACACAACAAGCCCACACCCACAACAGGGTAATACATTCCATTCCCCACCCCGACCGCACGGTAATGCCCTCGAGTCCCCCACACTCACAATAGGGTAACGCCATCCACAACTTGCCCCCCCCCCCCACACACACACACACACAATACCCTTCAACGCCCCCAACCTCAAACCCACAGCAGGGTAACTAACCCCTCCATCCTCCACCCTCACATTAGGGAAATGCCTTCCATTCCCCTGTCCCAAACTGGATCATGCATAACTTTCCATCTGTTCACTATTTCCTTGCTTCTGCTATTTCCCTCCATTAAACCCCATATCGATCTTTGACGTTCCATGTCGCTGGGGTCTATAGTCATACAATGAATTATTCCATGGAAAACAATAAATTAACCAACTATGAACCGAGCCGAATCAGGATGTCGGTCGTGACTCCTCTGGGAGCAGATGGAATTGTTGTGGAGACGTGGTCATTGCCACCATGCGCTGAAAAGGTAAGTTTTGTACAAAACAAAGTGTTGGAACTATTCGCTTCATTGAGTCTTTGTATAGTTCAGTAGCAGCTTCACGGATCAGGGTGTGGACCAGTTTGCTGATGAGGCTGAAGACCAGCTTCATGACTGTGTTATACATTGATCTTTACTCAGGGTGTGTTCACCTGCTGCTGGAACCAACAAAACCCACTCACACGGATTCACTTGAAGCAGAATCGGCAGCAGAGCATCAGGTAGGAACACAAACCTTATGGGGCAACATCGTGGCGTTTCACAGGAATTCCTGCCACGGCAGTATTTCTATGCAGCTGTGAAACAGTCTCTATGTTAGTGTGTTATTATTGGTTCTGTAAGGGCATGTTAGTGTGTTATTATTGGTTCTGTAAGGGCATTGGTTTTGTTTTAAACATAAGTATTTCTCAATATTCAAAGCTGAACGTCCTCAAGTGTTCACAGCTGTTAGTATCCATTGCTGGCAGGTATGAGCAAGTTTGAGATGTGGGGGCTTTTCCTGTTGGCATGCAGGGTGTGAAGCCCGTGTTCCCAGCAAGCGTGGACAAGGCGGGGAGACAACAGTCACCGTGGTGGCGGTGGAGCAATATAGAGAGAGCGGGTGAACGATAACAACAGTGATAAACTAATAGTCTTATACTCCATCTATATTATTCACAATTAGAAAGTTCATTGGATATGATATGGTGTTGTCTTTTCTAGTGAACACACTGAAACCAAAAATAGTGGACAAAAATCTTGCACCAGCGCCATCAGTTATTTGAAGAGCCCAACACAGAATAATACAGATTGCCATGTTCGACTCCTCACAGAGGGATATATTGAGGGGAATCTCAGCTGTGGAATTCTCTGCCTCACAGAGGGATATATTGAGGGGAATCTCAGCTGTGGAATTCTCTGCCTCATAGAAGGATATATTGAGGGGAATCTCAGCTGTGGAATTCTCTGCCTCACAGAGGGATATATTGAGGGGAATCTCAGCTGTGGAATTCTCTGCCTCACAGAGGGGGATATATTGAGGGGAATCTCAGCTGTGGAATTCTCTGCCTCACAGAGGGATATATTGAGGGGAATCTCAGCTGTGGAATTCTCTGCCTCTCAGAGGGATATATTGAGGGGAATCTCAGCTGTGGAATTCTCTGCCTCACAGAGGGATATATTGAGGGGAATCTCAGCTGTGGAATTCTCTGCCTCTCAGAGGGATATATTGAGGGGAATCTCAGCTGTGGAATTCTCTGCCTCACAGAGGGATATATTGAGGGGAATCTCAGCTGTGGAATTCTCTGCCTCACACAGGGATATATTGAGGGGAATCTCAGCTGTGGAATTCTCTGCCTCACAGAGGGATATATTGAGGGGAATCTCAGCTCTTGGGTTTCATGTGATTAAGTTATCTTGAGCATCCAATTATTGCAATTTTCACAGCTTTTCATTCTATCTAAAACATGTGAACATCTGACAGATTGAAAGATAATTGTGAAATTAAAAGGTTAAAAATAACAGATACACTAAGTACAATTTTGCTTTCACTCTGATTCTCAACGTCAACATGACAACAAGTAAATCGTAGACATATTAGTCTCATCTGTGAACTCTAGCTGTTAACCAGAGTCTTATCTCCAGGAGGTTATAGTCACGGTCCTGCTGCACAATGTCCATAACCGTAATAACCCAGGATGGACACAGGAATCGGATTTAATTTCAAAATGCCTTGTTGCTAGGATTAGTGCTGCTACAATCCTAACGTGTACCGCCAGGATCTGCTGAAAGTAACAGACAGTGTTTCCAGATATTCAGCATTCACCGGACAGTGGGCCCGCGGGCACCTCTGCGCCAACCTTGTTCCTGGAGGCCGGTGACCTCATAGAGATCTGAGAGTCTCTCTGGAGGTGAATAACAGGTTGTTTGGTGAACAATGTGTCACCAGGCTGAGGCGGGATATCACACGTGTCCACAGCTCGTGGCATTTCTTGTGAGGCAGAGAGGGAGAGACTGGAGAATAAATAAGCACTGTAACCAGGCAAGTTGAGAAAACGGGCAACTTGTTTCATCAATCCGATCCGCACGGACCACTGCGTGATTGGGAACAATCCCGTGTCTTGGAAACAGGGTGTGGAGGCATAATCTGATCAAACTGTGGACTCAGTTCAACATTATCAGACAGAGATGAGCTTTGCCCAGTGTTTATTAATTTACTGTCAGAGCCCATAAAGCTGAGTGGATGCGATCGTAATCAGGAGACCTTACAAGGTCGGGCAGTAGACGAACTTTAACCTGGGGTTTTCGGATCAAACGGCCACTTCATATTTTTATGGAACTATTCAATGGGGATCATATTTAACATTTTGTTCTCACATTTGCTCTGTGGGAATTATTGTGTTCAATTGTGTTTTGCACGGGCAAACGTAACAATGTAGAGATTTGCAACCAGAATAAACAAATATAAAATAATGAGAGGCCCAGTTCAGATAGACTATGGGGATCGTGCTGAGTAGAATTGGTGGGGGGAAGGGGGGAGGGGGTAATCAAAGGATTATGACGCAGGGCTTTGAGGGTAATGATCTCCGAATAACTTCGGATGTCAGGTGCTGAATAAAATAAGACAGGTGAGGAATTGGGATGCAGGGTGAAGACCTGAAGCTGTTACAATGACACCCACCCTGAAGCAGTTACAATTGTTGTGGAGACGTGGTGAGTGTCACCATGCGCTGATGGTGTAAGTTTTGATCAAACAATGTGTTGGAACTCTTGGTTTGAATGAGTCTTTGTGTAATTCTGTACCAGCATCAGGGATCAGGTTGTGGCCGTGTTTGCTGATGAGGCTGAAGTCCAGCTTTATCACGGTATATTGAGCTGGACTTTAGTTGGGGTGTGTTCACTCAATGTTAGAACCTATAACATTTTGTTCAGACCGAAAGGCCTGAATGTCAATAAAGTCTCCATGATTCCATGATAAAACTCAATCACTCGGTTTCACTTGAAGCAGAATCGGGAGGTCAGCGCCAGGTAGGAACAAAAACTCTATGGGGCAACAGCATCGCCAGTTGATCGGAAAACCTTCCATGGTAGTATTTGCTCAGTCGTGTCTGTAGATTAATGTTTCAATAATGGGTCTGCAAGGAAATAGATCTTTGTTTAACAAAATTCAAAACCAAACTTCCTCGAGTAATCTCAGCAGCTGCTGATAATAATTCTCAATCCCTTGCTCTCAGATATGAGGAAGTTTTAAATCTTGACACCTTTCCAGCTGACGTGCAGGACCTGACTGTGGCAACGGGTGGTGGTCGACATAACTGTCACCGTGTGGGTGGTGGGAAATGTGGACAGAGCCCGTCAATGATAACAACAGCTAGAAACAATTAGTGTTAGAATGCAGATCATTCCAATCCATCTGCCATCCTTTACAACTGTCATGCTCCACCTTTATTATTCGTAATTAGAAAGTACATTGGATATAATGTGGTCATTTCCTCTCTAGTCAATGCACTTAGCCCGAAAAGAGTGGACAAAACTGTTTCATCAGCCAGATCAGTTTTATGATACAGAATAACATTAAAAAACACAGTTCGAATGGTCAGGGGATATTTTGTAGGGTATCGCAGCTGTTGGAATTCATCATTAGGCCCTTGTGGATAAAGGGCTCAGGGGGTATGGAGAGAAGGCAGGTACAGGATACTGAGTTGGATGATCAGTCATGATCATATTGAATGGTGGTGCAGGCTCAAAGGGCCGAATGGCCTACTCCTGCACCTATTGTCTATGATTCTATGGATATCATAAGCATTACAGACACAAGGCTAAGGGAGGGACAGGGACTGAGACCTAATGTCCCAGGAACTAGGGGGGCGCCGTCCTGTATGGTATGGCTGCCCAGCCTGCAGCTGTATATTTTTCACCCTTTTCTTTATTTTTTGTGTGTTAAAGTATTCTGTTTTTGGAGTCTATTCTTTTTTATGTGGGGGGGTGGGGTGGGGGGGGAAGGGGAAAACTACTTTTCCTGGTCCCTGCCTGGTCGGAGAGGCAGCCTTTTTCCAGGCTGCACTTTTGACCCGTCCTCGCGGCCTACCAGCGGGCCTGGAGCGGCATTTCCTGAGGGGACCACCCAGAACCTCGGCTTCGGCAGCGGCGGAATGCTGGAGCGCCATCGCGGGGCGGAGCGGGTGATGCCTTGCCTGGATCGCTGCGCTGGAACTCCAGTGAGCTGGAACCGCCGACAAAAACATCGCGGAGCCGCTGAGAGGATTCTCCCGACGCCGGAGCACCACCACCCGGCGAGAACGGCCTGGAACATCGGGCCTCCGTGAAGGTCACTGCGGAGGCCTCAATAGGCCTGACTATGGGTGGACATGGGTTGGGGAGTGGACATTGTGCCTTCCCTCATAATGGGAACCATTGTGGGGGGATGTTTTTTATGTTTCAATCTCTTTATTAGTGTTATGTCTGTATTCTTTATTTTATGTGCTGCATGGCAAGAAACATTTCACTACACCAATTGGTGTATGTGACCAATAAACTAACCTTGAACTTTGATACAGATGCTGTAGGCAAGATAGATTCAGGAGAAAGAGAATTGGACAAGTTGCATTTTTGAATAGATGATAACAATAAGGAAAAACGAGCACTGTAACCAGGCAAGAGGAGGAAACGGGTCACTCAATCTGAATCGGCGGATCATTGTGTGATGCACAATAAGCCCCGGACTTGGAACCAGGACCCGGAGGCATCAACTGATAAAGTTGTGAACTTAGTTAATCATTAGCACAACGAGATGAACTTTGCGTTCATTTACAAAAAAGGCTCGAAAAGGCAATTATTCCCACCACCAAAATATGGTTAAAAATGATAATATAAAGGTATACTACATTAAATGACCAAACTTGCTTGGTTGCACACAATTACTAGCAATTTTCCCCAAATTATCTGGTGTTAAACGATGTCGTCTGTCAGACAGAATATGCTTCAGTTGTGAAAACCTATTTCTACCCCAGCTGAGGGCACTGGTGCATACCCAAAACAAGCTACAGACTCTATATTCATGTCGATATCTTGTGCATTACAACTACCTTTGAGAACTTTAGCTATGTTTTCTATATCTTCAAGACCTTTGTTAGCTAAAATCACTCTCTCACATTTTCCTTGTATGTTTTTACCTACATCGCCAGGAACTTTACGAATATCATCAGTTACTTTGTTGAAAACCTGCAAGTTATTCACTAATGTTTCGCCACGTTTCTCAAGGGAAGTGACAGCTTGTGGGAAGTTTGCCAAATTGGAAGCAAGATCGCAGTGGAGGGACATTTTCTGCATGATTTCACTGACGATCCTGATTACTTCAGATTCTTCTTCTTCAAAACAGTTGACGATTTATTTTATCTTTTCAAAATCAGTACAGCAGAGAGCCATGTACTCCACCCAGTCAAAACGGGCAGAGGAGGTAGTGGAATCTCGGGTGCCATTTCCTTGAACAACTGCACGATGGTCCGCTGATAACAACCTGGCCCCTAACTCCAAGAAGACCAAGGAGCTCATTGTGGACTACGGAAGGTCTAGGGGCTGCACGCACACCCCCATCCATATTAACGGGACGGAGGTGGAACGTGTTTCCAGCTTCAGGTTTCTGGGGGTCAACATCTCTGCTAACCTCTCTTGGACCCACAATACCTCACCACTGGTCAAGAGGCTCACCAGCGTCTCTTCTTCCTGAGGAGACTAAAGAAGGTCCATCTGTCTCCCCAGATTGTGGTGAACTTCTACTGCTGCACCATCGAGAGCATCCTTACCAACTGTATCACAGTATGGTATGGCAACTGTTCTGTCTCTGACCGGAAAGCACTGGAGAGGGTGGTGAAGATCGCCCAACGCATCACAGGCTCCTCACTCCCCTCCATTAAGTCTGTCCAGAGCAAGCGATGTCTGCGAAGGGGGCGCAGCATCGTCAAGGACTGCTCTCACCCCAGCCACTGACCGTTTACCTTCCTCCCATCCGGGAGGTGCTACAGATCCATCCGTTCCCAGATCAGCAGGTTCAGGAACAGTTTCTTCCCTGCGGCTGTTACAATACTTAACTCTGCACCTCGGTGATTGCCAGTCACCCCCCCCCCCCCCCCCGGACACTCCTTCCCCCAGTAAAATTGCACTACTGATACTGTTTGTACATATATATATTTTACTGTTGATTATTCTATGTCCGCCCTTCTGGGTGAGATGCTAACTCCATTCCATTGTCTCTGTACTGTACACTGCACAATGACAATTAAAGATTGAATCTGATCTGAATCTGAATTGCTCCCTTGGATAGATCAGGCAAAGTCTTATGGATGACAGGGCAGACATGAAGAATCTGGTGGTCTACGCCTGCTTTTCTTGTTTGTTAATTTGCAGGGATTTACCATCTTGTATGGAAGGCATGTTTTCCACATCTCCGCTGCACTGTAATGCTGTGTGTCCGTTCACAAGGCAATGTCTTCCTTCACATTCAATTGTCACCTGATAGTTCTGTTAATATTGTGAATTCCAGAGCTACAGAGTTTGGGAACGTCTGTCGACATCATGGCGGAAGGTGGTAACTGGGGAGGAGATTCTGTGGCCTCTACATCAAAGGAACAAAAAGGTTAGTGAGCCTTCTGTGACATATATATGATGCCCTGACAGTGGGTGTTCACCTGATGCAAGAAATGAGGTTCACACGGAAGTGGGAATAGGGAAGGGGGTGAGCACAGAGAGTTGACATCTACAGGGACATCAGTCACAGGTGGGCGGATGCAGGAATTGTCTGATAAATCAGCACTCTTTTTGGGAACAAATGATCTGAGTTGCCGCAAACGTTGTCAGAATATCAGAGTCCAGAATCAGATTCTGTGCAGAAATGAGCCTTTGACCCATTTGCCACCTGTCAATGTCTCTACACTAATCCCATTGCTGAGCACCTGGTCTGTCGCCTACTATCCATTTACAGTTCGAATGGACATCCAGGTGCTCCTACAATGTTGTGACAGAGTACCTGCCTCCAACACCACCTCGGGCAGTGAGTGTGTCCCTGACTGCAGCCATCACTGCTGAAAGATTCATCCTGAAAGATCATCCTCTAAACCTCATGGTACCCACATTAAATCAATGCCCCTGGTGTTAGCCACCTCTACTATGGAGAGAACTATATTTTCCATCGACCCTACTTTTCTCACGGTATTCAATACCTCTATTAGATCACTGCTTGTCTGTCCCAGCTTTAAGGAAGATGACTTCAATCACTCCAGTCTCTGCTGATAATTGAAATATTCATTTCCGAGCAGTATCCTGAATCCTCTGCATCGTCTCCAGTGCAGAGGCATCGTTCCCACAGTATGGAGATCAGCATTGCAAACACTCCTCCAACTTAAGGCTTAATCAACTCCCTATCAAATTGCAACGAGGCCTCCCTGCACTTGCATTCTATGCTGCAGCTAATGACAAGAATGCTAAATGTTGTCTCTGTGTGTGCTGCTGACTTTAGGGACCTATGGATTTGTACGGGTGTTTCTCAGTGGTCTCCAGGCCCTTGTCATTCATGGTGAATATCCTGGTTTTATTTATCCCTCCAACATGCGTCAACTTGCCATTATCAGGATTAAACATGAAATGTCATTTCGCCGCCTGCCACTTTGACTAATCATCCACAAACACTGGTTCAAATCCAGTTGTGGCGGTAAAAATATATCATCAAGTGATCAGAATTTTGGCAGATAACTGAAAGGCCAAAATCAGGAATACTTGGAACAAAATTACAAGATATAGATTTATGTATGTAACAAGCAACCACATTTTAAGGGGTTGGACAAGCTAGATGCTGGAAGATTGTTCCCGATGTTGGGGGAGTCCAGAACAAGGGGTCACAGTCTAAGGATAAGGGGGAATTCCTTTAGGACCGAAATGAGGAAAACATTCTTTACACAGAGAGTCGTGAGTCTCTGGAATTCTCTGCCACAGAAGGTAGTTGAGGCCAGTTCATTGGCTATATTTAAGAGGGCGTTAGATGTGGCACTTGTGGCTAAAGGGGTCAGGGGGTATGGAGAGAAGGCAGGTACGGGATACTGAGTTGGATGATCAGCCATGATCACATTGAATGGCGGTGCAGGCTCGAAGGGCCGAATGGCCTACTCCTGCACCTATTTTCTATGTTTCTATTTTATATTGGATATCTGAAGATAACATCGCACCAGATTGAAGGGCAGCTTCTTCCACCCTCTTATCGAATTTGTCAACCAAACTCTCAGAAGCTAGAGATGTATTCTTGTTCTCCCAATTTACATTGTTGTGGCCCTTGCCGCCTCTATATTACACTGTGCAACATGCCAATGAGGGTAGTAAGATGATATGGCAGAAAGATGAGTCGCACTCTGGTCATTCCACCTCCTCCTCTCTTCCTGTTCAGCAGAAGGTACAACAGTGTGAAAGTGCCCACCGCCAGACTCTATCGTCGTCCCCTCTGTTGTCAGGCTTGTGTATGGCCCTCCCATAGCTAGGGTACTCGATTCCCCTCTACCCCATCAAGGGCATTGCTCTTTGTCTCTAAGGATCTGATGCACTACAATGCTGCAAACTACATTCTGCACTCTGTATCTCCACCTTTGCTCCATCTTGTGTTTCAACTGATTGTATCTGTGTGTGGTGTATCTGATCTGTTTGGATTACATGGTGTATCTGATCACTCACTCACTCACCCACTCACCCATTCACTCACTCACTCACCCACTCACTCACCCACCCACTCACTCACCCACCCACTCACTCACCCACTAACCCACTCACTCACCCACTAACCCACTCACTCACCCACTCACTCACCCACTCACTCACCCACTCACTCACCCACTCCCCCACCCACTCCCCCACCCACTCACCCACTCACTCACCCACTCACTCACCCACCCACCCACCCACCCACCCACTCACCCACCCACTCACTCACTCACCCACTCACTCGCTCACCCACTCACTCACCCACTCACTCACCCACTCACCCACCCACTCACCCACCCACTCACCCACCCACTCACCCACCCACTCACCCACCCACTCACCCACCCACTCACCCACTCACCCACTTACTCACCCACCCACCCACCCACTCACCCCCCCACCCACCCACCCACTCACCCACTCACCCACCCACCCGTCCACACCCACTCACCCACCCACCCACTCGCTCACCCACCCACCCACTCGCTCACCCACTCGCTCACCCACTCACCCACCCACTCACCCACTCACTCACCTACCCACTCACCTACCCACTCAGCCACCCACTCACTCACCCACTCACTCACCCACTCGCTCACCCACTCACCCACCCACTCACCCACTCACTCACCCACCCACTCGCTCGCCCACTCACCCACTCACTCACCCACCCACCCACTCCCTCACCCACTCACCCATCCACTCACTCACTCACCCACTCACCCATCCACTCACTCACCCACTCACCCACCCACCCACTTGCTCACCCACTCACCCACTCACTCACCCACTCACTCACTCACCCACTCGCTCACCCACACACTCGCTCACTCACCCACTCACTCACCCACTCACTCACCCACTCACTCACCCACTCACTCACCCACTCACTCACCCACTCACTCACCCACTCGCTCACTCGCTCACTCACTCGCTCACTCACCCACTCACCCACTCACTCACCCACCCACTCACTCAGTCACTCACTCACCCACTCGCTCACCCACCCAATCACCCACCCACTCATCCACTCACTCACTCGTCCACTCACTCACTCACTGACCCACTCACCCACTCACTCAGCACGGCTTGTGTACTCACTCACTCACCCACCCACTCACACACTCACTCACTCACACACTCACTCACCCACCCACTCACTCACTCAGGCACGCACTCATTCATTCAGCACGGATTGTGGGCCCACTCACCCACCCACTCACTCACTCACTCACCCACCCACTCACTCACTCACTCACCCACCCACCCACTCACTCACTCACCCACTCACGCACGTACTCACTCACTCAGTGCGGCTTGTGGACTCACTCACCCACTCACTCACTCACTCAGCGCGGCTTGTGGACTCACTCACTCACTCACTCAGCACGGCTTGTGGACTCACCCACTCACTCAGCACGGCTTGTGGACTCACTCACTCACTCAGCACGGCTTGTGGACTCACCCACTCACTTACTCACTCACTCAGCACAGCTTGTGGACTCAGTCCCACCTTTGGGGCTTATTTTCTACTCACCCTGCCCGGTGATTAACAGCGGGTGCAGGAAGGGGTGTTACCTTCATGGTGAATGACGGGGGAGAAGACCAATCTGCTGATCTCACGATTTTTTAAACCTTGATAAGTTTTGTAATATTTCAACGATCGGAAAACAAATGAGTGCGCTTGGAGCAGAGGGGAACGGTGAGTAAGGTGGTGAAAAATCCTAGCGATATAGGGTACCGTTTCCGTACAAATGTAAAAACAACGCATACTGGAAGAGGACAAGAAGAGAGTTTTAGTAATACTATAGATTAGCTACGGTCAAACCGGCTGAAACTATGGTGCCGAGTTTAAAGATTTTTTTAAATGGCCATTCCAACTCGGCGATATCCCATTTCACATTCTAAAGTAATCTTTGTCCGCTTCACAGCAAATTGCTGAGATTAGTAATTATTAGTGGGATTGTTGAACAAAGCGTGACCCCGATATTCCAGCAGGTTGTGGGCCGGGTTACCTTTAGAACAATCATCCTATTCACATCTGATCCACCTTCGTTATGAACAGACAATACGAAGCAATGGGTACAAGGACCATGTTGTGGGGTGAATCACTGCACCTCCACCATTTGATTCCAGAGATAATGTTACTGCTTAGAAGAATGTCTTCAGATTTCTCCCTTTCCCTTCACAGATCTGAGCTCAGTGATTACTGAGCTCTTGGAAGATTGGGACGATTTCAAGCTGTTGCAGTTGACGGAATTCTACCGTGACCGGCTGGAACAGGCGATGGAAAGAGGGGTGCACGGAGTCAGCTCGGCCTTAACATATGAGAATCACTTCAGTGGACGGGAACATCAGGTGAGTGAGGGAGGAAAGGAGTGAGTTTGTCTTATTTACACATCACAGCACTGACGGGAGACCACAACTCAGACACATCAGGTGTTAATGCAAAACCAAACACGTCCGCAAATTAAAATGTGTAGTACAATTGGGATATTCGGCCCATAGAGTCTACCCTGCCATTCAATCGTGCCTGATTTCTGCCCCCTTCACCAATATCCTCTTCACAGTTCACACTGCCACCCAGCAAACTTGCTAGTGTTGCTCCTAATTCCCTCTTCCAAATCATTAATATATATGGTAAACAGTTGCGGCCCCAACACCGAGCCATGCGGCACTCCACTCGCCACTACCTGCCATTCTGAAAAGGACCCATTCACTCCTACTCTTTGCTTCCTGTCTGCCAACTAATTTTCTATCCATGTCAACACCCTAACCCCAATACCATGTGCTATAATTTTAGTCACCAGTCTCCCATGCGGGACCTTATCAAAGGCTTTCTGAAAGTCTAGATACACTACATCTACTGTCTCCCCCTCATCCATTTTACTTGTCACATCCTCAAAAAATTCCAGAAGATTAGTCAAGCATGATTTCCGATTCATAAATCCATGTTGACTTGGACTAATCCTTTTACTGCTATCCAAATGCCCCATTATTACCTCTTTAATAATTGACTCCAGCATCTTTTCCACCACCGAAGTCAGGCTAACTGTCTGTAATTCCCCGTTTTCTCTCTCGCTCCTTTCTTGAAAAGTGGGGTAACATTAGCTATCCTCCAATCCACAGGAACTGATCCTGAATCTATTGAATATTGGAAAATGATCACCAATGCGTCCACTATTTCTGGAGCCACCTCCCTGAGGACCCTGGGATGTAGACCATCAGGCCCAGGGGATTTATCATCCTTCAGTCCCATTAGCCTACCCAATACTATTTCTCGCCTAATGAAAATTTATTTCAGTTCCTCTACCCCCTTAGATCTTCTGTCCTCCAGTACATCTGGGAGATTGTGTGTGTCCTCCTTAGTGAAGACAGATCCGAAGTAGCTATTCAACTCTTCTGCCATTTCCTTGTTGCCCATAATAATTTCCTCCTACTTACCCCTGGACCATGACGCCACAGACGAGCACCAGGCCACCATCTCGAGCACCATAACCGACTTCATCAACTCCAGCTCCCTACCCCCCCCGAGCCTCCAACCTCATCGTTCCCCAGCCCCGCACGGCCCGATTTTACCTTCTCCCCAAAATCCACAAACCTGACTGCCCCGGCAGACCCATTGTCTCTGCCTGTTCGTGCCCCACCGAACACATTTCCACATACCTTGACTCCATCCGATCCCCCTTTATTAAATCCCTCCCCACCTTTGTTCAAGACACCTCAGACACTCTCTGTCGGCTCTGCGCATTCCATTATCCAGGCCCCCATCCTCTCATCTTCACCATGGACGTCCAGTCACTCTACACCTCCATCCCCCACCAGGATGGTCTCAAAGCCCTCCGGTTCTTCCTCGACAAGAGGAGCAACCCATACCCATCCACTGACACCCTCCTCCGCCAAGCGGAGTTGGTCCTTACCCTCAATAACTTCTCTTTTGACTCCTCCCATTTCCTCCAAACACAAGGCGTAGCTATGGGCACACGCATGGGCCCCAGCTACGCTTGCCTCTTTGTCGGGTACGTCAAACAATCCTTGTTCTCGGCGTACCAGGGCCCCATCCCCGACCTCTACCTCCGTTACATCGACGACTTCTTTGGTGTCACCTCCTGCACCCACGCACAACTGACTGACTTCATCCATTTCACCACCAACTTCCATCCAGCACTCAAATACACTTGGACCATTTCTGACATTTCCCTACCATTCCTTGACCTCACCATCTCTATTGCAGGTGATACACTCCTGACCGACATCCACTACAAACCAACTGACTCCCACAGCTACCTGGACTACTCTGCCTCCTACCTCCTACCTCCTGACTCCCACAGCTACCTCCTACCCTGCTTCCTGTAGGGACTCCATCCCCTCTACGCCACATCTGCTCCCAGGATGAGGTGTTCCACACCAGGTCATCACAAATGTCCTCATTCTTCAGAGAGCGGGGATTCCCCTCCCCCATTATAGATGAGGCTCGCACCAGGGTCTCCTCCATACCCCGCAACACTGCCCTCTCTCCTCATTTCCCCACTCACAACAAGGGTCCTCACCTTTCACCCCACCAGCGGGTACATTACAAGACATAGTCCTCCGCCAGTTTCGCCACCTCCAACGTGACCCCACCACTCGCCACATCTTCCCATCTCCCCCCCTGTCTGCCTTCCGCAAAGACCGCTCCCTCCGCAACTCCCTTGTCAATTCTTCCCTTCCCTCCTGCTCCACCCCTTCCCCGGGCACTTTCCCTTGCAACCACAAGAGATGCTACACTTGTCCCTTCACCTCCCCCCTCCACTCCTTTCAGGGACTCAAGCAGTCCTTCCAGGTCTGACAGAGGTTCACCTGCACCTCCTCCAACCTCATCTACTGCATCCGTTGCTCCAGATGCCAGCTGATCTATATCGGTGAGACCAAGCGGAGGCTTGGCGATCGTTTCGCCGAACACCTCCGCTCGTTCCGCAATAACCAACCCTACCTCCCGGTGGCTCAGCACTTCAACTCCCCCTCCCATTCTGTATCCGACCTCTCGGTCCTGGGCCTCCTCCACGGCCAGAGTGAGCAACACCGCAAGTTGGAGGAACTGCACCTCATATTCCGCTTGGAGAGTCTGCATCCTCTGGGCTTAAACATTGAATTTTCTCAATTCTGTTAACCCTGGCTGCCTCCTCCCCTTCCCACCTCTCCCTCAGCCCTCGGGGCCCTGGCATTCCCCCTCTCTCTCTCCCCCACCCAAGTCGCACTAGCTTCTCATTTTCACACTACAAACAGCTTACCGTGGCCTGTTTCCTTTATCATCGATACTTTTTTGCATATCTTTCATTCATTGTTCTTTATCTCTCCACATCACCGTCTATATCTCTCGTTTCCCTGATCCCTAACCAGTCAGAAGAAGGGTCTCGACCCGAAACGTCGCCTATCTCCTTCACTCCTTAGATGCTGCTGCACCCCCTGAGTTTCTCCAGCCTTTTGTGTACCCTCGATTCTCCAGCCTCTGCAGTTCCTTCTTTAACAACATAATTTCACCCGTGTCTGCCTTCAAGGGACCCACATTTGACTTTGCTACTCTTTTTCCCTTAACATATCTAAAGAAGCTTTTACTGTCCTCCTTTATATTCCTGGCCATCTTCCCCTCGTATTTCATCTTTTCAGCCCGTATTGCCTGTTTTGTTTCCTTCTGTTGTCCTATGAAATTTCCCCAATCCTCTGTCTTCCAGCTGCTCTTTGATGTGTTATACATCTTTTCTTTTAGTTTTATTCTATCCCTAACTTCCCTTGTCAGCCACGGTTGTCTCCTACTCTCCTTAAAATCTTTCTTCCTTTTTGGAATGAAATGATCCTGTGTCTTCCGGATTATGCCCAGAAATTCCTCCCATTGCTGTTCCACCCTCATTCCTGCTGGGATCCTTTTCCAGTCTACCTTGACCAGCTCCCCTCTCATGCCTTCATAGTCCCCTTTGTTCAACTGCATCACTGCCACTTCCGATTTAACCTTCTCAATCCACAGTGACTCCACCTCGTCAGTCCCTATGTCTTCCCTCGCAAGGGACTGAATTCCATCCCTCACCAGCAGAGTCCCCCCCCCCTCCTCTGCCCACCTGCCTGTCCTTTCTATAGTATGTATAACCCTGAATATTAAGTTCCCAGGCCCGATCCTCCTGCAGCCACGTCTCAGTAATCCCCACAATGCCATATCTACCAACCTGTAACTGAGCCTCAAGCTCATCTACTTTACTTCTTATAATTTGCGCATTCATATATAATACTTTTAATTCCTTACGCATCTCACCTTTCACATCGATTCCCATTACAATTGGCCATACTCTCCTATCCCTTTGTGAGCTTCCTTTCCCATTAATTCTGGGGTCATTAACCATCCCTATAACTCCCTTTCCTTTTAACTCCATCCTTGACTATCCCATTTGACACCCCACCCCCCTTATTCAGTTTAAAACAACCTGCCTGCCAGAATGCCGGCCCCCCACCTGTTAAGGTGCAATCCATCCATTTCTGTGTACCCTCATCCTTTATAACAACTGGGAGAATAATGTTTACATGTGAACATTGGGATTCGGACGTAATGGTATAATGGGTGTATATTTCCGCAGCTTCCTGGAGAATCCTCACTCCCAGAATTATCCTCCTGATTTCAATCTTCACCTCTGATCAATATTTTTCCTCCTCAATATATTCCTTATCTTCACAGAAAGTCACTGATCTCGTTGATCGGGGAGAACAGGCGGACAGTTCCAAACTCCTCCTGAAGCTGGTGATGGAGAGAGGAGCCCGGGCCCGCAGAGTGATGTGGGAATCCTTTGTGAAAATGCGGAATGCTGTCCCAAAGTTGGACAAATTACTGAAAGAGATACAGGAACATGGTGAGATCTTTTCAGAGATGTGCTCAAGTTATGAATTCATAAACACTGCATACTCTACAATTGTATTCTGTTGATTTTCTCAAATGGTTATATTCAAACAGGTACTGTTCCTTATGATCGAGTAAAAGTCGCCCAGGATTTAACCGGTGTTCCCAGTTTACTAAAAGGTAAGGGATGAGACGGCTGTTTCCACTTGTGAGATGATACTTGTGCCGTTCCTTTCACAGAATCTGCTGTTATAGAGTTTCAGATAGAGATTGAGTGGAAACTGGCCCTTTGGCCCATCTTCCCAACATCAACCAACATGTCCCATCTACCTGCGTCTGGCTAATATCCCTCTAAAGGTTTATTAAACGTTGTGGTACTACCAGCCTCAACTATCGGGCAGCTTGTTCCATCCATCTACCAGCCTTTGCGTGAAAAAGTTACCCCTCAGATTATTATTCAATCTTTCCCCCTTCACCTTAAACCCGTGTCCTCTGGTTCTCGATTCCCCTACTCTGGGCAAGAGGCACTGTGCATCTACCCGATCTATTCCTCTTATGATTCTATACACCTCTATACAATCACCCCTCATCCTTCTACGCTAAAAGGAACAGAGCACTATCGTGCTTAACCACTCCCTATGGCTCAGGCACTCGAGTCCCTGCAACATCCTTGTAAATATTATCTGCACCTTTTCCAGCTTGATAACATCTTTCCCATAACATGGGGCCCAAAACTGAACACAATGCTCTCAACAACGTCTTATACAACTGCAACATGACCTCCCAACGTTAATTCTCAATGCTCTGACTGATGAAGGCCAATGTGCCAAAAGCCTTGTAGACCATCCTATTTACGTGATGCCAGTTTCAATGAACCATGTACCTGTACTCCTCGATCCCTCGACTCTACAACACTCACCATCGCCCTTCCGTTCACTGTGTAGGTTCTGCCCATGTTATCGCTCCTAAAATGCAATACCTGACATTTATCTGTATTGAATTCCATCAACCATTCCTCAGCCCAGCCGATCAAGATCCTGCTGCATTGTTTGACAACGTTCTTCACTGTGTGAAATAACACCCACTTTTGAGTCATCTACAATCTAACCATGCCCCGTACAATCTCTTCCAAATATTTGATGTAGATCACAGCTACCGGCTCAGCACCAAATCCCGAAGCACCACCTGTCACAGGCCTCCAGTCTGCAATGCAAACTTCCATCGTCACCCTCTTCTTCCTTCCATGAAACCAATGTTTTATTCATTCAGCTATCTCTCCTCGAATCTCGTGCGATCTAGCTTTCCAGAACAGCCTACCACGCGGAACCTTGCCAAATGCATTGCTAAAATAGAAACATAGAAACTAGTTGCATGCGTAGGCCATTCGGCCCTTCAAGCCAACACCACCATTCAATTGCATCATGAATGATCAACCAAAATCAGTAGTCCATTCCTGCTTTATCCCCATATCGCTTGATTCTGTTAGCCCTAAGAGCGATATCTAACTGTCTCTTGAATGCAACCAGTGAATTGGCCTCCACTGCCGTCTGTGACAGAGAATTCCACAGATTCAGAACTTTCTGGATGAAAAAGTTTTTCCTCATCTCAGTCTTATATGTTATTCTTGAACTGTGACCCCCCCCCCCCCCCCCCCCCGGTTGTGGACTCCCCCAACTTCAGGAACATTTTTTCTGCATCTAACCTGTCCAATCCCTTAAGATTTGTATTTGTTTCTCTAAGATTCAATTCAAGTGAATATGTGCAGTCGATCCATTCTTCCATCATACCCACACCGTATGTCAGTCCCGCCATCCCGGAATTAACCTGATGAACCTACGCTGCACTACCTACACATCCATGTAGCATTGATGCAAACAAATCCAAGGGTGAAGAGTTTGATTTCTGAGATGTGCATCAGGATTCAGAGTTGGTGACAAAATGCTGATCTCTGTCCTCAAAAACTGAAGTACATACACACGAGAGGTGTGTACCGCTAATGAGAGAAGTGCAAGTGTCGAGGTGCCGAGTGCAGCAGGACTTGTTTTACCTGATATTTAACCAAATATGTGACACAGAATAACAACGAATGCCTGCCAGGACTCTGCTTTCAGGTCTCCTGTTTCTAAGTACTGTCTGGAGATAGCATCTTCCTCATTTGTCCGGGAGTATATTGAGCTGGATGTTTAGTAACTGCTCCCCTCTATTTCACTTCCACTTTTCCTGTCCAATTTCATTTTTGGACATTTTTCACCCGAATATAGATTTCATACATATGTACTATTCAGTCTGAAGAAGGTTCCTGACCCGTAATGTCACTTATCTACGTACTTCAGAAATGCTGGTGGACCTGCAGAGTTACTCCAGAACATTGTCTTTTTTTGTAAACGAGCAGCTGCAATTTTTTCCTTCTACATTTTAAATAATTGCCTTGTTGGCTACTTAATTGCCTATCCGTTACTGTACAGGGAACTGCGTCAGCTGCTGAAATCACTATATTGTCTGGATAAGGGATGCACATTTTCTACAAAAAACTTTTCACGTTTTTTCACAACTCGTAACAAATCCCAACATCAATACAAAATATTGACCTCCATTTTCAGCCTTACGAATGGATTGCTTCCTTTGTGACTCCCTGGTCCGTCCTTGCATCTCCAGCAGCCACTCCATGCTTAATGTCACTTCCCCATTGTGCATATCCCCTTTCTCCACTTCTCTTCCTACCGTGCAGGGACCCAAAATGTGTTTCCAGGCAAAGCTGAGTTCAGTTTTCAAGGGAGACTCTGAACAATTGACTCTCCTGTTAGTTCTCCATCTCAGTCCCACCCTGTCCCATCTGACTTTCGTGCAGCAAACAAACCAGGCAGGAATCGTGATTGAGCACGTCATCTCCCAGTAAGGTGAGCGGTAGTCTTCTGGAATCAATATTCAACACGCGCTTCAAAGATGAGCATCAATCTTCCCTTCCGTTCTTCCCTCCTTCACCCTATCATCTTCTCCCTCTCACTCTAACCCACTCCACCCCATTTCAGTTTCCCCATTCTCCCCTCTCTGTGATGCTACACTCTCACCTCCCAGTGACAATCTCCTCCCACTACTAGGGCCATGCACTGTCCCTCCTGTACATCACTCTTCCTCTTCTTCCCCTGCCCTCCTTTACCCTCCCCTGTAATCATGTTTCTCTCTCCTCACTCCCTCTCTCTACACTGTCGACCTTGTCTTCACACCTCTTTTCCCCACATCTGTACATAGAAACAGAAATTAGGTGCAGGAGTAGGCCATTTACCCCTCGAGCCAGCACTGCCATTCAAAATAATCATGGCTGATCATCCAACTCAGTATCCTGTACCTGCCTTCTCTCCATACCCTCTGATCCCTTTAGCCACAAGGGCCACATCTAACTCCCTCTTAAATATAGCCAATGAACTGTGGCAGAGAGTTCCAGAGACTCACCACTCTGTGTGAAAAAAGTCTTTCTCAACTCGGTCTTAAAGGAATTCCCCCTTTTCCTTAAGCTGTGACCCCTTGTCCTGGACTTCCCCAACATCGGGAACAATCTTCCTGCATCTAGCCTGTCCAAACCCTTAAGAATTTTGTAAGTTTCTATAAGATCCCCTCTCAATCTCTTAAATTCTAGAGAGTATAAACCGAGTCTATCCAGTCTTTCTTCATAAGACAGTCCTGACATCCCAGGAATCGGTCTGGTGAACCTTCTCTGCACTCCCTCTATGGCAATAATGTCCTTCCTCAGATTAGGAGACCAAAACTGGACGCAATACTCCAGGTGTGGTCTCACCAAGACCCTGTACAACTGAAGTAGAACATCCCTGCTCCTATACTCAAATCCTTTTGCGATGAATGCTAACATACCATTTGCTTTCTTCACTGCCTGCTGCACCTGCATGCCTACTTTCAATGACTGGTGTACCATGACACCCAACTGGTGTACCTGCAGATTGATTTAATTGAAGGGCATTGAACTCATTCTTGTAATCTTGAATGTTGAGTTTTGAGTTGAGCCATCTAACATTGTGACATTATCTGCCTGTTCCCGTGCAAGATGTTCAACAGAAACACAAGGAGACTCTGCGAGCACAGACTGAAACACTGAGTGTGAACACCATCCTGATGAACGAGAAGGTTAAGGTTTTCCAGCTGCTTGATCGATACGCTGAGCTCACAATCATCTCCACTGTTCGAGATCGGGCACTGGTGGAACATGAGCTGCTGGCAAGAGGCCGGGACCATGAAGAGTTGAGAGAGAAATGTCTCCGGAGAGAACTGGAAAAAATCAGGACTGATCAATTGTTCCACAGCAGCTTTTCCCGGAGTAAATCCGGATCTGGGAGTTCGTCTGCCGTGGCCGGAGTCCCGGGGATCGGAAAAACAACAATGGTGCAAAAGATCGTTCATGACTGGGCCACGGGGAAAATATACCAACACTTCCAGTTTGTCTTCAGTTTCAAATTCCGGGATTTGAACACTATTAACTGCAGAGTAACCCTGAGGGAACTGGTTCTGGATCAGTATCCTTACTTTAAGAATGTCCTGGGAGAGGTCTGGAAGAACCCAGAGGGATTGCTGTTTATATTCGACGGTCTGGATGAATTCAAGGGTAGAATCGATTTTGCTGACAGTCGGAGAGACACAGAACCTCAGCACCAGTGCCCAGATCCTGAATTCCGGTGTGACGTGTCTGACATTGTGTACAGTTTAATCCAGCACAAGCTGCTCCCAGGGTGTTCAGTGCTAGTGACCACCCGCCCCACTGCATTACATTTACTGGACAAGGCAGTGATCAGTGTCCGGGCTGAAATCCTGGGATTTGTTGGTGAGGAACGGAAGGAATATTTCACCAGGTATTTTGAAGATCAGTCAGTAGCAGCAGCTGTTTTCAAACACGTGAAGGAGAACGAGATCCTGTACACCATGAGCTACAACCCCTCCTACTGCTGGATCCTCGGCCTGACACTGGGCCCCTTCTTCACACAAACACACCGGGACCCGCAGCGAGTTCCCAAGACCATCACCCAACTATATTGCTACTTTATTTACCACATCCTGAAAAACCACGGCCGTGAGATTGAGAGCCTCCGTGAGGTGTTACTGAGGGTTGGTCAGATGGCCTTCACTGGAGTGGCTGAGAAGAAGATTGTGTTCACAGATGGAGATTTGATCAAATACAATCTGCAGCCTTCCCAGTTCCTGTCCGGGTTCCTGATGGAACTTTTGGAGAGAGAACATTCAGCCCGGAGCGTGGTGTACACCTTCCCGCACCTCACCATCCAAGAGTTTGTAGCCGCACTCACACAATTCCTGACTGTAGATCCCAGGAATATTGTGAAATTCCTGTCTGAAGCCCACAGCACGACAGACGGGCGATTTGAAGTATTTCTCCGTTTTGTCGCTGGTCTCTCCTCCCCACGGGCAGCTTGGATCCTGGAGGAGTTTCTGGGTCCATTTCCTAATGAAACAATCTGCCGAGTGATTGACTGGGTGAAGGAGGAGGTTCAACGTCAGATTAGAAATGCAGTGAGTGAAGCTGATAAACGGAGGCTCCTGAACACGATGCACTACCTGTTTGAGTCTCAGAATCCTGTACTGGCTCAGCAGACACTGGGATCTGTGGAATCACTTTCATTCAGTGGACAGACACTGACCCCCATTGACTGTGCGGTCCTGTCTCATGTCATCAGGCCCTGTGATACAATCAAATGCCTCGATCTGGAGAGCTGCCGCATTCAGTGTGAAGGTCTCCAGCGGCTGGGACCGGCTCTGCACAAGTGTCAGGACTTGAGGTAACTGTCCGTTTGACACCGACACTGAACTGTAAAATTGTTTCACTATTTTGTTATTCCGTCCAGCACCCCTTCTATGGGGCCGAGCTAGCGGCCGTCACTGTGCGGGGGGGTGGGGGGGCACCCCTCCTATTTTACCGCCCCCGTCCCCCCCTCCCCCGGGTCACCAGTGGTCGACTCTGTCCCGCCCCTCCCCCGGGTCACGCGTGTCGACTCCGTCCTCCCCCCTCCCCCATGTCATGCGTGTCGACTCCGTCCCCCCCCTCCCCGGGTCACGCGTGTTGACTCCGTCCCCCTCTCCCCGGGTCACGCGTGTTGCCGCCGTTCTCTACATGGGGAACATTATCCGGTCGTCGGGGAATGAGAATAAACGGTGAAAGTCACCAAACACCACAACCACAGAGATTTGTTCAATAATTTGCCGAGGCGCTTCCATTAATATCCGTTTGGGAGAAGTTGTCTATCTCAGCCTCGCTGGGGTTTGTATCCGTCTGTTCCTTACTCTGTCTGTTTGTGTTTAGACTGGGAGACATCGACCTGGGAGATTCCGGAGTGAAACTGGTATCTGCGGCTCTGAGGAACCCGGACTGTAAAATACAGAGACTGGGGTAAGTCCCAGACTGTGAGAGATTGTGTTTACACTCACTGGGTGTTTGACACTGAACATTAATATGATCAGTAATTGTGTCACTGATAAACACTGGGGATTTGCACCGTCTCCTGTCTCTCTGTGTCCCTCACCCTCACTCTCTCTCATCTCCAGGCTGAACAGTGTCGGCCTCACAGATTCTGGAGCCGAGGATCTCGTCTCCGCTCTCAGTACAAACCATACGGTGACGGAGCTCGACCTGAATGATAATAAACTGGGAGATTCCGGAGTGAAACTGGTGTCTGCGGCTCTGAGGAACCCGGACTGTAAAATACAGACACTGTGGTAAGTCCCAGACTGTGAGAGATTGTGTTTACACTGGGTGTCTGACACTGAACATTAATATGTTTAAGAAGGAACAGCAGATGCTGGAAAAATCGAAGGTGGACAAAAATGCTGGAGAAACTCAGCGGGTGAGGCAGCATCTATAGAGTGAAGGAATAGGTGACGTTTCGCGTCGAGACCCTTCTTCAGACTGATGTCGGGGGGAGGGGGGAAGAAAGGAAGAGGCGGAGACAGTGGGCTGTGGGAGAGCTGGGAAGGGGAGGGGAAAGAGGGAGAGAGCAGGGACTACCTGAAATTGGAGAAGTCAATATTCATACCGCTGGGGTGTAAACTGCCCAAGCGAAATATGAGGTGCTGCTCCTCCAATTTACGGTGGGCCTCACTCTGGCCGTGGAGTAGGCCCAGGACAGAAAGGTGGGATTGGGAATGGGAGGGGGAGTTGAAGTGCTGAGCCATCGGGAGATCAGGTTGGTTAATGCGGACCGAGCGGAGGTGTTGGGTGAAGCGATCGCCAAGCCTACGCTTGGTCTCACCGATGTAGAGCAGCTGACATCTAGAGCAGCGGATGCAATAGATGAGGTTGGAGGAGGTGCAGGTGAACCTCTGCCTCACCTGAAACGACTGCTTGGGTCCTTGGATGGAGTCAAGGGGGGAGGTAAAGCGACAAGTGTAGCATTTCCTGCGGTTGCAAGGGAAAGTACCAGGGAAGGGGGTGGTTTGGGTGGTGTAAATAGGCAATTTACAAACTCTAAAAGTGTTCAACACATTTTAATGATAGCACAAGGTATTACATACATCCTCAAATACTGACTACATTCTTCTAGTGAACCGTATCCAGGAAGGGGAAGGCGTTATGATTGATGTTAACTAGGCGGGGTTAATGGTACTGAGGTAACTATGTTATTGGTTGCATGCAAAACCATCTACATCCTTCCCCTTAGAAAATTTAAAAGAAACAGACCGTTGTCACTACAACAGAATTAAACAGAATTAAACAGAATCGCCATAACGAACAGGTGGCTTGCTGATCCGGCCCGAGCGCGTACGGATGCCTCCCCCTTCCCCCGGAGGAGCAGAAAAAACAGGGGGACCCGAGACAGCAGGGGAACCAGGGAAGGGCGGTGGGGTTGGAGGAACAGCGGACGGAGAACCGCGACCGCCAACAGGTGACCCGCGCAGAGGGAAACCGGGCGCTCGATATGGGGACCGAGGCATGCAGGGAACGCTGGCTGGGACAGGAGCCGGCTGCTGGTATGAGAGCGGCGGGGCATAGGGGCCCGGGGCCTGCGGCTTCGGCTCATTAACCGCAAGCAGGTGTTGTCGGCTTCTACGGTAGATGGTTCCCTCATAGTCGACCAGATACGAACGAGGTGAGTCGGCCACCCCAACCACAGTAGCCAGACGGGAGTGACCACTGGCGGTTTGCAATCGAACAACCTGTCCAGGCAACAGAGGATCGAGTGGTCTGCACGACCGATCGTGGGAACGCCGCTGGCTGTCATGTTTCTCTTGAATGCGCCTCTGCACGGAGGCAGGCTCCAGCACCCGAGGTTTCAGCTGGCGCTGGGCAATCGGGATGGTAGATCTGGTTGTTCTGGACATCAGACGCTGAGCAGGGGACCCCATGGCCGGATCTCTGGAAACATTCCTGAGGTTCAGGAGATCCAAATACAAATCAGAGTTAGACAGTCTCGCTTGTTCCATCAGAAGCTTGGCGCTGCGGACGGCCCGTTCAGCAAGGCCGTTGCTCTGTGGGTACTCCGGGCTGCTGGTGAAATGCACAAAATTCCATTTGTCAGCAAAACTTTTGAACTCACGGCTGGTAAACGGCCTGCCATTGTCAGTCTGCAGCCTGACAGGGGACCCAAACGTGGAGAAGTGTTTCCGCAGCTTCCGGATCACCATCTCCGACGTGAGGGATGTCAGCAAATCCACCTCGAACCAGTTTGAGTACGAGTCGACCAGGACAAGGTAGTGGTTACCACGCCACTCGAAGATGTCGGCAGCCAGCGAGGACCAGGCCAAGGCAGGAGCGGGCTGTTGCAGCAGGGGCTGTCGCTGCTGATGTGGAGCAAGACTGTTGCACGTGGAGCAGGCAGAAACACGGTCTCGGATATATTTGGCCATTCCAGGCCAGTAGAATTGGCACTGAGCGTGGGCGAGTGTTGCATCGACCCCGGGGTGTCCGCTGTGGGCTGCGCAGTAGTAAGAATCGAACAGGGAGGACGGGACCACCACTTTATGTCCCTTAACGATAACGCCATTCTGGAGCACCAGTTCGTCACGGACCAGGAAGAAGGGCTGTGTTTCAGGCGGTGCAGCGGAGCGCTTTGTTGGCCACCCTGATTTAATCACAGACGCAAGCCGTTGCAAAACTGGATCGGCAGCGGTGTGCTCGGCCAAAAGCTGCAGCTGCTTGGTGGGAATAAAATTGACGCCCAGTACGAGCAAGTCCTCTGTTTCGTAGGGGTGGCGAGCACAGGAGGCCCGCGGGGCGCGCGATAACGTGTCCGCGATGTGCATCTCGGTGCCTTTCTTGTAGACGATGTCGAAATCAAAGCGCTGGAGCTGCAGCATCATACGCTGCAGCCTGGCAGGGGCAGCATGAATCGGCTTGTTCAGGATTGTCACCAGTGGCTGGTGGTCGGTTTCGACTGTAAATCTGCTGCCAAACAGGAAGTCTCTGAACTTGGAGCAGGCAAACACCACCGCAAGCAGCTCCTTCTCGATCTGAGCGTACCGCTGCTCGGTGTCCGTCATGGTGCGGGAGGCATAGGAGACAGGATGTAACGATCCATCGACAGATTGGAGGCATGCCGCGCCCAGGCCGAACTTAGAAGCGTCACATGTGACGGTGATGGGGCGACTCGCATCAAAAAATCGCAACGTCGGAGTGTTAATCAGTTTCGACTTGAGACAGTCAAACGCCTGCTGGTGCTGTGGGAGCCAGACCCAGGCGATATCCTTTTTTGTCAGCTGCCGCAGGGGAGCACTCAGCTCACTGAGATTTGGTACAAACTTCCCAAGGTAGTTCACCATGCCCAAGAAACGTTGTAGACCTGGCACGTCGGTGGGGGCTGCCATCTCAGAGATGGCCGCTGCCTTCAAAGGGTCGGGTTTTAGTCCGTTAGAGGTGAAAACGTATCCAACATACGTGACTTCTGAGACACGAAACCGGCACTTCTTTGGGTTCAACTTCAGGTTGGCCTTTCGCGCCCGATCCAGGACGCGGCGGAGGTTCTGGTCATGTTCGGCAATGTCCTTCCCATAGACTAAGATGTCATCCACGATGATGGCACATGGCAGGCCTGAGAATATCTGCTCCATCGTTCGCTGGAACACCTCACTAGCGGAATTGATGCCGAATGGCATTCGCAGGAATTTGAATCTGCCGAATGGTGTGGCGAAGGTTGTCAGGTCGGAAGATGCTTTGTCCAACGGGATCTGCCAGAACGAGTTCTTAGCGTCTAGGACCGAAAAGACAGCGGCTTGCCCGACCTGAGCCGCCACGTCTTCAACAGACCGCATGGGGTAGTGTGGTCGCCTGATGGCAAGGTTTAAGTCCTTGGGGTTGATACACACACGTATTTCATTCTTGTCTTTCTTTATCGTGGCAACCATGGTGGAGACCCAATCGGTGGGCTCGCTGACCGCTTCTAGCACCCCCTTGTCGACCATGTTGTTAAGCATCGCCTCGACCCTGTCTTTCATGGCGTGGGACACCCTGTGAGGTGCGCGGACCACGGGTTGTACATTTGGGTCAATGGAAATATGGTATGTCAGTGGTAACTTTCCCAGGTCATCGTTGAACAGGTCCTGGTATTCTGCAATCGGGTTAAATGACAGTTGCACTTTGTGGACCGTGTGGTCGAAGGACACCAGGCCAAGATCTTGGCACGCACGGTTTCCCAGCAGGGTTACACAGTCAGAGGTCACAACATAAAAAATCAAGTTTCTCGTGGCCTTCTGTAGCCTGCAAGTTAAAGTGGCCCTCCCCACAGGCCTGAGAATTTCTCCACCATAGGCATGCAGTGTAGCATTGTCAGCGACCAAGGCCTCATTAGTCCTTATCTTGTTGAAAAGATTTATTGACAAAACATTGTCCTTTGCCCCAGTATCTAACTTCGCAAGGAAAGTTACATTGTTGACAGTCACTGACACGGAGGGATCAAGACGTTGGCCAGGTGCCTGGAGGAGGGTAAACACATTCGAATCCTCGGGAGAATTAATTGGATCTGCATCATAGGATTCAGCAACATCGGGCTGTGGGTTGGAACAGCTACCAGATTGTTTAAGCATGTTTAGACTGGGTCTGGAAATCTGTACCTGTCTCCCACGAGAACGGAATGAGCGGCAGGCAGAAGCGAAATGATTCAGTTTGTTACAAAAATTACAAGCCTTGCCATAGGCAGGGCACGTCGACCGTCTGTGGTGCATGTAGTTACAGTTAGGGCACCTTTTTGGGGGCACATCAGCAGGACCAGGGTTGGCACGCGGCAGAAAAGCATTGTTTCCCCTCTGAGGCAGGGCTCTACTAAATCCAGGGTTACACAAAAAGCTGGAGAAACTCAGCGGGTGCAGCAGCATCTAAGGAGTGAAGGAGATAGGCGACGTTTCGGGTCGAGACCCTTCTTCAGTGGTCAGGGATCAGGGAAACGAGAGATATAAACAGTGATATGGAGAGATAAAGCAAGAACAATGAGTGCGTAGAGTTTGAGGGAAGGGGATATCACAGAGGGGGAGCAGTTAGAGAGGAGGTTGTGAAACTGTCTTCGTAGGGAGGAGGAGAACTTCTTCAAAGTAGGCATACCTTGAGGAGATATCGCAGTGGAGTAGACAAAGTGTTAAAGAAGGAACTGCAGATGCTGGAGAATCGAGGGTTACACAAAAAGCTGGAGAAACTCAGCGGGTGCAGCAGCATCTAAGGAGTGAAGGAGATAGGCGACGTTTCGGGTCTGTCTGAAGAAGGGTCTCGACCCGAAACGTCGTCTATCTCCTTCACTCCTTAAATGCTGCTGCACCCGCTGAGTTTCTCCAGCTTTTTGTGTAACCCTCGATTCTCCAGCATCTGCAGTTCCTTCTTTAACACTTTGTCTACTCCACTGCGATATCTCCTCAAGGTATGCCTACTTTGAAGAAGTTCTCCTCCTCCCTATGAAGACAGTTTCACAACCTCCTCTCTAACTGCTCCCCCTCTGTGATATCCCCTTCCCTCAAACTCTACGCACTCATTGTTCTTGCTTTATCTCTCCATATCACTGTTTATATCTCTCGTTTCCCTGATCCCTGACCAGTCTGAAGAAGGGTCTCGACCCGAAACGTCGCCTATCTCCTTCACTCCTTAGATGCTGCTGCACCCGCTGAGTTTCTCCAGCTTTTTGTGTAACCCTCGATTCTCCAGCATCTGCAGTTCCTTCTTTAACACTCTACTAAATCCAGCCTGGTGAACAGACCTATCTCCCAAGTCCCGGTGATCATCTGGCAATACAACGACCTCAGACAATCTGCAGGCATGCATGGCTTTTTCTAACGTTAGATCTGGATCCCTAAGAAGCTCACATCGCAGCTTCTGGTCACGCATGCCAGTTACTAAAATGTCTCTAGTGAGCTGGTCTGTCATGTCACCGAAACGGCACCGCTGGGCGAGATAACGCAAATCGGCAATAAAACATTCAGCAGGTTCCTCCGGCAGCTGTCTCCTTGTAAAGAACCGTGCCCTCTCTAGAATGCGGTTCGAGGGCAGGTCACAAATCTCCCTGAACTTACGTAGCAGGCAAGCAGGGTCACTGGCAGATTCTGCAGGGGTAACCACCACGTTGTTGTCGTCCAGGACCGCTGGAGCATAGACGAAAGTTCTGGCTCTCTTCATGGCATCAGGTCCGACAAGGTTGAGTAGGAGGGAGGCTTTGAGGGAGTCAGGATCATTGCGGTGAGCGACGTTGACAAAGTGGGTGAAATCAATTTCAAACGTAGCCCAGCGCTCAGAAATATCAGCATCAAAGACAAGCTGCGCGGGCTTTCTGCACGAGGATGCCATGGTCAGAGAGATAAAGCACAAAAGGCACAAATCAAATAAAAGAAATAAAACCCGATGGACAGGTAGGCGCAAGTATCTTCCACTTCTGACACCATGTAAATAGGCAATTTACAAACTCTAAAAGTGTTCAACACATTTTAATGATAGCACAAGGTATTACATACATCCTCAAATACTGGCTACATTCTTCTAGTGAACCGTATCCAGGAAGGGGAAGGCGTTATGATTGATGTTAACTAGGCGGGGTTAATGGTACTGAGGTAACTATGTTATTGGTTGCATGCAAAACCATCTACAGGTGGGAAGGGATGAATTGACCAGCGAGTTACGGAGGGAGTGGACGCTGCGGAAAGCCAAAAGGGGAGGAGATGGGAATATGTGGCCAGTGGTGGGATCCCGATGGAGGGGGCGAAAATGTCGGAGGATTATCTGTTGTATGTGACGGCTGGTAGGGTGGAAGGTGAGGACAAGGGGGACTTTGTCCTTGTTACGAGTGGGGGGATGGGGAGAGAGAGCAGAGTAAAGAGCAGATGGGGCCCTGGTACGCATCGAACAAGGATTGTTCAACGTACCCTACAAAGAGGCAGGCATAGTTTGGGCCCATGTGCGTGCCCATAGCTACGCCTTGGATTTGGAGGAAATGGGAGGAGTCAAATACAAAGTTGTTGAGGCCCCATCCCCGACCTCTACCTCCGCTACATCGACGACTGCATTGGTGCTACCTTCTGCACCCACACACAACTCACTGACTTCATCCATTTCACCACTAACTTCCACCCGGCACTCACATACACCTGAACCATTTCCGACACTTCCCTACATTTCTAGACCTCACTATCTCCATCGCAGGTAACAGACTACTGACCGACATCCACTATAAACCCACTGACTCCCACGGCTATCTAGACTACACTCCTTTCCCACCCTGCTTCCTGTAAGGACTCCATCCCCTATTCCCAATTCCTCCGTCTACGCCGCATCTGCTCCCAGGATGAGATGTTCCCTGTCGGTCTGCTCCTGGGCCTGGCCAAGATGGCCATTCGCGGGTCCAGGCAGCGGGCAGTCGACGGACGCACAGCAGTCGACTGCCTGCCCCTTTTCCGGGGTTATGTCCGTGCCCGCGTGTCCCTGGAGAGGGAACACGCGGTGTCCACAGGGACTGTGGGGGCCTTCTGTGAGCGCTGGTCACCGCAGGAGGTGGAATGTTTTATTGATGAAAATGTTAATATTTTAATTTGAAATTTCTTTGTAAGATGCCAGTTTAGGCATTCTTTGATTGTGTTTGTACTTGTATTTGTTTGTTTGATTAAAACATTTTGTAAAAAAAAAAAAGGATGAGATGTTCCAAACCAGGGCATCGGAAATGTCCTCATTCTTCAGGGAACGGGGGTTCCCCTCTTCTACTATAGATGAGGCTCTCACCAGGGTCTCTTCTATACCCCGTAACTCTGCTCTCACTCCCCATCCCCCCACTCGTAACAAGGACAAAGTCCCCCTTGTCCTCACCTTCCACCCTACCAGCCGTCACATACAACAGATAATCCTCCGACATTTTCGCCCCCTCCATCGGGATCCCACCACTGGCCACATATTCCCATCTCCTCCCCTTTTGGCTTTCCGCAGAGACCACTCCCTCCGTAACTCCCTGGTCAATTCATCCCTTCCCACCCAAACCACCCCCTTCCCTGGTACTTTCCCTTGCAACCGCAGGAGATGCTACACTTGTCACTTTACCTCCCCCCTTGACTCCATCCAAGGACCCAAGCAGTCGTTCCAGGTGAGGCAGAGGTTCACTTGCACCTCCTCCAACCTCATCTATTGCATCCGCTGCTCTAGATGTCAGCTGCTCTACATCGGTGAGACCTAGCGTAGGCTTGGCGATCGCTTCACCCAACACCTCCGCTCGGTTCGCAATAACCAACCTGATCTCCCGATGGCTTAGCACTTCAACTCCCCCTCCCATTCCCAATCCCACATTTCTGTCCTGGGCCTCCTCCATGGCCAGAGTGAGGCCCACCGTAAATTGGAGGAGCAGCACCTCATATTTCGCTTGGGCAGTTTACACCCCAGCGGTATGAACATTGACTTCTCCAATTTCAGGTAGTCCCTGCTCTCTCCCTCTTTCCCCTCTCCTTCCCAGCTCTCCCACAGTCCACTGTCTCCGCCACTTCCTTTCTTCTTCCCCCCTCCCACCCCCGACATCAGTCTGAAAAAAGGTCTCGACCCGAAACTTCACCTATTCCTTCACTCCATAGATGCTGCACCTGCTGAGTTTCTCCAGCATCTTTGTCTACCGTGAACATTAAATATGATCAGTAATTGTGTCACTGATAAACACTGGGGATTTGCACCATCTCCTGTCTCTCTGTGTCCCTCACCCTCACTCTCTCTCATCTCCAGGCTGGAATATGTCGGTCTCACAGATTCTGGAGCCGAGCATCTCGTCTCCGCTCTCAGTACAAACCACACGGTGATGGAGCTGGACCTGAGTGGGAATAAACTGGGAGATTCCGGAGTGAAACTGGTGTCTGCGGCTCTGAGGAACCCGGACTGTAAAATACAGACACTGTGGTAAGTCCCAGACTGTGAGAGATTGTGTTTACACTCACTGGGTGTCTGACACTGAACATTAATATGTTTAAGAAGGAACAGCAGATGCGGGAAAAATCGAAGGTAGACAAAAATGCTGGAGAAACTCAGCGTGTGAGGCAGCATCTATAGAGTGAAGGAATAGGTGACGTTTCGCGTCGAGACCCTTCTTCAGACTGATGTCGGGGGTGGGAGGGGGGAAGAAGAAAGGAAGTTGCGGAGACAGTGGGCTGTGGGAGAGCTGGGAAGGGGAGGGGAAAGAGGTAGAGAGCAGGGACTACCTGAAATTGGAGAAGTCAATGTTCATACCGCTGGGGTGTAAACTGCCCAAGCGAAATATGAGGTGCTGCTCCTCCAATTTACGGTGGGCCTCACTCTGGCCATGGAGGAGGCCCAGGACAGAAATGTGGGATCGGGAATGGGAGGGGGAGTTGAAGTGCTGAGCCATCGGGAGATCAGGTTGGTTATTGCGAACCGAGCGGAGGTGTTGGGTGAAGCGATCGCCAAGCCTACGCTTGGTCTCACCGATGTAGAGCAGCTGACATCTAGAGCAGCGGATGCAATAGATGAGGTTGGAGGAGGTGCAGGTGAACCTCTGCCTCACCTGGAACGACTGCTTGGGTCCTTGGATGGAGTCAAAGGGGGAGGTAAAGTGACAAATGTAGCATTTCCTGCGGTTGCAAGGGAAAGTACCAGGGAAGGGGGTGGTTTGGGTGGGAAGGGATGAGTTGACCAGGGAGTTACGGGGAGAGTGGTATCTGCGGAAAGCCAAAAGGGGAGGAGATGGGAATATGTGGCCAGTGGTGGGATCCTGATGGAGGGGGCGAAAATGTTGGAGGATTACCTGTTGTATGTGACGGCTGGTAGGGTGGAAGGTGAGGGACAAGAGGGACTTTGTCCTTGTTACGAGTGGGGGGATGGGGAGAGTGAGCAGAGTTACGGGGTATAGAAGAGACCCTGGTGAGAGCCTCATCTATAGTAGAAGAGGGGAACCCCCGTTCCCTGAAGAATGAGGACATCTCCGATGCCCTGGTTTGGAACATCTCATCCTGGGAGCAGATGCGGCGTAGACTGAGGAATTGGGAATAGGAGATGGAGTCCTTACAGGAAGCAGGGTGGGAAGGAGTGTAGTCCAGAGAGCCATGGGAGTCAGTGGGTTTATAGTGGATGTCGGTCAGTAGTCTGTTACCTGCGATGGAGATAGTGAAGTCTAGAAACGGTAGGGAGATGTCGGAGATGGTCCAGGTGTATGTGAGTGCCGGATGGAAGTTAGTGGTGAAATGGATGAAGTCAGTGAATTGTGTGTGGGTGCAGGAGGTAGCACCAATGCAGTCGTCGATGTAGCGGAGGTAGAGGTCAGGGATGGGGCCTCAACAACTTTGCATTTGACTCCTCCCATTTCCTCCAAATACAAGGCGTAGCTATGGGCACGCGCATGGGCCCAAACTATGCCTGCCTCTTTGTAGGGTACATTGAACAATCCTTGTTCGAAACGTACCAGGGCCCCATCCCCGACCTCTACCTCCGTTACATCGACGACTGCATTGGTGCTACCTCCTGCACTACTGACCAATATCTACTACAAACCCACTGACTCCCACGGCTCTCTGGACTACACTTCTTCCCACCCTGCTTCCTGTAAGGACTCCATCCCCTATTCCTCAGTCTATGCCGCACCTGCTCCAAGGGTGAGGTGTTCCATACCAGGGCATCGGAGATGTCCTAAATTGGAGGAGCAGCGCCTCATATTTCGCTTGGGTAGTTTGCACCCCAGCGGTATGAACATTGACTTCTCCAATTTCAGGTAGTCCCTGCTCTCTCCCTCTTTCTCCTCCCCTTCCCAGCTCTCCCACAGCCCACTGTCTCCGCCTCTTCCTTTCTTCTTCCCACCCCCCTCACCCCCACATCAGTCTGAAGAAGGGTCTTGACCCGAAACTTCACCTATTTCTTTGCTCCATAGATGCTGCACCTGTTGAGTTTCTCCAGCATCTTTGTCTACCATGAACATTAATATGATCAGTAATTGTGTCACTGATAAACACTGGGGATTTGCACCGTCTCCTGTCTCTCTGTGTCCCTCACCCTCACTCTCTCTCATCTCCAGGCTGGAACGTGTTAGTCTCACAGATTCTGGAGCCGAGGATCTCGTCTCCGCTCTCAGTACAAACCACACGGTGACGGAGCTGAACCTGAGTGGGAATAAACTGGGAGATTCCGGAGTGAAACTGGTGTCTGCGGCTCTGAGGAACCCGGACTGTAAAATACAGACACTGGAGTAAGTCCCAGACTGTGAGAGATTGTGTTTACACTCACTGGGTGTCTGACACTGAACATTAATATGATCAGTAATTGTGTCACTGATAAACACTGGGAATTTTCACCGTCTCCTGTCTCTCTGTGTCCCTCACCCTCACTCTCTCTCATCTCCAGGCTGGACTGTGTCGGTCTCACAGATTCTGGAGCCGAGGATCTCGTCTCCGCTCTCAGTACAAACCATACGGTGATGGAGCTGAACCTGAGTGGGAATAAACTGGGAGATTCCGGAGTGAAACTGGTGTCTGCGGCTCTGAGGCACCCGGACTGTAAAATACAGACACTGCGGTAAGTCCCAGACTGTGAGAGATTGTGTTTACACTCACTGGGTGTCTGACACTGAACATTAATATGACCAGACTGATTCCTGGGATGTCAGGACTTTCATATGAGGAAAGATTGGATAGACTCGCCTTGTACTCGCTGAAATTTAGAAGATTGAGGGGGGATCTTATAGAAACTTACAAAATTCTGAAGGGGTTGGACAAGCTAGATGCTGGAAGATTGTTCCCAATGTTGGGGGAGTCCAGAACAAGGGGTCACAGTCTAAGGATAAGGAGGAATTCCTTTAGGACCGAAATGAGGAAAACATTCTTTACCCAGAGAGTGGTGAGTCTCTGGAATTCTCTGCCACAGAAAGTAGTTGAGGCCAGTTCATTGGCTATATTTAAGAGGGCGTTAGATGTGGCACTTGTGGCTAAAGGGATCAGGGGGTATGGAGAGAAGGCAGGTACAGGATACTGAGTTGGATGATCAGCCATGATCACATTGAATGGCGGTGCAGGCTCGAAGGGCCGAATGGCCTACTCCTGCACCTATTTTCTATGTTTCTATGTTTTTATCAGTAATTGTGTCACTGATAAACACTGGGGATTTGCACCGTCTCCTGTCTCTCTATGTCCCTCACCCTCACTCTCTCTCATCTCCAGGCTGTACAGTGTCGGTCTCACAGATTCTGGAGCCGAGGATCTCGTCTCCGCTCTCAGTACAAACCCCTCACTGACGGTGCTGTACCTGGCAGACAACTCCCTCACGGACCGATGTGTCACCGCTCTCCGCCGCCTCATACTGACCCGCCCGAGTCTGAAGCGGATCGGGTGAGTGTTTGTGTTAATGTTTAATGTGATAAAATATCAGGGGATCCATCCATCCGCGGGCTTCTTTCTCCTGTGATTTTGTTCTGTAAGTGTTGTTGAAATATTAACCCCAGTCCCTGTTATTGACACTGTTGTTTCATCTGTTTATTTCCTCTTTATTGCTCGACTTGTTTCAGGCTGTTGGGGAATAAGTTCAGTGCAGATGGAGAGAACCAGCTGAAGAGTCTGCGGGGAACCAGACGCGGACTGAATGTGATCGTGTGAATATCTCGTGGTGTGAACGTCACCGCCCGCCCTGGGGACCGGAATATTGTTGGCCGATTTCCCCCCCCCCCCCGCCCTCCCCTTTAAACCTCCTGCTCCCCCCCCTCCTGCTCCACCCCCCTCCTGCTCCCCCTCTCCTGCTTCCCCCCTCCTGCTCCACCCCCCTCTCCTGCTCCCCCTCTCTGTTGTGGGACGTATCACTGATGGGGATGAGTCAGAGTATAGAAGAGAGATCGAGTGACTGTCCATATGGTGCCAGCAGAACAACCTGGCCCTCAACACCAGCAAAACCAAGGAACTGAATGTGGACTTTGGAAGGAGTAGGATGGGGACCCACAGTCCTGTTTATATCAAGAGTACACAAAAGGCTGGAGAAACTCAGCGGGTGCAGCAGCATCTAAGGAGCGAAGGAGATAGGCGACGTTTCGGGTCGAGACCCTTCTTCAGACTGGTTAGGGATCAGGGAAACGAGAGAAACGAAAGGGTCAAGAGTTTCAAATTCCTGGGCGTGCACATCTGTGAAGATCTTTCCTGGTCCGAGAACACAGATGCAATTATTAAGAAAGCTTATCAGCGCCTCTACTTCCTGAGAAGATTACGGAGAGTCGGTCTGTCAAGGAGGACTCTCTCTAACTTCTACAGGTGCACAGTAGAGAGCTTGCTGACCGGTTGCATCGTGGCTTGGTTCGGCAACTTGAGTGCCCTGGAGAGGAAAAGACTACAAAAAGTAGTAAACACTGCCCAATCCATCATCGGCTCTGACCTTCCTTCCATCGAGGGGATCTACCACAGTCGCTGCCTCAAAAAGGCTGGCAGTATCATCAAGGACCCACACCACCCTGGCCACACACTCATCTCCCTGCTATCTTCGGGTAGAAGGTACAGGAGCCTGAAGACTTCAACGACCCGGTTCAGGAATAGCTACTCCCCCACAGCCATCAGATATTAAACCTGGCTCGGACAAAACTCTGAACATTAATACCCCTCCATCTGTTATTTGCACTTTATTAATTTATTAATTAATGTGTGTATTTACTTATATAATTGTAGTCAATGCCTACTATGTTCTGTTGTGCTATGCAAAGAAATAATTTCATTGTCCTGTCAGGGACACATGACAATAAACTCTTTTGACTTTGACTTTGATATCATATATATATATATATAGATATATACAGAGAGAGACATATATATATATATATAAAGAGATGGAGACTATATATATATTGGGAGAGAGAGAGAGAGACATATATATATATATATATATATATATAGAGAGAGAGAGAGAGAGACGTATAGAGATATATATATAGGGTTACACAAAAAGCTGGAGAAACTCAGCGGGTGCAGCAGCATCTAAGGAGCGAAGGAAATAGGTGACGTTTCGGGTCGAGACCCTTCTTCAGACTGCCCCAGACTTCAGAGATCTCTATATACACATAGAGAGAGAGAGACAGATGGGGTGGAGTGGGGAGGGGGTGATTGGTTGCCATGTGAGTAGCTGCGACCCGGCAACAGCCGCTGATTGGCTCCCACCGTGAAATGGGGAGGATTTCAGGTTGTGATTGGTTGCCAGGTGAGTAGCAACAGCCTGTCATTGGTTGCCATGTGAGTAGCTGCGACCCGCCAACAGTCTGTGATTGGTTGCCATGTGAGTAGCTGCGACCTGGCAACAGCCGCTGATTGGCTCCCACCGTGAAATGGGGAGGATTTCAGATTGTGATTGGTTGCCAGGTGAGTAAATGGTGACTAGCAACGGCCTGTGATTGGGTCCTGGCGGTTGGAGTTGGAGCGCGAGGGGGCGGGAGCGCGCGGTTGGCGGTTGGCAGTTGGCGGTTGGAGCGCGAGCGAGAGCGCGGGAACAAGATGAAGATGGAACCCGGACCCTGGTGTGAGAGAGAGTTATATATATATATATATACACACACACACAGACAATAGGGGCAGGAGGAGGCCATTCGGCCCTTCATTGTCATCATGGTTGATCGGCCCCAATCAATAACCCGTGCCTGCCTTCTCCCCAAATCCCTTGTCTCCCCCACACCCTAGAGACAGAGAGATCTATCTATCTATCTCTCTATCTATCTATCTATCTAATCCATCCAGTGACGTGGCCTCTCTCTCTCCACTCCCCTCTGTGGCAGCGAATTCCACACATTCACAACTCTCTGGGTGGAACAGTGACAGACACACACACACACACACACACAGTGATAGATATATATATATATGTAGAGAGCAAAGATTATACAGGAGCAAGATGCGCCACTTAGCGGAAAAAGCGTAGTATCACATGTGTGATAGTCGCCGCCATATTAGCGGACCAAGATGGCGTCGACTATGGCGTCTACATCTAAATCTGCAGCGACGGCTGGTAATCTTTCTTTAGGTTCCCCCCAAAAAAACGAAAGGTGACAAAAATATTATTATTCTGAACTGAAATGTTATTTTCTGTTCTCCCATCAACGGTCATGGAAATCTAGGCTCCTCTATAATCTTTGGTCGAGACATTAGAAAGTTATTAGAATTATTTTGAATAGATCTTTACTTACCACAGTAATAAAGATTACTTACCACAGTAATAAAGTCAATAATTTTAACACTTCTGAACGTGTTGGGTTTTGTTCTTGTAAGGCAGGGGGTCTCCAAAATAAGGCCCAGTGACCAGGAGATGTTTCCAGCTCGGATTCGAGTCCGGGAACGCGACGGCTGTTACCGGTTATGTCCCTCGAATTGTCGAGACTTCACAAGCAAAGATCCCAAGCCGGTCGTGAAGAAGGGTGCAATCAAAGATTATACAACTCCGCTCTATAATCTTTGGGCGCAAATGTGGGGCGGGGTCGGAATCAAAGATGCCAGAGGAGCTCTAGATAATATCTTTGGTCGGAATGGGAAGGGTGCGCGTTATAACGTGCCCATGTTCCACTCTCCCTGTCCTTCTCCCTCTCCCCCTTCTCCCTCTCCCCCTTCTCCCTCTCCCCCTTCTCCCTCTCCCCCTTCTCCCTCTCCCCATTCTCCCTCTCTCCCTTCTCCCTCTCCCCGTTATCCCTCTCTCCCTTCTCCCTCTCCCCGTTATCCCTCTCTCCCTTCTCCCTCTCCCCTTCTCTCCCTACTCCCTCTCCCTCCTCCTCCTCCCTCTCCCCTTTTCACTCTTTCCCCTTCTCTTGATCTCCCCCCCATCTCGATCTGTCTCTCCCCTTCTCTCGATCTCTCTCTTTCCCATCTCTCGATCTCTCTCTCCCCCTTCTCTCGATCGCTCTCTCCCCCTCTCTCCCTTACCTCTCTCTCTCCCTCCTTACCTCTCTCTCCCTCCTTACCTCTCTCTCTCCCTCCTTACCTCTCTCTCTCCCTCCCTTCCCTTCTCCCTTCCCTCTCTCTCTCTCCCTTCCCTCCCCTCTCCTTCCCTCCCCCCTCTCTCCTTCCCTTCCCTCTCTCTCCTTCCCTTCCCTCTCTCTCCTTCCCTTCCCTCTCTGCTTCCCTTCCCTCTCTCCTTCCCTTCCCTCTCCTTCCCTTCCATCTCTCACCTTCCCTTCCCCCTCTCTCTTCCCCTTCCCTCTCTCCCCTTCCCCTTCCCTTTCTCCCCTTCCCCCTCTCTCTCCCCTTCCCCCTCTCTCTCCCCTTCCCCCTCTCTCTCCCCTTCCCCCTCTCTCTCCCTCCCTTCCCCCTCTCTCTCCCTCCTTTATGTAAATCTTACCATGTATGTCAGAAATAAAGTTTTAACCATGTTAATAGATCTCTATTATTATTTATTTAAAATTGAGTGAGTTGGTGCAATATCGGTTCCAGCTGTCAGAGAATTCCACAGACTCACCACTCGCTGTGTGAAAAAAAGATCTTCTCATCTCGGTCCTAAAAGACTTCCCCCTTATCCTTAACTGTGACCCCATGTTCTGGAGTTCCCCAACATTGGGAACAATCTTCCTGCTTCTAGCCTGTCCAACTCCTTAAGAATTTTGTAAGTCCCTATAAGATCCCCCCTTAATCTGCTAAATTCCAGCGAGTACAAGCCAAGTTTATCCAGTCTTTCTTCACATGGAATCCTGCCATCCCAGGAATCAGTCTGGTCCTATTTACCTCTTCAAAATCATTAATATACAGTTGCGGACCCAACACCGAGCCTTGTGGCAAAAAATTCCAGAAGATTTGTCAAACGTGATTTTCCTTTCATAAAAGCTGACTTGGACTAATCCTTTTACTGCTATCCAAATGCCCCATTATTACACCTTTAATAATTGACTCCAGCATCTTTCTCACCACCAAAGCCAGGCTAACTGGCCTGTAATTCCATGTTTTCTCTCTCACTCCTTTCATGAAAAGTGGGATAACATTAGCTATCCTCCAATCCACAAGAACTGATCCTAAATCTATTGAACATTGGAAAATGATCATATGTATATATGTATGTGTATATATGCATGTATATGTATGTATATATATGTATGCATATGTATGTATGTATGCATATATGGTTTATGTACACCATCTGACAAATAAGATAGAGAATTATAGTGATGCTTTAAATCAGTTGCTTCTGATCCATGAGAAGGAAGTGTATTTATCTCTCAAGGGCCTGTCCCACCACATATTTATATGAATGTGTGTTTGTGTGTGCCTGTAATTTTGTGCACAGTGTGTTAAAGCAATACAAGGAAAGCTGCACAATGCAAGGGAAAATACGCAAAAGTGGGGGCTGGGGAGGAAAGATGCGAGGGAAATGGGGGAAAGGGAGGGAGAGAGGGTGGGAGGGAGAGTGAGGGAAGGAGGGAGGGAGAGAGAGGGAAGGAGGGAGGGAGGGAGAGAGGGAGGGAGATCGAGAGGGGAGAGAGAGAGATCGAGAGGGGAGAGAGAGAGATCGAGAGGGGAGAGAGTGAGATCAAGAGAGGGGAGAGAGAGAGGTCGAGAGGGGAGAGATCGAGAGAAGAGAGGGGAGAGAGATCGAGAGAGGAGAGAGAGAGATAGGGAGAAGAGAAGGGAGAGATCGAGAGAAGAGAGGGGAGAGAGAGATCGAGAGAGGAGAGAGAGATCGAGAGAGGAGAGAGAGATCGAGAGAGGATAGAGAGAGATAGGGAGAAGAGAGGGGAGAGAGGGAGGTTGAGAGGTAAATATCTATTACAAATAAATCCAATAACTTTCTAATGCATCTTGCTCCTCTATAATCTTTGTTTACAACTGCTCTGTAGCTCTGTAGCGGATTACACAGGGGGGGACAGTTCGCAAAGATGGCGGCCGTGACGCTCCGTTACGTACTACACGCCAGTCCATTGGATTTCCACGGAGTGGCGTATCTTGCTCTTCTATAATCTTTGGTAGAGAGAGAGACAGATATATAGATAGAGAGAGAGTTATATATATATAGAGAGAGAGACAGATATATATATATATAGAGAGAGAGAGACATAGATGGAGAGAGAGAGACACATATATAGAGAGAGAGACATATATGTGTGTGTAGACAGTGAGAGATATATATAGAGAGAGACAGACAGACAGATATATATATATAGAGAGAGAGATATATAGATAGAGACATATATATATATATATATATATAAATAGAGAGAGAGACATATATATATAATGTTACAACATTTTGATATTTAAAAAATCAAGTCTGCAATTTATCCCATCAGATAAAGCATAAAAAGAAGTTTAATTTGACACCTAATTCACTTTCATATCTTCCGTATTAAAAAAGTGATGGCCATTTTCATACTTGGAAATTAGCATCTTGTTCCCTATTGTTTTTTCATTGACTGAACACAAAAGCTGTGATCGAGGACAGTCAAAAGCCCATAACTCTCTTAAACATTAAGTGAACTGAATGAAATTTTCAGTTATTATAGATTGAAGCATTCTGAAACTAATATGAAACAATCTTACTTGGATGACCTGAAATTAATATGACATTCCTGGAGAAATGCTTCCATTCCATCGGATTGACCCATCACCTTTGATGTGTAAAGTTTTTGATAATATTGTTGGAATCTATCATTAATGTCTTTTGGTAAAGTTAATATTTCTCCTAGTTCAGATCTGACCTTATATATCATTTTTTCTTCATCTGATTTTCTTAGTTGACGAGCTAACAATTTATGTGGTTTATCCCCGAATTCAAAATATACTTGTTTAGTCTGTTGAAAAAGTTTAATAACATACTTTGATTGTATCTCATTTAACTTATATTTTAATGTTGCAATTTTGTTATGTATAACCCTAGATGGAGACACAGCATTTTTCATGTCCAACTGCCTTATTTCATTTTCCAAATTCTGTTGAATCTTTCGGTTTCCTTATTAAGATGTGCCTGCGCAGATATTATAGCACCACGTATAAAAGCTTTAAATGTGTCCCATAAAAGAGACGATGAAATTCCAGGTTTATCATTAGTCGCAAAGAATAATTCAATCTGTTTAACCAGATAATCATAACAAGCCTTATCATTTAATATTTGAGGATTAAGTCTCCATTGCAAATATCTATTAGTTATACCCTTTAAATTAATCTTGAATGTTAATGGAGCATGATCCGAGATAATAATATTATGATATTTTGAGTCATACGTAAATGGGACAAGCTTTGAATCTATTAGAAAATAATCTATCCTAGAATAAGTTCCAAATACCGGAGAGTAAAATGAGTATTCTCGACCATTGGGATGATCATCTCTCCAAATATCCTTGACATTAGCTGAACTAATAAACAAATTTATGAATTCACTTGATTTAGATATAGCCTTCCTTTTAGTTGATGATCTATCTAAATAATTATCCAAAGTGCAATTTAAGTCACCCCCAATTATTAAATTGTGCTGTGTTACTATAGGAATAGTGTTGAATATTTTCTTAAAAAACAACGGATTATCAAAATTAGGTCCATATATATTCATAAGTACAACCTTCTTCGAGTATAATTCACCAGTAACTATTATGTATCTACCTTCAGGATCTTCTATTATTGAACTATGTTTAAATTGAATACCCTTACGAATAAGTATAGCAACTCCTCGAGATTTATGAGTAAATGATGAAAGGTACACTCTAGAAATCCAATTTGCCGTTAATCTATGTTGTGCGTCCTTTTTTAAATGGGTCTCTTGAAGATAAATTATATCTGTTTTCATTCTATTTAACTGCGCCAAAACCTTACCTCTTTTAATTGGTTCATTAATACCTTTTACATTCCAACTACAGAAGGTGATTCCATCACCCTCCTTTTTCCTGTTAATGTCTTGCATTTTGGTATTATGGTGGATTATAATGAGGTAGATGTCTCAGCATATTCATCCCAATATCGTACCCTAGTTTGTGATCAACAAATGTTAATACTAATAACTTTATCTGACATACGTAGCTCCTCCAGTCTACTGTATAATACCATTCATAAGTAAAATAATATAATTCAATGTATAACATATAAAAAACAATATAAAAATAAAAATAAAAAAAGTTAATAATATTAGTAGAAAAGTGCAGGAAAGAAAAGTGTCTATTACTACGTTAAGTGTGATTAGTGTAAGCCACACTAGCGTTGCTATTAATCTACGGACTTCTGTTGGGGGAAAAAAAAAGATGTTTATAATTCCAGCTCCGTAAATGCCTTAAGGGCAATATATTTAAGGGCGGGGCGTTAAATTTCTATACTTATTAATGCTTTATTATTTTAACTACTACTATTGTTTTAAATTGTTTAAGGAGGAGTAACATACATTTGTAAGTAATGGTTAGTACTAAACTATTACTATTGTATATTAATTTATTATTAATAATCATTAAGCTCTCCATGTACAATGATTTTAAAAGTTCATCATTCTTCCTCCTTCTTGCTGGGTAAACATCGGCATCAGGTAAGTGTTAAATATGATTCAAGTTCATTATTCTTCATCCTCATCTTCATCTTCTCTCTGTGTTCCCTCGGCTTCTCCTTCTTCTTCCTCTTCCAGCTCCTTCTCGATATTACGAGCGAACTCAAGAGCCTCGGTATGCTTAATGAAGTGGTGCTCTTTATTCTCATAGCTTACTCGTAGTGTGGCAGGATACATCAGGCCATATTTCAGGCCCTTTATATTCTTGAGGATGTGTCTTGTTTCAGTAAATAAGGCTCTTCTCTTGGCCACTTCCGCAGGATAATCTCTGAATATGCTGATCTTGTCGCCATCATAAAGCAGATTCTGTTTGCGAATTATTATCTTCCAAAACATGATCGTAGACCACCTTCACAATCAGTTGTCTTGGTGGTGAGCCCGTCTTTGGACGTCGTCTCAGTGCCCTGTGCGCTCGGCCAAGCAGGGGTGCTTGCTCCAGATTCAAGATTTCGTATCACATTTTTCAGAAGATTTGCAGCAAACTCTCTGGTGTCTTGAGCTCCCTCCTTGCCTTCACGCACACCCACGATACGCAAGTTCTGGCGCCTTTGCCTTCCCTCCAAGTCAATACATTTCTCAGTTATTTTATTCAATAAATCTGTTAAATGCTTGTTCTCAGAGAGAAGTTTCTCATTCGCCTTAGTACTTGAGTCAGCAAAAATAGTCAGTTCTTTCATTGCTTCGTGTTGTTGATCAAGTGATCTTTTAATAGGTTCCAACTTAAGATCAACCGCGAGTTCCAAACCACCAACTATGTGATTTACTTCGTCCATCTGTTGTTTTAGATCAGCATCTGCTTTTATCTTCCATTCATCCATCATAATTTTTACTGTAGTTATAACTTTTTTCAATTCATCTTTAACTTGCTCTTTGAATACTTCAATATCAGCTCTGAGTAACTTAAATTCTTCTTTATATTCTTTTTTCATTTTTTTAAACTCACCCATCATGGTAGTTTTCAGATCTTCCATTTCAGATTTCTTCCTTGGGATATCCTCCAGAGAGCCAGTCAAACTCGAGGCCGAGGCTTCAGCTGGGCCTACTTCTCTTTTCAGCACTGTTTTTTTTTCGGTTTGGGGGGGGGGTTCTTTGAGTCGACATTAACGCCGGTAAAGTCGCGCGCCTGATGACGTCACAGACCTTATCAAGCTGCCGGTGCCGTTCACAAACGTTCCTCTCTGGTAAGTAGCTTTAAATAACCCCGTTTTCACCCGTTTTTAATGCAATTTTTACAGAGCTGGACGGCGCTAGTTTCCCCTACTCCATAGCGCCACCGGAAGTCTCCTTATGGTTCAAATATTACTGACACTCATGTCCGTCTCCAAATAGACAACACCACTGCGGTGGCATATTTAAATCATATGGGCGGTACCAGGTCAATTTCATGTGATGAATTGGCTAACACAATTTGGCTCTGGTGTATACAACGGAATATTTGGATTTCAGCTACCTATCTACCAGGTAAGCTCAACACAGTGGCGGACACCAGGTCACGAAAATTTAATGACAACATTGAATGGATGTTAAATCCCCAAATATTCACTAAAATTGTAGCCTAATTTGGTAAACCGGATATTGACCTTTTCGCGTCACGGTTAAACCATCAGGTACCAACATATTTATCATGGGAACCAGATCCTGGGGCAATGGCGATGGACGCTTTCTCGCTAGACTGGGGGAAATGGTTCTTCTATGCTTTTCCTCCATTTTGCCTCATCAGTCGGGTATTGCGGAAAATCCAATCAGATGCTGCTAAAGGCATTCTTATCATACCCGACTGGCCTACACAGCCATGGTATCCGGTGGTCCTTGGAATGATAAGTGAACCATGGGCTCTCTTAGAGAATTGCCCACATTTGGTGACGAACCCTGTTACAGGGGAACACCATCCCTGCCATAGTCACCTGAAATTATTGGCTTGCAGGCCATTAAATGAATAGACCATTGCTGCAGTATGGTCTCTCATCAAGGACTATGGATACAATTGGAACATCATACAGGGAGTCTACAAGACGGCAATATTTGACGCAAATAAGGAAATGGGAAGCCTACTGCGGCCGCATGAACATTGCCTATGACTCCGTCACCATATCAGATGTGCTGGAATTTCTTGCGGGGTTGTACCATGATGAACACCGCAGCTACAGTGCCATTAATAGCGCCAGAAGTGCGCTATCATCCTACCTCAATATCGAAATAGGATCTAATAAACTGCTGTCCAAATTGATGCGGGGCATATTCAATTCTAATCCACCCCGACCCCGTTACAATGTTACCTGGGACATTGGGATAGTTTTAACCCTACTCAGGACATGGTCACCCATGGCTGGACTCGCTTTGGACAAACTCACCCTGAAGTTGGTGATGTTATTGGCACTTACCTCAGCACAACAGGTACAGACGCTACAAAAGATCAAGCTTGACAGAATGGTCTCTACCCCAGAGAAAGTAATCTTCTACATTGATGAATTACTAAAGCAGCATATGCCTGGGTTCACAGGGCTGCAGCTGGTGTTTCCAGCATACCCCACTGATGTGAGGCTATGTTTAGCCACCCATATCCGCCACTATATAAAAGTGACGCGGACTTTAAGGGGAATGGAGAAATATTTGCTGATTAGCCACAAAAAACCACATCATAGAGTGTCGGTTCAGACGATCTCCAGATGGCTCAGGATCGTCTTGGATACAGCAGGTATTGACACTAATGTCTTTAAATCCCATTCCACCAGGGCTGCATTGGCGGCAAAGGTCATGGAGGTGCCCATGGACCATATTCTTGCCACAGCGGGATGGGCTAGTGAAGCCACTTTTCAGCGGTTTTATAACAAACCAGTTGCCGCTCCTGTTATGTTCGCGGAGGCCATGCTGAATGCGGGTCAAGAACATACAGCCACTCCCCAGTGAGGGTTTTTTTCTTTGTTATAATTAATAAACATTATTATTTTTCAGTACATCCAGTCTGAAAACATGATTACTCCTATCCATCCTTATAGTGGCGTGTGTGAGAGCATGGACATGGTCCAGGGCACAAAATCACAGAGCTTTGAAGTCTTCACGAAGTCACTCACGTGACTCCGAAATGAAATAGTAAGATTAAACGAGAACGTACCAGTTTGAAGTTTGATCTTTATTTTATGAGGAGTTGCGATGAGGGATTTTGTGCCCTCCGCTCCCAACCCTCGATCATAAAGTCAACTGGTAAATAGAGTCTCTTCAATCTTACTATAACAAGTCATTTCTTTGTTGTTGGTTCTTTGATTCCACACCGCTGCTTTGAAAAATGTCGCGCATGCGTGCTGGCGGGTTCTTCACGAAATGCCTCATCGCAACTCCTCATAAAATAAAGATCAAACTTCAAACTGGTAAGTTCTCGTTTAATCTTACTATTAAACATTATCAGACAGAGATCAAAGTCAAAGTCAAAAGAGTTTATTGTCATGTGTCCCTGACAGGACAATGAAAATCTTTCTTTGCATAGCACAACAGAACATAGAAGGCATTGACTACAATTCTATACATAAATACACCCATGACTTAATAAATTAATAAAGTGCAAATAACAGATGGAGGGATATTAATGTTCAGAGTTCCGAGCCAGATTTAATAGCCTGATGGCTGTGGGGAAGTAGCTATTCCTAAACCAGGTTGTTGCAGTCTTCAGGGTCCTGTACCTTCTACCCGAAGGTAGCAGGGAGATGAGTGTGTGGCTAGGGTGGTGTGGGTCCTTGATGATGCTGCCAGCCTTTTTGAGGCAGCGACTGTGATAAATCCCCTCGATAGAAGGAAGGTCAGAGCCGATGATGGACTGGGCAATGTTTACTACTTTTTGGAGTATTTTCCTCTCCAGGGCGCTCAAGTTGCCGAACCAAGCCACGATGCAACCAGTCAGCAAGCTCTCTACTGTACACCTGTAGAAGTTAGAGAGAGTCCTCCTTGACAGATCAACTCTCCGTAATCTTATCAGGAAGTAGAGGCGCTGATGAGCTTTCTTAATAATTGCATCTGTGTTCTCGGACCAGGAAAGATCTTCACAGATGTGCACGCCCAGGAATTTGAAGCTCTTGACCCTTTCAACCATCGACCCGTTGATATAAACAGGACTGTGGGTCCCCATCCTACTCCTTCCAAAGTCCACAATCATTTCCTTGGTTTTGCTGGTGTTGAGGGCCAGGTTGTTGTGTTGGCACCATATGGACAGTCGCTCGATCTCTCTTCTATACTCGGACTCATCCCCATCAGTGATACGTCCCACAACAGTGGAGTCGTCAGCGAACTTGATGATCGAGTTCGCGCTATGACCGGCTACGCAGTCATGAGTATAGAGTGAGTACAGCAGGGGGCTGAGCACGCAGCCCTGAGGTGCTCCCGTGCTGATTGTTATCGAGTCTGACACATTTCCACCAATACGAACAGACTGTGGTCTGTGGATGAGGAAGTCGAGGATCCAATTGCAGAGGGATGCGCAGAGACCCAGTTCTGCGAGTTTGGAGGGGATGATTGTGTTAAATGCCGAGCTGTAGTCAATAAATAGCAGCCTGACATATGAGTTTTTGTTGTCCAAGTGGTCCAGAGCGGAGTGGAGAGCCAGCGAGATCGCATCCACTGTTGATCTGTTGTGGCGGTAAGCGAACTGCAGTGGGTCCAGGTTTTTGTCGAGGTAGGAGTTGATTTGCGCCATGATCAACCTCTCGAAGCACTTCATCACCACAGGCGTTAGTGCCACAGGTCGATAGTCATTGAGGCACGTCACCTTGCTCTTCTTGGGCACCGGTATTATTGATGCCCTTTTGAAGCAGGTGGGAACCTCAGACCTCAGAAGTGACAGGTTGAAAATGTCCGTAAAAACTCCAGCCAGTTGGTCCGCACAGGTTTTTAGGACACGACCAGGTATGCCATCAGGTCCAGGCGCTTTTCGAGGGTTCACCCCTCTGAAGGATTTCCTGACGTCGGCCTCTGTGACTGAGACTGAAATACCATCACAGCGAATAGGGGCTCGGGAAGGCACATCGGTGTTCTCCCTATCAAAGCGTGCGTAAAATGCATTGAGCTCATCAGGGAGTGATGTTTCGCTGACATCCGAGCTGCCTCCTGGTTTCGCATTGTAAGAGGTGATTGCATTCAGTCCCCGCCACAGCTGCCGAACATCTGTCTCATCCTCCAGCTTGGAGCAGAACTCCCTTTTGGCCTTTTTGATGGCCTTACCAAGGTCGTATCTGGACTTCTTATAGACCACTGTGGCATCAGACATGAATGCCCGGTGTCTGGTCTTCAGGAGAGTGCGGATCTCGCAGTTCATCCAAGGTTTCTGATTGGGAAACACTCGGAAGGTTTTTGTAGGGATGCAGTCCTCCACACATTTCTTTATGAAGTCTGTAACGACTGTGGCGTATTCATTCAAGTCCGTTGCCGAGTCCTTGAACATAGCCCAGTCTACAGACTCCAAACAGTCTTGTAGTTGTTGTTCTGCCCCCGCCGACCAGCTCTGTACTGTCCTCACCTCTGGGGGTGCGCTCTTTAATTGCTGCCTGTAGGCAGGGAGAAGCAGCACTGCTGTATGGTCGGATTTACTGAAGTGAGGGCGAGGGATAGAGCGGTAGGCATCCTTGATGGTGGTGTAGCAGTGGTCGAGGGTGTTTGGTCCTCTAGTGCAGCAGGAGACATGTTGGTGGAAGTTGGGGAGTGATTTCTTTAGGTTTGCCTTATTGAAGTCCCCAGCAATGGTGGTAAATGCCTCGGGGTAAGACGTCTGGTGTTTGTTGACCACGGCGTGCAGCTCCTCCAGTGCCAGACGGACGTCTGCCTGGGGAGGGATGTAGACCGCGGTGAGGATGATGGAAGTGAATTCCCTCGGTAGGTAGAAGGGACGGCACTTCACCGCCAGATGTTCGAAGTGTGGAGAGCAGGAGTTGGACAGGACTACCACGTCTGAGCACCACGCAGAGTTGACCATGAGGCAGACACCCCCTCCTCTCCCTTTCCCCGATGCCAGTGTACAGTCCATACGGTGGATGGAGAACCCTTCAGGCTGGACTGCTGAGTCTGGGGAGCTGGGGGTGAGCCATGTCTCTGTGAAACAGAACACAGAGCATTCCCTCAGCTCCCTTTGATAAAGCAGCCTTGCCCTTAAGTTCTCCACTTTATTTTCAAGGGACAGTACATTGGCCAGTAGGATAGTAGGGAGAGGGGGCCGAAGTCCCCTGCGCTTCATTCTGACCTGAAGTCCTGCCCGTCGGCCGCGTTTCCGGACACAATGGAGGCTTCCCCTTTGTTTCCAGGTACTGTGTTTCCTGTACCTGCTGTTTCTGCGGACCAGCGCTGGAACGGGAATTCCCTCACATACGGCAGCTCCAGCTCAGTAATGAACGGGGGTTCCCTCAGAATCAGCAGCTCCAGCTTCATTTCTTCTGGGATATCCAGCCCGTCGGCTCTGGAGGTCATCCCGGGGTTTCCAGGTGCCGTACCTGGGCTCCTCAGTCGGGTCGGGAGTTTCACAGCCAGCGTGGGAAAATTTAAAGTCCGGTGCTCCCGCAGCTGCGGGAGATCGCAAAATTGCCAGCGCTTTCAGCTGCACAAGCAGCCTGTCAGAAACGGCACCGATTACTGCCGTTTCCCTGATGCATGTAAGTTGATAGAAGTTGTAGTTAAATCTTTTCTGTTCTGGTGCTCCGCAAAAGTCACCGCTGGCAGGCGCTATCTTAAGTGAGCTTTGCCCAGCGTTTATTAATTTACTGTCAGAGCCCATAAAGCTGAGTGGATGCGATCGGAATCAGGAGACCTTACAAGGTCGGGCAGTAGACGAACTTTAACCTGGGGTTTTCGGATCAAACGGCCACTTCATATTTTTATGGAACTATTCAATGGGGATCATATTTAACATTTTGTTGTCACATTTGCTCTGTGGGAATTATTGTGTTCAATTGTGTTTTGCACGGGCAAACGTAACAATGTAGAGATTTGCAACCAGAATAAACAAATATAAAATAATGAGAGGCCCAGTTCGGATAGACTATGGGGATCGTGCTGAGTAGAATTGGTGGGGGGGAAGGGGTGAGGGGGTAATTAAAGGATTATGACGCAGGACTTTGAGGGTAATGATCTCCGAATAACTTTGGATGTCAGGTGCTGAATAAAATAAGACAGGTGAGGAATTGGGATGCAGGGTGAAGACCTGAAGCTGTTACAATTACACCCACCCTGAAGCAGTTACAATTGTTGTGGAGACGTGGTGAGTGTCACCATGCGCTGATGGTGTAAGTTTTGATCAAACAATGTGTTGGAACTCTTGGTTTGAATGAGTCTTTGTGTAATTCTGTACCAGCATCAGGGATCAGGTTGTGGCCGTGTTTGCTGATGAGGCTGAAGTCCAGCTTTATCACGGTATATTGAGCTGGACTTTAGTTGGGGTGTGTTCACTCAATGTTAGAACCTATAACATTTTGTTCAGACCAAAAGGCCTGAATGTCAATAAAGTTTCCATGATTCCATGATAAAACTCAATCACTCGGTTTCACATGAAGCAGAATCGGGAGGTCATCGCCAGGTAGGAACAAAAACTCTATGGGGCAACAGCATCGCCAGTTGATCGGAAAAACTTCCATGGTAGTATTTTCTCAGTCGTGTCTCTAGATTAATGTTTCAATAATGAAACATTATGGGTCTGCAAGGATCTTTGTTTAACAGAATTCAAAAACAAACTTCCTCGAGTAATCTCAGCAGCTGCTGATAATAATTTCATTTCGGAGTCACGTGAGTGACTTCGTGAAGAACCCGCCAGCACGCATGCGCGACATATCGTCGCTCGCATTGCAGTCGACGGCTGGAGAGGAGCGCGGCTCGTCACCAGCCCTTCATAAGGGCCACTCAGGTAAGTACTAACAACCTTGAGTTGGTTGTTCTGTGTAAGTAATTGTGTTTTCTTCCACAGAGACATGGACAGCAGGAAAAATAAAGGCCGTAAAACTTCATCAAGGAGTTGTCGGCAACCCAACCCGGAGCCCCCCTCCACGGCAGGAGGACGGGCCGGGAAAAAGGCGCGCAAACCGGGGAGCCCTGTATTCACAGGATCCGGTTTACCGACGCAGCTATGCCCTAGCGGGGTGCCTGCAGAGCAATCAGCCGGTACAGCGCCGGAGCAGGTGCATCCTGACTCCATCTCTCTCTCACCCACTGGGTCGTTTGCAGAGATAAGCAAGAGGGATTCGCGTGCTGATGCACGGCCCTTCTCCCTGAGCCCTCTTGAAGGAGGCAGGGATACAATTCCACTACCTAGCCCTTCGCGGGTTGAGGTCTCACCAGGAGCCACTAGGAAGTGGTCTGGTGAATCAGGCAGGCCCGAGTCCACTGGCAGACCAAGGAGGGCCAGTGTCGACTCACCACCCAGGGGGACCAGGAGGAGTCACAAGGGTGGAGCCTCGCCTAGGTCACCGCTTCCCCCGCTGGGGGCAGGTCGGGACCGTACGCCGTCTGGGTCCAGATTAAGGACAGTCGGCAAGCCCGTGCGGACGTCGGGTCACCACGCTGCGGCGTCAGGTGCCGACCTCTCCCCACCCATGCCCTTCGAGGCAGCCGGGTCCAGCTCAGCGAAGAGGAGGTGCTCGAGCAGGTCCGCGCGGGAATCGCTCAGCTTCGCCGAGGCAGCTGGTAGCGACACATCATCACAGTACCGATATTACCTCGACGAGGTACGGACTGATGATCGGAGCCTCAGGAGTTCCTTCGGGCACGAGGCCTCTTACCTCCCACACCCGCCCGATGAAGGGCGCTTGGATCGTATGGAGAGGATATTGGAGCAAGTTCTACTCAATCAGAAACAGGACACACATAGCTCCAGGGGACTCGTGGATATATCCCCGTCCCCATCTATGGACAGCATAAGACCAGATGAGGAGGCTATCCTGGTACATGCCCCAGCAGCACCTGAGGTCCCTCAGGAAGATCTGCTGGATGTAGCAGCCAAATTCGGGTTACCCGTATCATCAGGACAACCCCTCAACATCAAACTGGCCGCAACCATAGATTACCTTACCAACCATCAACTGCAGGAGGAGGTCCTTGCGAAGGCCATGGAGAGACACAAGGCTCCAGGGAACTGCAATTCACTCAACATGCCAATCTGGGGTAATATCAGCCCGGGGATCAGAGTGCAGGAAGTGAAACTGCAGAGGATTTTAAAACTACTTACGTCTGGGATCACCGCTTTTGCAAAGTCGGTAGATGGGGTGGATCTAAGCACTGAACAGGAGGATGCTCTAGCTCTGCTCTGCAATACGCAGTACGAGATCAACGCTTTCAGGAAGAGCATTATTAAACCTTCCTTGAATCCCAAATTTGCGGGACTATGCAGAGCACCTCCTACCCCCCCACCTAGACAGCTGTTCGGAGAAGACCTCCCAAAGCAGGTCAAAGAGCTGGATGACCATGCGAAAACCATAGGTCTGATGAGACCACATTTTGTGACCAGACCTTCGGCCAAGAAGACACCTTACTTCAGGCCACGAGGTCAGACCGACAGGCCAATAAGGACCTACGTTCCGGCACCTCCTCAATATCAACAGCCTCCTCAGCCCAGGCCTTTTTTAGGGCTAGGCCCTCAGCGGCCAGCATGGAAGATGCGGATTCCGCACCAACCACGAAACCCAGCACCTCCACGTCCCACCAAAAATCCCAGGGACCACCGATAACCATGAAGGTAAGGGGGTCTGGATTCCATGCACTTGCATGTCTAACCTCACGAGTTGGGGGCAGATTACGGGGATTTATGAGGCTTGGGAAACCATCACTTCAGATGAGTTTATCTTGCAAAGTATTCAGGGTTATGCAATTGAGTTTATTCATGGCCAATTGCCTCCACCCCAGCATATGCCGAATCGCAAATTTGCACTTTCCAAAAAAGAATTGGCAGAAGGCTATGCTGAAATCTTGAGTTTACAAGAGAAAGGTGTGATAGAGCAAACCACACATGAACCAATTGAATTTGTGTCCAATATATTTACTAAAACTAAAAAAGACGGTGGATGCCGGGTCATTATAGATTTAACTCACTTGAATACCTTTGTAAAATACACCCATTTCAAAATGGACACATTTGAAACAGCCAAATCTTTGATTTCGGAAGGCTGCTTCATGGCATGCATTGATTTAAAAGATGCATACTATTCAGTATCCATTCAGAAACATCATAGGAAGTTCTTGAAGTTTACCTGGATGGATCAGCTTTGGCAATACAAAGCATTGCCCAATGGGCTTACTACAGCCCCCAGACTATTCACCAAACTACTCAAGCCAGTGTTATCTACACTGCGGAGACAAAATCATACGGTCATGGCCTATTTGGATGACATTCTGATAATTGGGCACACTCTGGAATCAGCAGAGTTGGCGGTTTCAGCCACAGTAAAAAAATTTCAAAAAATGGGGTTTACAATCCATCCAGACAAATCAAAGTTCATCCCCGCACAGATCATGGACTACTTGGGGTTCACGATTGACTCCAATCGCATGATCACCACCATCCCAACTAACAAAGTCGGTGATGTGTTTCAAGCATGCAAGAACCTGGTCTGCGCCAGTATACCGTCTATCAGATTAACTGCCAGGGTAATTGGCAAAATTGTAGCAGTATTTCCAGCTGCTCAATATGGACCTTTACACTATCAGAATTTACAAAGGTCAAAAATAACAGCATTAAAACTAAATGCTGGACATTATGATAGACCTATGCAGTTGCCGGTTAAGGCAAAACTTGAGTTACTATGGTGGATTGGCAATATCCATAACTCATTTAAACCCATCATTGTGCCTCGTCCAATGGTATACTTGCAAACAGATGCAAGCTCCCATGGCTGGGGAGCTACGGACAACAACAACAGTTGTGGAGGTAGATGGGATTCACTTGAAGCTACTTTGTTGTCAGCACAAGGGATAAACTATTTGGAGATGCTAGGAGCATTCCACGGACTAAGAGCCTATTGTTCAAACATGACTAACACTCATGTCCGTCTCCAAATAGACAATACCACTGCGGTGGCTTATCTGAATCATATGGGCGGTACCAGGTCAATTTCATGCAATGAATTGGCAAACACAATTTGGCTCTGGTGTATTCAACGGAATATTTGGATCTCAGCTACCTACTTGCCAGGTGAGCTCAATACAGTGGCGGACACCAGGTCACGGAAGTTCAATGACAACATCGAGTGGATGTTGAAACCCCAAATATTCACCAAAATTATAGCCAAATTTGGTAAACCGGATATTGACCTTTTTGCGTCACGGTTGAACCATCAGGTACCAACATACGTATCATGGGAGCCAGATCCTGGGGCTATGGCGATGGACGCATTCTCGCTAGACTGGGGGAAATGGTTCTTCTATGCCTTTCCTCCATTCTGCCTCATCAGTCGGGTATTGCGGAAAGTCCAGCTCGATGCTGCCAAGGGCATCCTCATTATACCCAACTGGCCTACGCAATCATGGTATCCGGTGGTCCTTGGAATGATAAGTCAACCATGGGTCCTCTTAGAGGGTTGCCCACAATTGGTGACGAACCCTGCCACAGGGGAACCACACCCCTGCCATAGTCATTTTGAATCTATTGGCTTGCAGGATCTGAACAGGCCACTACTTCAGTATGGTCTATCTTCAAGGACAATGGATACCATGGGAGCATCATGCAGGGAGTCCTCAAGACGGCAGTACTTATCGTACATCAGGAAATGGGAATCCTATTGCAGCCGCATGGACGTTGCATATGACTCCGTCTCCATCACAGATGTGCTGGAATTTCTTGCGGGGCTACACCATGATCAACATCTCAGCTATAGTGCCATCAATAGCGCCAGGAGTGCGCTATCGTCCTACCTCAACATTGAGGTAGGATCCAATAAATTGGTCTCCAAACTTATGCGGGGGATATTTAATTCCAACCCGCCGAGGCCCTGTTACAACGTCACATGGGATATTGGCAAAGTACTGACCCTGCTGAGAACATGGTCACCCATGACGGGGCTCGAATTGGACAAACTCACCCTGAAAGTGGTGATGTTGATGGCACTTACCTCAGCACAAAGGGTGCAAACGCTTCACAAGGCCAAGATCGACAGAATGATCTCTACCCCTGAACGGGTCATCTTTTTCATTGATGAATTGCTCAAGCAGCATAGACCTGGGCTTACAGGGCTGCAGCTGGAGTTTCCAGCATACCCCGCTGATGCTAGGCTATGCATAGCCACCCATATCTGCCACTATATCAAAGTGACGAGGAAAATAAGGGGAATGGAGCAATACCTGTTCATCAGTCATAAAAAACCTCACCATAGAGTGACGGTACAGACGATATCCCGATGGCTCAGGATCGTCTTAAACAAGGCAGGTATTGACACTAATGTTTTTAAATCCCATTCCACCAGGGCAGCATCAACATCGGCGGCAAAGGCCATGGAGGTGCCCATGGACCAGATACTTGCCACAGCGGGATGGGCCAGTGAAGCCACTTTTCAACGGTTTTACAATAAACCCGTCACCGTACCTGGAATGTTCGCAGGAGCCGTGCTGGATGCAGGCCGAGAACATACAGTTCCCCCTCAGTGAGGGGTCCTTTCTTGTTGTTATTAATAAATATTATTATTTTTTCAGAGAAACAGTGACGGAAATTGATTACTGCTGTCCACCTTTTCAGTAGCGTGTGTGATAGCATGGACGTTGTCCAGGGCGTGAAATCACAGAAGCTTTGAAGTCTTCACGAAGTCACTCACGTGACTCCGAAATGAAATAGTAAGATTAAACGAGAACTTACCAGTTTGAAGTTTGATCTTTATTTTATGAGGAGTTGCGATGAGGGATTTCGTGCCCTCCGCTCCCAACCCTCGATCATAAAGTCAACTGGTAACTAGAGTCTCTTTAATCTTACTATAACAAGTCATTTCTTGGATTGTTTTTTTCTGTGATTCCACACCGCGGCTTTGAAGTATGTCGCGCATGCGTGCTGGCGGGTTCTTCACGAAATCCCTCATCGCAACTCCTCATAAAATAAAGATCAAACTTCAAACTGGTAAGTTCTCGTTTAATCTTACTATTTTCAATCCCTTGCTCTCAGATACGGGCAAGTTTTAAATCTTGACACCTTTCCAGCTGACGTGCAGGACCTGACTGTGGCAACGGGTGGTGGGCGACATAACTGTCACCGTGTGGGTGGTGGTAAATGTGGACAGAGCCCGTGAATGATAACAACAGCTAGAAACAATTAGTGTTAGAATGCAGATCATTCCAATCGATCTGCCATCCTTTACAACTGTCATGCTCCACCTTTATTATTCGTAATTAGAAAGTACATCGGATATAATGTGGTCATTTCCTTTCTAGTCAATGCACTTAGCCCGAAAAGAGTGGACAAAACTGTTTCCTCAGCCAGATCAGTTTTATGATACAGAATAACATTAAAAAACACAGTTCGAATGGTCAGGGGATATTTTGTAGGGTATCGCAGCTGTTGGAATTCATCATATGGCCCTTGTGGATAAAGGGATCAGGGGGTATGGAGAGAAGGCAGGTACAGGATACTGAGTTGGATGATCAGCCATGATCATATTGAATGGCGGTGCTGGCTCGAAGGGCCGAATGGCCTACTCCTGTACCTATTGTCTATGATTCTATGGATATCAGAAGCATTACAGACACAAGGCTAAGGGAGGGACAGGGACTGAGACCTAATGTCCCAGGATACCAGGATGTCCCGGTAGGGAATTGAAGAATACAGTTGAACAGAGGGATCTGGGAATAACTGTGCATAGTTCCTTGAAGGTAGAATCTCATATAGATAGGGTGGTAAAGAAAGCTTTTGGTATGCTAGCCTTTATAAATCAGAGCATTGAGTATAGAAGCTGGGATGTAATGTTAAAATTGTACAAGGCGTTGGTGAGACCAAATCTGGAGTATGGTGTACAATTTTGGTCGCCCAATTACAGGAAGGATGTCAACAAAATAGAGAGGGTACAGAGGAGATTTACTAGAATGTTGCCTGGGTTTCAACAGCTAAGTTACAGAGATAGGTTGAATAAGTTAGGTCTTTATTCTCTGGAGCGCAGAAGGTTAAGGGGGGACTTGATAGAGGTCTTTAAAATGATGAGAGGGATAGACAGAGTTAATGTGGACAAGCTTTTCCCTTTGAGAATAGGGAAGATTCAAACAAGGGGACATGACTTTAGAATTAAGGGACAGAGGTTTAGGGGTAACATGAGGGGGAACTACTTTACTCAGAGAGTGGTAGCGGTGTGGAATGAGCTTCCAGTGGAAGTGGTGGCGGCAGGTTCGTTGGTATCATTTAAAAATAAATTGGATAGGCATATGGATGAGAAGGGTATGGAGGGTTATGGTATGAGTGCAGGCAGGTGGGACTAAGGGAAAAAAGTTGTTTGGCACGGACTTGAAGGGCCGAGATGGCCTGTTTCCGTGCTGTAATTGTTATATGGTTATATGATACAGATGTTCCAGGGGAAAGAGAATTGGACAAGTTGCATTTTTGAATAGATGATAACAATAAGGGAAAACGAGCACTGTAACCAGGCAAGAGGAGGAAACGGGTCACTCTCAATCTGAATCGGCGGATCATTGTGTGATGCACAATAAGCCCCGGGGTTGGAACTAGGACCCGGAGGCATCAACTGATAAAGTTGTGAACTTAGTTAATCATTAGCACAACGAGATGAACTTTGCGTTCATTTACAAAAAAGGCTCGAAAAGGCATTTCCCACCACCAAAATATGGTTAAAAATGATAATATAAAGGTATACTACATTAAATGACCAAACTTGCTTGGTTGCACACAATTACTAGCAATTTTCCCCAAATTATCTGGTGTTAAACTATGTCGTCTGTCAGACAGAATATGCTTCAGTTGTGAAAACGTGTTTCTACCCCAGCTGAGGTCAAGCTACAGACGCTATATTCATAGAAACATAGAAAATAGGTGCAAGAGTTTACCATTCGGCCCTTTGAGCCTGCACCGCCATTCAATATGATCATGGCTGATCATCCAACTCAGTATCCCGTACCTGCCTTCTCTCCATACCCCCGATCCCTTTAGCCACAATAGCCACATCCAACTCCCTCTTGAATATAGCCAATGAACTGGCCTCAACTACCTTCTGTGGCAGAGAATTCCAGAGACTCACCACTCTCTGTGTAAAGAATGTTTTCCTCATCTTGGTCCTAAAGGAATTCCCCCTTATCCTTAGACTGTGACCCCTTGTTTTGGACACCCCCAACATCGGGAACAATCTTCCTGCATCTAGCTTGTCCAACCCCTTAAGAATTTTGTAAGTTTCTATAAGATCCCCCCCTCAATCTTCTAAATTCCAGCGAGTACAAGCCGAGTCTATCCAGTCTTTCCTCATATGAAAGTCCCGACATCCCAGGAATCAGTCTGTGAACCTTCTCTGAACCCCCTCTATGGCAAGAATGTCTTTCCTCAGATTTGGAGACCAAAACTGTACGCAATACTCCAGGTGTGGTCTCACCAAAACCCTGTACAACTGCAGTAGAACCTCCCTGCTCCTATACTCAAATACTTTTGCTATGAATGCTAACATACCATTTGCTTTCTTCACTGCCTGCTGCACCTGCATGCCTACTTTCAATGACTGGTGTACCATGACACCCAGGTCTCGTTGCATCTCCCCTTTTCCTAATCTGCCACCATTCAGGTAATAGTCTACCCTCATGTTTTTGCCACCAAAGTGGATAACCTCACATTTATCCACATTATACTGCATCTGCCATGCATCTTCCCATTTACTCAGCCTATCCAAATCACCCTGCAGCCTCCTAGCATCCTCCTCACACCTAACTATACCCCCCATCTTGGTGTCATCTGCAAATTTGGAGATGTTGCATTCAATTCCCTCGTCCAAATCATTAATGTATATTGTAAATAGCTGGGGTCCCAGCACTGAGGCTTGCGGTACCCCACTAGTCACTGCCTGCCATTCTGAAAAGGACCCGTTTACTCCTACCCTTTGCTTCCTGTCTGCCAGCCAGTTCTCTATCCACATCAATATTGAACCACCATTACCGTGTGCTTTAAGTTTGTATACTAATCTCTTATGTGAGACCTTGTCGAAAGCCTTCTGAAAGTCCAGATATAATACATCCACTGGTTCTCCCTTATCCACTCTACTAGTTACATCCTCGAAAAATTCTATAAGATTCGTCAGACATGATTTACCTTTCATAAATCCATGCTGACTTTGTCCAATGATTTCACCACTTTCCAAATGTGCTGCTATCCCATCTTTAATAACTGACTCTAGCAGTTTCCCCACTACCGATGTTAGACTAACTGGTCTGTAATTCCCCGCTTTCTCTCTCCCTCCTTTTTTAAAAAGTGGGGTTACATTAGCATGTCGATATCTTGTGCATTACAACTACCTTTGAGAACTTTAGCTATGTTTTCCATTTCTTCAAGACCTTTATTAGCTAAAATCACTCTCTCACATTTTCCTTGTATGTCTTTACGTATATCGCCAGGAACTTTACGAATATAGTCAGTTACTTTGTTGAAAACCTGCAAGTTATTCACTAATGTTTCGCCACGTTTCTCAAGGGAAGTGATAGCTTGTGGGAAGTTTGCCAAATTGGAAGCAATAAACACAAGATCGCGGTGGAGGGACATTTTCTGCATGAATTGTATAAGGAGTAAGAGTAAGAGTGTTGTAAAAACAAGCCTGAAGGCTTTGTGTCTCAATGCGAGGAGCATTCGTAATAAGGTGGATGAGTTGAAGGTGCAGATAGCGATTAATGACTATGCTATAGTTGGAATCACGGAGACTTGGCTCCAGGATGACCAAGGCTGGGAGCTGAACATCCAGGGATATTCAATATTCAGGAGGGATAGACGAAAAGGAAAAGGAGGTGGGGTAGCGTTGCTGGTGAGAGAGGAGATTAATGCAATAGAAAGGAAGGACATTAGCGTGGAGGATGTGGAATCGATATGGGTAGAGCTGCGAAACTCTAAGGGGCAGAAAACGCTAGTGGGAACTGTGTACAGGCCACCTAACAGTAGTATTGGAGTTGGGGATGGCATCAAACAGGAAATTAGAAATGCGTGCAACAAGGGTAACACGGTTATAATGGGTGACTTCAATCTGCATGTAGATTGGGTGAATCAAATTGGCAGGGGTGCTGAGGAAGAGGATTTCCTGGAATGTATGCGGGATAGTTTTCTCAACCAACATGTGGAGGAACCAACGAGAGAGCAGGCTATTCTAGACTGGGTATTGAGTAATGAGGAAGGGTTAGTTAGCAGTCTTGTTGTGCGTGGCCCCTTGGGCAAGAGTGACCATAATATGGTTGAGTTCTTCATTAGGATGGAGAGTGACAAAATTAAGTCAGAAACAAGGGTTCTGAACTTGAACAAAGGTAACTTTGAAGGTATGAGATGTGAATTGGCCAAGATAGACTGGCAGGTGATTCTTAAAGGGTTGACAGTGGATGTGCAATGGAAGGTATTTAAAGACTGCATGGATGAAGTACAAAAGTTGTTCATACCAGTTTGGCAAAAGAATAAATCGGGGAAGGTGGTGCATCCATGGATAACAAGGGAAATCAGGGATAGTATAAAAACAAAAGATGAGGCATACAAATTTGCCAGAAAAAGCAGCCTACCGGAGGACTGGGAGAAATTCAGAATCCAGCAGAGGAGGACAAAGGGCTTAATTAGGAAAGGGAAAATAGATTATGAAAGGAAACTGGCAGGGAACATAAAAACTGACTGCAAAAGTTTTTATAGATATGGAAAGAGACTAGTTAAAACAAATGTTGGTCCCTTGCAGTCAGAAACAGGTGAATTGATCATGGGGAACAAGGACATGGCAGACCAATTGAATAACTACTTTGGTTCTGTCTTCACTAAGGAAGACATAAATAACCTGCCGGAAATAGCAGTGGAACGGGGGTCAAATAAGATGGAGGAACTGAGTGAAATCCAGGTTAGCCGGGAGGTGGTGTTGGGTAAATTGAACGGATTGAAGGCCGATAAATCCCCAGGGCCAGATAGTCTGCATCCCAGAGTACTCAAGGAGGTAGCCACAGAAATAGTGGATGCATTAGTGATAATTTTTCAAAATTCCTTAGATTCTGGAGTAGTTCCTGAGGATTGGAGGGTAGCTAATGTAACCCCACTTTTTAAAAAAGGAGGGAGAGAGAAAGCGGGGAATTACAGACCAGTTAGTCTAACATCGGTAGTGGGGAAACTGCTAGAGTCAGTTATTAAAGATGGGATAGCAGCGCATTTGGAAAGTGGTGAAATCATTGGACAAAGTCAGCATGGATTTACGAAAGGTAAATCATGTCTGACAAATCTGATAGAATTTTTCGAGGATGTAACTAGTAGAGTGGATAAGGGAGAACCAGTGGATGTGTTATATCTAGACTTTCAGAAGGCTTTCGACAAGGTCCCGCATAAGAGATTAGCATACAAACTTAAAGCACACGGTATTGGGGGTTCAGTATTGATGTGGATAGAGAACTGGCTAGCAGACAGGAGGCAAAGGGTAGGAGTAAACGGGTCCTTTTCAGAATGGCAGGCAGTGACTAGTGGGGTGCCGCAAGGCTCAGTGCTGGGACCCCAGCTATTTACAATATATATTAATGATTTGGACGAGGGAATTCAATGCAACATCTCCAAATTTGCAGATGATACCAAGCTGGGGGGTATAGTTAGGTGTGAGGAGGATGCTTGGAGGCTGCAGGGTGATTTGGATAGGCTGAGTGAATGGGCAGATGCATGGCAGATGCAGTACAATGTGGATAAATGTGAGGTTATCCACTTTGGTGGCAAAAACATGAGGGTAGACTATTATCTGAATGGTGGCAGATTGGGTAAGGGGGAGATGCAACGAGACCTGGGTGTCATGGTACACCAGTCATTGAAAGTAGGCATGCAGGTGCAGCAGGCAGTGAAGAAAGCAAATGGTATGTTAGCATTCATAGCGAAAGGATTTGAGTTTAGGAGCAGGGAGGTTCTACTGCAGTTGTACAGGGTTTTGGTGAGGCCACACCTGGAGTACTGCGTACAGTTTTGGTCTCCAAATCTGAGGAAAGACATCCTTGCCATAGAGGGGGTACAGAGAAGATTCACCAGACTGATTCCTGGGATGTCAGGACTTTCATATGAGGAAAGATTGGATAGACTCGGTTTGTACTCGATGGAATTTAGAAGATTGAGGGGGGATCTTATAGAAACCTACAAAATTCTTAAGGGGTTGGACAAGCTAGATGCTGGAAGATTGTTCCCGATGTTGGGGGAGTCCAGAACAAGGGGTCACAGTCTAAGGATAAGGGGGAATTCCTTTAGGACCGAAATGAGGAAAACATTCTTTACACAGAGAGTGGTGAGTCTCTGGAATTCTCTGCCACAGAAGGTAGTTGAGGCCAGTTCATTGGCTATATTTAAGAGGGCGTTAGATGTGGCACTTGTGGCTAAAGGGATCAGGGGGTATGGAGAGAAGGCAGGTACGGGATACTGAGTTGGATGATCAGCCATGATCACATTGAATGGCGGTGCGGGCTCGAAGGGCCGAATGGCCTACTCCTGCACCTATTTTCTATGTTTCTATGTTTTCTATTTCACTGACGGTCCTGACTGCAGCAGATTCTTCTTCTTCAAAACAGTTGATGATTTATGTTATCTTTTCAAAATCAGTACAGCAGAGAGCCATGTACCCCACCTAGTCAAAACAGGCTGAGGAGGTAGTGGAATCTCGGGTGCCATTTCCTTGACGGTGCTTTGAGGATGATTTTCTTGACATTGGAAACTAGGCGATTGACATTTGGAAACAAGCTACCTATGTGCTTGGCAATTCTATGAAGTCCTTGAGCTAAGCAGGTCAAATGCAACATTTTGGGGAATAAAACTTTAAGTCACTTAGAGAAGAACATTCTTGTGTTTTCTACCTTCTGGCCAAAGTACAACAAGTGAAGATGTAAACAACTGAGCAATAGTTGAACTGTTTGACTTCTCCAATACTTCCGATGTCAACAAATACTCCTTTGATAGTTGACCTGCCTCCAGTGTACCGATGACCACATTGGCAACATATCTCCCCACAGCATCAGTTGTTTTGTCTATTGAGATCCATATTTTGTTGCATGCAACTTCATCTCTAATTTTCTGCACAACAATGTTGAAGTTACTGTCAACATTATTTTCCCGTAATGAAGACTCGCTTGGCCTATGTTCCTCTGTGTATTTCTCTAAATAACCTCTGAGAGGTTTGTTTTCCAATTTCCATGGTGGAGTTCCAGCATCAATGAATGCCTTGCACAGATCACTCGAAAACTCATATTTGTGACTGGAGCCAGCAGTAAATGTAGCGAGGATACAAGCTTGGGTAATTAGCTTGGTTAGTCTGCACCCCAGTGGTATCAACATTGACTTCTCTAATTTTACATAGTCCTTGTCTTCTCCCACCTCCCCCTCCCCCTTCCCAGCTCTCCTTCTAGTCCTACGACTCTTCCTTTCTTTTTACTGCCTCCCCCAACATCAGTCTGAAGAAGGGTATTGACCCAAAACGTCGCCTATTCCTTCTCACCATAGATGCTGCCTCACCCTGAGTTTCTCCAGCATTTTTTGACCACCTTCGATTTTTCTAGCATCCTGCAGTTCTTTCTTAAATAGATCTTGGAGAAGACTGAACCAGCGGGCAATGGCACGAACGAATGAATGACCGACGGTGGCGGTCCCGGTTTTGCCCCGGTGGTGGAAGTTTTCTTGTAAGTTATACTATGTTAACACGTTAATAATAACATTAATATTAACGTTTTAACATAGAAAATGTCATTGTAATCATGGTACAACTAGAGAAACTAGCACGACCTTTTAGCAAAACGGCAAAAAAAGGTTGATTTAGGCACTCGATCATGAAAAAGGCATTAACTTGGTGAAATCATCAAAGAGGCATAAAAAGGCACACAGCATTTATGGTCAAATCCTGGCTCTAGTCATCACATATAGTCTTTCTGCAGACTGGTTAGCATGCAAAAAAGCTTCTAACTGTACCTCACTACACGTGGCAATAAATTAAACGTTCACACCACCATCCCCGATACCAAGACGCCATCCAGACAATTCAGGACAATCTCCATGTGTTCTGGAGCAGCCATACCGGGAATCTACTTCATCCCACCGTAACCGACATCATTCAGGAGATTTTCCCCACACCTCCCCCCTCATATTGAGGAAATCCCATCCATCGACACTCACACCTGGGGAATCTCATCCATCCCAGTCACCCCCACACCAGGAGATTCCCCTCCACATCCTCGCCCCACACCACGCACACCCACACACGCTCTCTCACTCACACAAGCTCTCTCTCACTCACACACGCACACACACGCTCTCTCTCACTCACACACGCAGACACACACTCTCTCACTCACACGCACACTCACACGCACTCTCACACACACGCTCTCACACGCGCACACACACACGCTCTCTCTCACGCACACACACACACACGCTCTCTCTCACACACACACACGAGCTCTCACTCACAAGCACGCACACACACACGCTCTCTCTCACACACACATACACGCTCTCTCTCACACACACACACATGCTCCCTCTCACTCACACACACGCACGCTCTCTCACACACACACGCTCTCGCACACACACACACACACGCACACACGCTCTCTCACACACGCACACACACACACCCGCAGAGACAGGGAGACCCAGCAACAGGGTAATGTCCTTTTCCCCCACCCCAATCCCACAACAGGGTAATGTCCTTTTCCCCCACCCCAATCCCACAACAGGGTAATGTCCTCCCATCCCCCACCCCAACCCCACAACAGGGTAATGTCCTCCCATCCCCCACCCCAACCCCACAACAGGATAATGTCCTCCCATCCCTCACCCCAATCCCACAACAGGGTAATGTCCTTTTCCCCACCCCAACCCCACAACAGGGTAATGTCCTCCCATCCCCCACCCCAACCCCACAACAGGATAATGTCCTCCCATCCCTCACCCCAATCCCACAACAGGGTAATGTCCTTTTCCCCACCCCAACCCCACAACAGGGTAATGTCCTCCCATCCCCCACCCCAACCCCACAACAGGATAATGTCCTCCCATCCCCCACCCCAACCCCACAACAGGGTAATGTCCTCCCATCCCCCACCCCAACCCCACAACAGGATAATGTCCTCCCATCCCCCACCCCAATCCCACAACAGGGTAATGTCCTCCCATCCCCCACCCCAACCCCACAACAGGATAATGTCCTCCCATCCCCCACCCCAACCCCACAACAGGGTAATGTCCTCCCATCCCCCACCCCAACCCCACAACAGGGTAATGTCCTTTCCCCCCACCCCAACCCCACAACAGGATAATGTCCTTTCCCCCATCCCACCCCACAACAGGGTAATGTCCTCCCATCCCCCACCCCAACCCCACAACAGGATAATGTCCTCCCATCCCCCACCCCAACCCCACAACAGGGTAATGTCCTCCCATCCCCCACCCCAACCCCACAACAGGGTAATGTCCTTTCCCCCCACCCCAACCCCACAACAGGATAATGTCCTTTCCCCCACCCCACCCCACAACAGGGTAATGTCCTCCCATCCCCCACCCCAACCCCACAACAGGATAATGTCCTCCCATCCCCCACCCCAACCCCACAACAGGGTAATGTCCTTTTCCCCCACTCCAACCCCACAACAGGGTAATGCCCTTTTCCCCCACCCCAACCCCACAACAGGGTAATGTCCTTTCCCCCACCCCAACACCACAACAGGGTAATGTCCTTTTCCCCCACTCTGACCCCACAACAGGGTAATGTCCTCCCATCCCCCACTCCAACAACAAGGTAATGTTCTCCACCCCCACCCCCACAACATGCTGATGGCCTCCATATTCCCACCGTTATTCATTACAACACAATGTCCTCACCCCCATCCCCCACCCCTCTAAACTCTGAAGTCCCTGTGATTTAGTGTTACTCACAGAAACATGGGCCTAAATATTGCGTAGGTCTGGATTTATTGCTGAGGATTAACTTCTAAGTTGTTCCTTCCTACATCTGTCGGGCGCCACTATTAATGGGTTTGTGGCACAAGTACCCGAGATGTTTATGGGGAGGATGTGGCAGGGTCAAAGATGGATGAGACTGGTGTTGCAGGAATGTGGAGCAAATACTGGAACACTAGGAAAATTAATCTGGTCAAACATCATGTGTGGTGACAAAGGTAGTAATGAGATGTTTCAGGTCGATGATCTGGGTCAGGGTTGGGAGAAGTATGAATATGGTCAGTGTATAGCAGTGTGAGTGGGGACGGTGTGTGGTGGAGGTGGCGGTGTGGGGTGGTATAGCGTTTGGTAGGTGACAGGTGGAACCAGACGGAAAGTGGATGATGAGCAGCTTCAAGCAGGTGAGGGGCACACCTTAAAGGCTGCCTACATCCCACACTGGAAACCCATCAGTTTGTCTACCGCAAGAACAGGAGTACGGAGGATGCCATCTCCACGGCACTTCACTCCGCCCTCTCCCACCTGGACAACAGAGACACCTATGTGAGAATGCTGTTCATCGACTTTAGCTCAGCATTAGCTTAGGGAGTGCAGAGAAGGTTCACCAGACTGATTCCTGGGATGTCAGGACTGTCTTATGAAGAAAGACTGGATAGACTCGGTTTATACTCTCTAGAATTTAGGAGATTGAGAGGGGATCTTATAGAAACTTACAAAATTCTTAAGGGGTTGGACAGGCTAGATGCAGGAAGATTGTTCCCGATGTTGGGGAGGTCCAGGACAAGGGGTCACAGCTTAAGGAAAAGGTGGAAATCCTTTAGGACCAAGATGAGAAGGACTTTTTTCACACAGAGAGTGGTGGGTCTCTGGAACTCTCTGCCACAGAGGGTAGTTGAGGCCAGTTCATTGGCTATATTTAAGAGGGAGTTAGTTGTGGCCCTTGTGGCTAAAGGGATCAGGGGGTATGGAGAGAAGGCAGGTACGGGATACTGAATTGGATGTCAGCCATGATCATATTGAATGGCGGTGCAGGCTCGAAGGGCCGAATGGCCTACTCCACCTAATTTCTATGTATCTATTTAACACCATTATCCCCTCCAAACTGATCACCAAACTCATCGACCTGGGCATCGATCCCTCCCTCTGCAACTGGACACTGGACTTTCTAACCAGCAGACCCCAGTCTGTTAGGTTAGACCACCGCACCTCTTCAACCCTCACCCTGAACACTGGTGTTCCTCAGGGCTGTGTGCTGAGCCCCCTCCTCTACTCCCTCTTCACCTACGACTGCACACCTGAACATAGTTCTAACACCATCATCAAGTATGCAGATGATACAACGGTGATTGGCCTCATCAGCGACAACGATGAGTCGGCCTATAGGGAGGAGGTTCAGCTCCTAGCAGCATGGTGCGCTGACAACAACCTGGCCCTTAACCCCAAGAAGACCAAGGAGCTCATTGTGGACTACAGAAGGTCTAGGGGCTGCACGCACACCCCCATGCATATTACCGGAACGGAGGTGGAACGTGTTTCCAGCTTCAGGTTTCGGGGGGTCAACATCTCCGCTGACCTCTCTTGGACCCACACTACCTCAACACTGGTCAAGAAGGCTCACCAGGGCCTCTTCTTCCTGAGGAGACTAAAGAAGGTCTCCTCAGATTCTGGTGAACTTCTACCTCTGCACCATCGAGAGCATCCTTACCAACTGTATCACAGTATGGTATGGCAACTGCTCTGTCTCTGACCGGAAAGCACTGCAGAGGGTGGTGAAGATCGCCCAACGCATCACAGGCTCCTCACTCCCCTCCATTGAGTCTGTCCATAGCAAGCGATGTCTGCGAAGGGCACGCAGCATCGTCAAGGACTGGTCTCACCCCAGCCACTGACCGTTTACCCTCCTCCCATCCGGGAGGCGCTACAGATCCCTCCGTTCCCAGACCAGCAGGTTCAGGAACATTTTCTTTGCGGCTGTTACAATACTTAACTCTGCACCTCGGTGATTGCCAGTCACCCCCCCCCCCCCCCGGGACACTCCTTCCCCCAGTAAAATTGCACTACTGATACTGTTTGTACATATATATATTTTACTGTTGATTATTCTATGTCCGCTCTTCTGGGTGAGATGCTAACTGCATTTTGTTGTCTCTGTACTGTACACTGCACAATGACAATTAAAGATTGAATCTGATCTGAATCTGAATTGCTCCCTTGGATAGATCAGGCAAAGTCTTATGGATGACAGGGCAGACATGAAGAATCTGGTGGTCTACTTCTGCTTTTCTTGTTTGTTAATTTGCAGGGATTTACCATCTTGTATGGAAGGCATGTTTTCCACATCTCCGCTGCACTGAAATGCTGTGTGTCCGTTCACAAGGCAATGTCTTCCTTCACATTCAATTGTCACCTGATGGTTCTGTTAATATTGTGTATTCCAGAGCTACAGAGTTTGGGAACGTCTGTCGACATCATGGCGGAAGGTGGTAACTGGGGAGGTGATTCTGTGGCCTCTACATCAAAGGAACAAAAAGGTTAGTGAGCCTTCTGTGACATATATATGATGCCCTGACAGTGGGTGTGCACCTGATGCAAGAAATGAGGTTCACACGGAAGTGGGAATAGGGAAGGGGGTGAGCACAGAGAGTTGACATCTACAGGGACATCAGTCACAGGTGGGCGGATGCAGGAATTGTCTGATAAATCAGCACTCTTTTTGGGAACAAATTATCTGAGTTGCCGCAAACGTTGTCAGAATATCAGAGTCCAGAATCAGATTCTGTGCAAAAATGAGCCTTTGACCCATTTGCCACCTGTCAATGTCTCTACACTAATCCCATTGCTGAGCACCTGGTCTGTCGCCTACTATCCATTTACAGTTCGAATGGACATCCAGGTGCTCCTACAATGTTGTGACAGAGTACCTGCCTCCAACACCACCTCAGGCAGTGAGTGTGTCCCTGACTGCAGCCATCACTGCTGAAAGATTCTTCCTGAAAGATCATCCTCTAAACCTCATGGTCCCCACATTAAATCAATGCCCCTGGTGTTAGCCACCTCTACTATGGAGAGAACTATATTTTCCATCGACCCTACTTTTCTCACGGTATTCAATACCTCTATTAGATCACTGCTTGTCTGTCCCAGCTTTAAGGAAGATGACTTCAATCACTCCAGTCTCTGCTGATAATTGAAATATTCATTTCCGAGCAGTATCCTGAATCCTCTGCATCGTCTCCAGTGCAGAGGCATCGTTCCCACAGTATGGAGATCAGCATTGCAAACACTCCTCCAACTTAAGGCTTAATCAACTCCCTATCAAATTGTAACGAGGCCTCCCTGCACTTGCATTCTATGCTGCAGCTAATGACAAGAATGCTAAATGTTGTCTCTGTGTGTGCTGCTGACTTTAGGGACCTATGGATTTGTACGGGTGTTTCTCAGTGGTCTCCAGGCCCTTGTCATTCATGGTGAATATCCTGGTTTTATTTATCCCTCCAACATGCATCAACTTGCCATTATCAGGATTAAACATGAAATGTCATTTCGCCGCCTGCCACTTTGACTAATCATCCACAAACACTGGTTCAAATCCAGTTGTGGCGGTAGAAATATATCATCAAGTGATCAGAATTTTGGCAGATAACTGAAAGGCCAAAATCAGGAATACTTGGAACAAAATTACAAGATATAGATTTATATATGTAACAAGCAACCACATTTTAAGGGGTTGGACAAGCTAGATGCTGGAAGATTGTTCCCGATGTTGGGGGAGTCCAGAACAAGGGGTCACAGTCTAAGGATAAGGGGGAATTCCTTTAGGACCGAAATGAAGAAAACATTCTTTACACAGAGAGTCGTGAGTCTCTGGAATTCTCTGCCACAGAAGGTAGTTGAGGCCAGTTCATTGGCTATATTTAAGAGGGCGTTAGATGTGGCACTTGTGGCTAAAGGGGTCAGGGGGTATGGAGAGAAGGCAGGTACGGGATACTGAGTTGGATGATCAGCCATGATCACATTGAATGGCGGTGCAGGCTCGAAGGGCCGAATGGCCTACTCCTGCACCTATTTTCTATGTTTCTATTTTATATTGGATATCTGAAGATAACATCGCACCAGATTGAAGGGCAGCTTCTTCCACCCTCTTATCGAATTTGTCAACCAAACTCTCAGAAGCTAGAGATGTATTCTTGTTCTCCCAATTTACATTGTTGTGGCCCTTGCCGCCTCTATATTACACTGTGCAACATGCCAATGAGGGTAGTAATAAGATGATATGGCAGAAAGATGAGTCGCACTCTGGTCATTCCACCTCCTCCTCTCTTCCTGTTCAGCAGAAGGTACAACAGTGTGAAAGTGCCCACCGCCAGACTCTATCGTCGTCCCCTCTGTTGTCAGGCTTGTGTACGGCCCTCCCATAGCTAGGGTACTCGATTCCCCTCTACCCCATCAAGGGCATTGCTCTTTGTCTCTAAGGATCTGATGCACTACAATGCTGCAAACTACATTCTGCACACTGTATCTCCACCTTTGCTCCATCTTGTGTTTCAACTGATTGTATCTGTGTGTGGTGTATCTGATCTGTTTGGATTACATGGTGTATCTGATCACTCACTCACTCACCCACTCACCCATTCACTCACTCACTCACCCACCCACTCACTCACCCACTCACTCACCCACCCACTCACCCACCCACTCACTCACCCACTCACTCACCCACTAACCCACTCACTCACCCACTAACCCACTCACTCACCCACTCACTCACCCACTCACTCACCCACTCACCCACCCACCCACTCACTCACCCGCTCACCCACTCACCCGCTCACCCACTCACCCGCTCACCCACTCACCCGCTCACCCACTCACCCACCCACTCACCCACCCACTCACCCACCCACTCACCCACCCACTCACCCACCCACTCACCCACCCACTCACCCACCCACTCACCCACCCACTCACCCACCCACCCACCCACTCACCCACCCACTCACCCACCCACTCACCCACCCACTCACCCACCCACTCACCCACCCACTCACCCACCCACTCACCCACCCACTCACCCACCCACTCACCCACCCACTCACCCACCCACTCACCCACCCACTCACCCACCCACTCACCCACCCACTCACCCACCCACTCACCCACCCACTCACCCACCCACTCACCCACCCACTCACCCACCCACTCACCCACCCACTCACCCACCCACTCACCCACCCACTCACCCACCCACTCACCCACCCACTCACCCACCCACTCACCCACCCACTCACCCACCCACTCACCCACCCACTCACCCACCCACTCACCCACCCACTCACCCACCCACTCACCCACCCACTCACCCACCCACTCACCCACCCACTCACCCACCCACTCACCCCCCCACCCACCCACCCACTCACCCCCCCACCCGTCCACACCCACTCACCCACCCACCCACTCGCTCACCCACCCACCCACTCGCTCACCCACTCGCTCACCTACCCACTCGCTCACCCACTCACCCACTCACTCACCTACCCACTCACTCACCCACTCACCCGCTCACTCACCCATCCACTCACTCACTCACCCACTCGCTCACTCACCCATCCACTCACTCACTCACCCACTCACCCATCCACTCACTCACTCACTCGCTCACCCACTCGCTCACCCACTCGCTCACCCACTCGCTCACCCACTCGCTCACCCACTCGCTCACCCACCCACTCACTCACCCACTCACTCACCCACTCGCTCACTCGCTCACTCACTCGCTCACTCACCCACTCACCCACTCACTCACCCACCCACTCACTCAGTCACTCACTCACCCACTCGCTCACCCACCCAATCACCCACCCACTCATCCACTCACTCACTCGTCCACTCACTCACTCACTGACCCACTCACCCACTCACTCAGCACGGCTTGTGTACTCACTCACTCACCCACCCACTCACACACTCACTCACTCACACACTCACTCACCCACCCACTCACTCACTCAGGCACGCACTCATTCATTCAGCACGGATTGTGGGCCCACTCACCCACCCACCCACTCACTCACTCACTCACCCACCCACTCACCCACTCACTCACCCACCCACCCACTCACTCACTCACCCACTCACGCACGTACTCACTCACTCAGTGCGGCTTGTGGACTCACTCACCCACTCACTCACTCACTCAGCGCGGCTTGTGGACTCACTCACTCACTCACTCAGCACGGCTTGTGGACTCACCCACTCACTCAGCACGGCTTGTGGACTCACTCACTCACTCAGCACGGCTTGTGGACTCACCCACTCACTTACTCACTCACTCAGCACAGCTTGTGGACTCAGTCCCACCTTTGGGGCTTATTTTCTACTCACCCTGCCCGGTGATTAACAGCGGGTGCAGGAAGGGGTGTTACCTTCATGGTGAATGACGGGGGAGAAGACCAATCTGCTGATCTCACGATTTTTTAAACCTTGATAAGTTTTGTAATATTTCAACGATCGGAAAACAAATGAGTGCGCTTGGAGCAGAGGGGAACGGTGAGTAAGGTGGTGAAAAATCCTAGCGATATAGGGTACCGTTTCCGTACAAATGTAAAAACAACGCAGACTGGAAGAGGACAAGAAGAGAGTTTTAGTAATACTATAGATTAGCTACGGTCAAACCGGCTGAAACTATGGTGCCGAGTTTAAAGATTTTTTTAAATGGCCATTCCAACTCGGCGATATCCCATTTCACATTCTAAAGTAATCTTTGTCCGCTTCACAGCAAATTGCTGAGATTAGTAATTATTAGTGGGATTGTTGAACAAAGCGTGACCCCGATATTCCAGCAGGTTGTGGGCCGGGTTACCTTTAGAACAATCATCCTATTCACATCTGATCCACCTTCGTTATGAACAGACAATACGAAGCAATGGGTACAAGGACCGTGTTGTGGGGTGAATCACTGCACCTCCACCATTTGATTCCAGAGATAATGTTACTGCTTAGAAGAATGTCTTCAGATTTCTCCCTTTCCCTTCACAGATCTGAGCTCAGTGATTACTGAGCTCTTGGAAGATTGGGACGATTTCAAGCTGTTGCAGTTGACGGAATTCTACCGTGACCGGCTGGAACAGGCGATGGAAAGAGGGGTGCACGGAGTCAGCTCGGCCTTAACATATGAGAATCACTTCAGTGGACGGGAACATCAGGTGAGTGAGGGAGGAAAGGAGTGAGTTTGTCTTATTTACACATCACAGCACTGACGGGAGACCACAACTCAGACACATCAGGTGTTAATGCAAAACCAAACACGTCCGCAAATTAAAATGTGTAGTACAATTGGGATATTCGGCCCATAGAGTCTACCCTGCCATTCAATCGTGCCTGATTTCTGCCCCCTTCACCAATATCCTCTTCACAGTTCACACTGCCACCCAGCAAACTTGCTAGTGTTGCTCCTAATTCCCTCTTCCAAATCATTAATATATATGGTAAACAGTTGCGGCCCCAACACCGAGCCATGCGGCACTCCACTCGCCACTACCTGCCATTCTGAAAAGGACCCATTCACTCCTACTCTTTGCTTCCTGTCTGCCAACTAATTTTCTATCCATGTCAACACCCTAACCCCAATACCATGTGCTATAATTTTAGTCACCAGTCTCCCATGCGGGACCTTATCAAAGGCTTTCTGAAAGTCTAGATACACTACATCTACTGTCTCCCCCTCATCCATTTTACTTGTCACATCCTCAAAAAATTCCAGAAGATTAGTCAAGCATGATTTCCGATTCATAAATCCATGTTGACTTGGACTAATCCTTTTACTGCTATCCAAATGCCCCATTATTACCTCTTTAATAATTGACTCCAGCATCTTTTCCACCACCGAAGTCAGGCTAACTGTCTGTAATTCCCCGTTTTCTCTCTCGCTCCTTTCTTGAAAAGTGGGGTAACATTAGCTATCCTCCAATCCACAGGAACTGATCCTGAATCTATTGAATATTGGAAAATGATCACCAATGCGTCCACTATTTCTGGAGCCACCTCCCTGAGGACCCTGGGATGTAGACCATCAGGCCCAGGGGATTTATCATCCTTCAGTCCCATTAGCCTACCCAATACTATTTCTCGCCTAATGAAAATTTATTTCAGTTCCTCTACCCCCTTAGATCTTCTGTCCTCCAGTACATCTGGGAGATTGTGTGTGTCCTCCTTAGTGAAGACAGATCCGAAGTAGCTATTCAACTCTTCTGCCATTTCCTTGTTGCCCATAATAATTTCCTCCTACTTACCCCTGGACCATGACGCCACAGACGAGCACCAGGCCACCATCTCGAGCACCATAACCGACTTCATCAACTCCAGCTCCCTACCCCCCCCGAGCCTCCAACCTCATCGTTCCCCAGCCCCGCACGGCCCGATTTTACCTTCTCCCCAAAATCCACAAACCTGACTGCCCCGGCAGACCCATTGTCTCTGCCTGTTCGTGCCCCACCGAACACATTTCCACATACCTTGACTCCATCCGATCCCCCTTTATTAAATCCCTCCCCACCTTTGTTCAAGACACCTCAGACACTCTCTGTCGGCTCTGCGCATTCCATTATCCAGGCCCCCATCCTCTCATCTTCACCATGGACGTCCAGTCACTCTACACCTCCATCCCCCACCAGGATGGTCTCAAAGCCCTCCGGTTCTTCCTCGACAAGAGGAGCAACCCATACCCATCCACTGACACCCTCCTCCGCCAAGCGGAGTTGGTCCTTACCCTCAATAACTTCTCTTTTGACTCCTCCCATTTCCTCCAAACACAAGGCGTAGCTATGGGCACACGCATGGGCCCCAGCTACGCTTGCCTCTTTGTCGGGTACGTCAAACAATCCTTGTTCTCGGCGTACCAGGGCCCCATCCCCGACCTCTACCTCCGTTACATCGACGACTTCTTTGGTGTCACCTCCTGCACCCACGCACAACTGACTGACTTCATCCATTTCACCACCAACTTCCATCCAGCACTCAAATACACTTGGACCATTTCTGACATTTCCCTACCATTCCTTGACCTCACCATCTCTATTGCAGGTGATACACTCCTGACCGACATCCACTACAAACCAACTGACTCCCACAGCTACCTGGACTACTCTGCCTCCTACCTCCTACCTCCTGACTCCCACAGCTACCTCCTACCCTGCTTCCTGTAGGGACTCCATCCCCTCTACGCCACATCTGCTCCCAGGATGAGGTGTTCCACACCAGGTCATCACAAATGTCCTCATTCTTCAGAGAGCGGGGATTCCCCTCCCCCATTATAGATGAGGCTCGCACCAGGGTCTCCTCCATACCCCGCAACACTGCCCTCTCTCCTCATTTCCCCACTCACAACAAGGGTCCTCACCTTTCACCCCACCAGCGGGTACATTACAAGACATAGTCCTCCGCCAGTTTCGCCACCTCCAACGTGACCCCACCACTCGCCACATCTTCCCATCTCCCCCCCTGTCTGCCTTCCGCAAAGACCGCTCCCTCCGCAACTCCCTTGTCAATTCTTCCCTTCCCTCCTGCTCCACCCCTTCCCCGGGCACTTTCCCTTGCAACCACAAGAGATGCTACACTTGTCCCTTCACCTCCCCCCTCCACTCCTTTCAGGGACTCAAGCAGTCCTTCCAGGTCTGACAGAGGTTCACCTGCACCTCCTCCAACCTCATCTACTGCATCCGTTGCTCCAGATGCCAGCTGATCTATATCGGTGAGACCAAGCGGAGGCTTGGCGATCGTTTCGCCGAACACCTCCGCTCGTTCCGCAATAACCAACCCTACCTCCCGGTGGCTCAGCACTTCAACTCCCCCTCCCATTCTGTATCCGACCTCTCGGTCCTGGGCCTCCTCCACGGCCAGAGTGAGCAACACCGCAAGTTGGAGGAACTGCACCTCATATTCCGCTTGGAGAGTCTGCATCCTCTGGGCTTAAACATTGAATTTTCTCAATTCTGTTAACCCTGGCTGCCTCCTCCCCTTCCCACCTCTCCCTCAGCCCTCGGGGCCCTGGCATTCCCCCTCTCTCTCTCCCCCACCCAAGTCGCACTAGCTTCTCATTTTCACACTACAAACAGCTTACCGTGGCCTGTTTCCTTTATCATCGATACTTTTTTGCATATCTTTCATTCATTGTTCTTTATCTCTCCACATCACCGTCTATATCTCTCGTTTCCCTGATCCCTAACCAGTCAGAAGAAGGGTCTCGACCCGAAACGTCGCCTATCTCCTTCACTCCTTAGATGCTGCTGCACCCCCTGAGTTTCTCCAGCCTTTTGTGTACCCTCGATTCTCCAGCCTCTGCAGTTCCTTCTTTAACAACATAATTTCACCCGTGTCTGCCTTCAAGGGACCCACATTTGACTTTGCTACTCTTTTTCCCTTAACATATCTAAAGAAGCTTTTACTGTCCTCCTTTATATTCCTGGCCATCTTCCCCTCGTATTTCATCTTTTCAGCCCGTATTGCCTGTTTTGTTTCCTTCTGTTGTCCTATGAAATTTCCCCAATCCTCTGTCTTCCAGCTGCTCTTTGCTGTGTTATACATCTTTTCTTTTAGTTTTATTCTATCCCTAACTTCCCTTGTCAGCCACGGTTGTCTCCTACTCTCCTTAAAATCTTTCTTCCTTTTTGGAATGAAATGATCCTGTGTCTTCCGGATTATGCCCAGAAATTCCTCCCATTGCTGTTCCACCCTCATTCCTGCTGGGATCCTTTTCCAGTCTACCTTGACCAGCTCCCCTCTCATGCCTTCATAGTCCCCTTTGTTCAACTGCATCACTGCCACTTCCGATTTAACCTTCTCAATCCACAGTGACTCCACCTCGTCAGTCCCTATGTCTTCCCTCGCAAGGGACTGAATTCCATCCCTCACCAGCAGAGTCCCCCCCCCCTCCTCTGCCCACCTGCCTGTCCTTTCTATAGTATGTATAACCCTGAATATTAAGTTCCCAGGCCCGATCCTCCTGCAGCCACGTCTCAGTAATCCCCACAATGCCATATCTACCAACCTGTAACTGAGCCTCAAGCTCATCTACTTTACTTCTTATAATTTGCGCATTCATATATAATACTTTTAATTCCTTACGCATCTCACCTTTCACATCGATTCCCATTACAATTGGCCATACTCTCCTATCCCTTTGTGAGCTTCCTTTCCCATTAATTCTGGGGTCATTAACCATCCCTATAACTCCCTTTCCTTTTAACTCCATCCTTGACTATCCCATTTGACACCCCACCCCCCTTATTCAGTTTAAAACAACCTGCCTGCCAGAATGCCGGCCCCCCACCTGTTAAGGTGCAATCCATCCATTTCTGTGTACCCTCATCCTTTATAACAACTGGGAGAATAATGTTTACATGTGAACATTGGGATTCGGACGTAATGGTATAATGGGTGTATATTTCCGCAGCTTCCTGGAGAATCCTCACTCCCAGAATTATCCTCCTGATTTCAATCTTCACCTCTGATCAATATTTTTCCTCCTCAATATATTCCTTATCTTCACAGAAAGTCACTGATCTCGTTGATCGGGGAGAACAGGCGGACAGTTCCAAACTCCTCCTGAAGCTGGTGATGGAGAGAGGAGCCCGGGCCCGCAGAGTGATGTGGGAATCCTTTGTGAAAATGCGGAATGCTGTCCCAAAGTTGGACAAATTACTGAAAGAGATACAGGAACATGGTGAGATCTTTTCAGAGATGTGCTCAAGTTATGAATTCATAAACACTGCATACTCTACAATTGTATTCTGTTGATTTTCTCAAATGGTTATATTCAAACAGGTACTGTTCCTTATGATCGAGTAAAAGTCGCCCAGGATTTAACCGGTGTTCCCAGTTTACTAAAAGGTAAGGGATGAGACGGCTGTTTCCACTTGTGAGATAATACTTGTGCCGTTCCTTTCACAGAATCTGCTGTTATAGAGTTTCAGATAGAGATTGAGTGGAAACTGGCCCTTTGGCCCATCTTCCCAACATCAACCAACATGTCCCATCTACCTGCGTCTGGCTAATATCCCTCTAAAGGTTTATTAAACGTTGTGGTACTACCAGCCTCAACTATCGGGCAGCTTGTTCCATCCATCTACCAGCCTTTGCGTGAAAAAGTTACCCCTCAGATTATTATTCAATCTTTCCCCCTTCACCTTAAACCCGTGTCCTCTGGTTCTCGATTCCCCTACTCTGGGCAAGAGGCACTGTGCATCTACCCGATCTATTCCTCTTATGATTCTATACACCTCTATACAATCACCCCTCATCCTTCTACGCTAAAAGGAACAGAGCACTATCGTGCTTAACCACTCCCTATGACTCAGGCACTCGAGTCCCTGCAACATCCTTGTAAATATTATCTGCACCTTTTCCAGCTTGATAACATCTTTCCCATAACATGGGGCCCAAAACTGAACACAATGCTCTCAACAACGTCTTATACAACTGCAACATGACCTCCCAACGTTAATTCTCAATGCTCTGACTGATGAAAGCCAATGTGCCAAAAGCCTTGTAGACCATCCTATTTATATGATGCCAGTTTCAATGAACCATGTACCTGTACTCCTCGATCCCTCGACTCTACAACACTCACCAACGCCCTTCCGTTCACCGTGTAGGTTCTGCCCATGTTATCGCTCCTAAAATGCAATACCTGACATTTATCTGTATTGAATTCCATCAACCATTCCTCAGCCCAGCCGATCAAGATCCTGCTGCATTGTTTGACAACGTTCTTCACTGTGTGAAATAACACCCACTTTTGAGTCATCTACAATCTAACCATGCCCCGTACAATCTCTTCCAAATATTTGATGTAGATCACAGCTACCGGCTCAGCACCAAATCCCGAAGCACCACCTGTCACAGGCCTCCAGTCTGCAATGCAAACTTCCATCGTCACCCTCTTCTTCCTTCCATGAAACCAATGTTTTATTCATTCAGCTATCTCTCCTCTAATCTCGTGCAAACTAGCCTTCCAGAACAGCCTACCACGCGGAACCTTGCCAAATGCATTGCTAAAATAGAAACATAGAAACTAGTTGCATGCGTAGGCCATTCGGCCCTTCAAGCCAACACCACCATTCAATTGCATCATGAATGATCAACCAAAATCAGTAGTCCATTCCTGCTTTATCCCCATATCGCTTGATTCTGTTAGCCCTAAGAGCGATATCTAACTGTCTCTTGAATGCAACCAGTGAATTGGCCTCCACTGCCGTCTGTGACAGAGAATTCCACAGATTCAGAATTTTCTGGGTGAAAAAGTTTTTCCTCATCTCAGTCTTATATGTTATTCTTGAACTGTGACCCCCCCCCCGGTTGTGGACTCCCCCAACTTCAGGAACATTTTTTCTGCATCTAACCTGTCCAATCCCTTAAGATTTGTATTTGTTTCTCTAAGATTCAATTCAAGTGAATATGTGCAGTCGATCCATTCTTCCATCATACCCACACCGTATGTCAGTCCTGCCATCCCGGAATTAACCTGATGAACCTACGCTGCACTACCTACACATCCATGTAGCATTGATGCAAACAAATCCAAGGGTGAAGAGTTTGATTTCTGAGATGTGCATCAGGATTCAGAGTTGGTGACAAAATGCTGATCTCTGTCCTCAAAAACTGAAGTACATACACACGAGAGGTGTGTACCGCTAATGAGAGAAGTGCAAGTGTCGAGGTGCCGAGTGCAGCAGGACTTGTTTTACCTGATATTTAACCAAATATGTGACACAGAATAACAACGAATGCCTGCCAGGACTCTGCTTTCAGGTCTCCTGTTTCTAAGTACTGTCTGGAGATAGCATCTTCCTCATTTGTCCGGGAGTATATTGAGCTGGATGTTTAGTAACTGCTCCCCTCTATTTCACTTCCACTTTTCCTGTCCAATTTCATTTTTGGACATTTTTCACCCGAATATAGATTTCATACATATGTACTATTCAGTCTGAAGAAGGTTCCTGACCCGTAATGTCACTTATCTACGTACTTCAGAAATGCTGGTGGACCTGCAGAGTTACTCCAGAACATTGTCTTTTTTTGTAAACGAGCAGCTGCAATTTTTTCCTTCTACATTTTAAATAATTGCCTTGTTGGCTACTTAATTGCCTATCCGTTACTGTACAGGGAACTGCGTCAGCTGCTGAAATCACTATATTGTCTGGATAAGGGATGCACATTTTCTACAAAAAACTTTTCACGTTTTTTCACAACTCGTAAAAAAACCCCAACATCAATACAAAATATTGACCTCCATTTTCAGCCTTACGAATGGATTGCTTCCTTTGTGACTCCCTGGTCCGTCCTTGCATCTCCAGCAGCCACTCCATGCTTAATGTCACTTCCCCATTGTGCATATCCCCTTTCTCCACTTCTCTTCCTACCGTGCAGGGACCCAAAATGTGTTTCCAGGCAAAGCTGAGTTCAGTTTTCAAGGGAGACTCTGAACAATTGACTCTCCTGTTAGTTCTCCATCTCAGTCCCACCCTGTCCCATCTGACTTTCGTCCAGCAAACAAACCAGGCAGGAATCGTGACTGAGCACGTCATCTCCCAGTAAGGTGAGCGGTAGTCTTCTGGAATCAATATTCAACACACGCTTCAAAGATGAGCATCAATCTTCCCTTCCGTTCTTCCCTCCTTCACCCTATCATCTTCTCCCTCTCACTCTAACCCACTCCACCCCATTTCAGTTTCCCCATTCTCCCCTCTCTGTGATGCTACACTCTCACCTCCCAGTGACAATCTCCTCCCACTACTACGGCCATGCACTGTCCCTCCTGTACATCACTCTTCCTCTTCTTCCCCTGCCCTCCTTTACCCTCCCCTGTAATCGTGTTTCTCTCTCCTCACTCCCTCTCTCTACACTGTCGACCTTGTCTTCACACCTCTTTTCCCCACATCTGTACATAGAAACAGAAATTAGGTGCAGGAGTAGGCCATTTACCCCTCGAGCCAGCACTGCCATTCAAAATAATCATGGCTGATCATCCAACTCAGTATCCTGTACCTGCCTTCTCTCCATACCCTCTGATCCCTTTAGCCACAAGGGCCACATCTAACTCCCTCTTAAATATAGCCAATGAACTGTGGCAGAGAGTTCCAGAGACTCACCACTCTGTGTGAAAAAAGTCTTTCTCAACTCGGTCTTAAAGGAATTCCCCCTTTTCCTTAAGCTGTGACCCCTTGTCCTGGACTTCCCCAACATCGGGAACAATCTTCCTGCATCTAGCCTGTCCAAACCCTTAAGAATTTTGTAAGTTTCTATAAGATCCCCTCTCAATCTCTTAAATTCTAGAGAGTATAAACCGAGTCTATCCAGTCTTTCTTCATAAGACAGTCCTGACATCCCAGGAATCGGTCTGGTGAACCTTCTCTGCACTCCCTCTATGGCAATAATGTCCTTCCTCAGATTAGGAGACCAAAACTGGACGCAATACTCCAGGTGTGGTCTCACCAAGACCCTGTACAACTGAAGTAGAACATCCCTGCTCCTATACTCAAATCCTTTTGCGATGAATGCTAACATACCATTTGCTTTCTTCACTGCCTGCTGCACCTGCATGCCTACTTTCAATGACTGGTGTACCATGACACCCAACTGGTGTACCTGCAGATTGATTTAATTGAAGGGCATTGAACTCATTCTTGTAATCTTGAATGTTGAGTTTTGAGTTGAGCCATCTAACATTGTGACATTATCTGCCTGTTCCCGTGCAAGATGTTCAACAGAAACACAAGGAGACTCTGCGAGCACAGACTGAAACACTGAGTGTGAACACCATCCTGATGAACGAGAAGGTTAAGGTTTTCCAGCTGCTTGATCGATACGCTGAGCTCACAATCATCTCCACTGTTCGAGATCGGGCACTGGTGGAACATGAGCTGCTGGCAAGAGGCCGGGACCATGAAGAGTTGAGAGAGAAATGTCTCCGGAGAGAACTGGAAAAAATCAGGACTGATCAATTGTTCCACAGCAGCTTTTCCCGGAGTAAATCCGGATCTGGGTGTTCGTCTGCCGTGGCCGGAGTCCCGGGGATCGGAAAAACAACAATGGTGCAAAAGATTGTTCATGACTGGGCCACGGGGAAAATATTCCAACACTTTTGGTTTGTCTTCAGTTTCAAATTCCGGGATTTGAACACTATTAACTGCAGAGTAACCCTGAGGGAACTGATTCTGGATCAGTATCCTTACTTTAAGAATGTCCTGGGAGAGGTCTGGAAGAACCCAGAGGGATTGCTGTTTATATTCGACGGTCTGGATGAATTCAAGGGCAGAATCGATTTTGCTGACAGTCGGAGAGACACAGAACCTCAGCACCAGTGCCCAGATCCTGAATCCCGGTGTGACGTGTCTGACATTGTGTACAGTTTAATCCAGCACAAGCTGCTCCCAGGGTGTTCAGTGCTAGTGACCACCCGCCCCACTGCGTTACATTTACTGGACAAGGCAGTGATCAGTGTCCGGGCTGAAATCCTGGGATTTGTTGGTGAGGAACGGAAGGAATATTTCACCAGGTATTTTGAAGATCAGTCGGTGGCAACAGCTGTTTTCAAACACGTGAAGGAGAACGAGATCCTGTACACCATGAGCTACAACCCCTCCTACTGCTGGATCCTCGGCCTGACACTGGGCCCCTTCTTCACACAAACACACCGGGACCCGCAGCGAGTTCCCAAGACCATCACCCAACTATATTGCTACTTTATTTACCACATCCTGAAAAACCACGGCCGTGAGATTGAGAGCCTCCGTGAGGTGTTACTGAGGCTTGGTCAGATGGCCTTCACTGGAGTGGATGAGAAGAAGATTGTGTTCACAGATGGAGATTTGATCAAATACAATCTGCAGCCTTCCCAGTTCCTGTCCGGGTTCCTGATGGAACTTTTGGAGAGAGAGGATTCAGCCCGGAGCGTGGTGTACACCTTCCCGCACCTCACCATCCAAGAGTTTGTAGCCGCACTCACACAATTCCTGACTGTAGATCCCAGGAATATTGTGAAATTCCTGTCTGAAGCCCACAGCACGACAGACGGGCGATTTGAAGTATTTCTCCGTTTTGTCGCTGGTCTCTCCTCCCCACGGGCAGCTTGGATCCTGGAGGAGTTTCTGGGTCCATTTCCTAATGAAACAATCTGCCGAGTGATTGACTGGGTGAAGGAGGAGGTTCAACGTCAGATTAGAAATGCAGGGAGTGAGTTTGGTAAAAGGAGGCTCCTGAACACGCTGCACTACCTGTTTGAGTCTCAGAATCCTGTACTGGCTCAGCAGACACTGGGATCTGTGGAATCACTTTCATTCAGTGGACAGACACTGACCCCCATTGACTGTGCGGTCCTGTCTCATGTCATCAGGCCCTGTGATACAATCAAATGCCTCGATCTGGAGAGCTGCCGCATTCAGTGTGAAGGTCTCCAGCGGCTGGGACCGGCTCTGCACAAGTGTCAGGACTTGAGGTAACTGTCCGTTTGACACCGACACTGAACTGTAAAATTGTTTCACTATTTTGTTATTCCGTCCAGCACCCCCGGGGCCGAGCGAGCGACCGTCACTGTGCGGGGGGGTGGGGGGGCACCCCTCCTATTTTACCGCCCCCGTCCCCCCCTCCCCCGGGTCACCAGTGGTCGACTCTGTCCCGCCCCTCCCCCGGGTCACGCGTGTCGACTCCGTCCTCCCCCCTCCCCCATGTCATGCGTGTCGACTCCGTCCCCCCCCCTCCCCGGGTCACGCGTGTTGACTCCGTCCCCCTCTCCCCGGGTCACGCGTGTTGCCGCCGTTCTCTACACGGGGAACATTATCCGGTCGTCGGGGAATGAGAATAAACGGTGAAAGTCACCAAACACCACAACCACAGAGATTTGTTCAATAATTTGCCGAGGCGCTTCCATTAATATCCGTTTGGGAGAAGTTGTCTATCTCAGCCTCGCCGGGGTTTGTATCCGTCTGTTCCTTACTCTGTATGTTTGTGTTTAGACTGGAAAACAACAACGACCTGGGAGATTCCGGAGTGAAACTGGTATCTGCGGCTCTGAGGAACCCGGACTGTAAAATACAGAGACTGGGGTAAGTCCCAGACTGTGAGAGATTGTGTTTACACTCACTGGGTGTTTGACACTGAACATTAATATGATCAGTAATTGTGTCACTGATAAACACTGGGGATTTGCACCGTCTCCTGTCTCTCTGTGTCCCTCACCCTCACTCTCTCTCATCTCCAGGCTGAACAATGTCGGCCTCACAGATTCTGGAGCCGAGGATCTCGTCTCCGCTCTCAGTACAAACCATACGGTGACGGAGCTCGACCTGAATGATAATAAACTGGGAGATTCCGGAGTGAAACTGGTGTCTGCGGGTCTGAGGAACCCGGAGTGTAAAATACAGACACTGCGGTAAGTCCCAGACTGTGAGAGATTGTGTTTACACTCACTGGGTGTCTGACACTGAACATTAATATGTTTAAGAAGGAACAGCAGATGCTGGAAAAATCGAAGGTGGACAAAAATGCTGGAGAAACTCAGCGGGTGAGGCAGCATCTATAGAGTGAAGGAATAGGTGACGTTTCGCGTCGAGACCCTTCTTCAGACTGATGTCGGGGGGAGGGGGGAAGAAAGGAAGAGGCGGAGACAGTGGGCTGTGGGAGAGCTGGGAAGGGGAGGGGAAAGAGGGAGAGAGCAGGGACTACCTGAAATTGGAGAAGTCAATATTCATACCGCTGGGGTGTAAACTGCCCAAGCGAAATATGAGGTGCTGCTCCTCCAATTTACGGTGGGCCTCACTCTGGCCGTGGAGGAGGCCCAGGACAGAAAGGTGGGATTGGGAATGGGAGGGGGAGTTGAAGTGCTGAGCCACCGAGAGATCAGGTTGGTTAATGCGGACCGAGCGGAGGTGTTGGGTGAAGCGATCGCCAAGCCTACGCTTGGTCTCACCGATGTAGAGCAGCTGACATCTAGAGCAGCGGATGCAATAGATGAGGTTGGAGGAGGTGCAGGTGAACCTCTGCCTCACCTGAAACGACTGCTTGGGTCCTTGGATGGAGTCAAGGGGGGAGGTAAAGCGACAAGTGTAGCATTTCCTGCGGTTGCAAGGGAAAGTACCAGGGAAGGGGGTGGTTTGGGTGGTGTAAATAGGCAATTTACAAACTCTAAAAGTGTTCAACACATTTTAATGATAGCACAAGGTATTACATACATCCTCAAATACTGGCTACATTCTTCTAGTGAACCGTATCCAGGAAGGGGAAGGCGTTATGATTGATGTTAACTAGGCGGGGTTAATGGTACTGAGGTAACTATGTTATTGGTTGCATGCAAAACCATCTACATCCTTCCCCTTAGAAAATTTAAAAGAAACAGACCGTTGTCACTACAACAGAATTAAACAGAATTAAACAGAATCGCCATAACGAACAGGTGGCTTGCTGATCCGGCCCGAGCGCGTACGGATGCCTCCCCCTTCCCCCGGAGGAGCAGAAAAAACAGGGGGACCCGAGACAGCAGGGGAACCAGGGAAGGGCGGTGGGGTTGGAGGAACAGCGGACGGAGAACCGCGACCGCCAACAGGTGACCCGCGCAGAGGGGAACCGGGCGCTCGATATGGGGACCGAGGCATGCAGGGAACGCTGGCTGGGACAGGAGCCGGCTGCTGGTATGAGAGCGGCGGGGCATAGGGGCCCGGGGCCTGCGGCTTCGGCTCATTAACCGCAAGCAGGTGTTGTCGGCTTCTACGGTAGATGGTTCCCTCATAGTCGACCAGATACGAACGAGGTGAGTCGGCCACCCCAACCACAGTAGCCAGACGGGAGTGACCACTGGCGGTTTGCAATCGAACAACCTGTCCAGGCAACAGAGGATCGAGTGGTCTGCACGACCGATCGTGGGAACGCCGCTGGCTGTCATGTTTCTCTTGAATGCGCCTCTGCACGGAGGCAGGCTCCAGCACCCGAGGTTTCAGCTGGCGCTGGGCAATCGGGATGGTAGATCTGGTTGTTCTGGACATCAGACGCTGAGCAGGGGACCCCATGGCCGGATCTCTGGAAACATTCCTGAGGTTCAGGAGATCCAAATACAAATCAGAGTTAGACAGTCTCGCTTGTTCCATCAGAAGCTTGGCGCTGCGGACGGCCCGTTCAGCAAGGCCGTTGCTCTGTGGGTACTCCGGGCTGCTGGTGAAATGCACAAAATTCCATTTGTCAGCAAAACTTTTGAACTCACGGCTGGTAAACGGCCTGCCATTGTCAGTCTGCAGCCTGACAGGGGACCCAAACGTGGAGAAGTGTTTCCGCAGCTTCCGGATCACCATCTCCGACGTGAGGGATGTCAGCAAATCCACCTCGAACCAGTTTGAGTACGAGTCGACCAGGACAAGGTAGTGGTTACCACGCCACTCGAAGATGTCGGCAGCCAGCGAGGACCAGGCCAAGGCAGGAGCGGGCTGTTGCAGCAGGGGCTGTCGCTGCTGATGTGGAGCAAGACTGTTGCACGTGGAGCAGGCAGAAACACGGTCTCGAATATATTTGGCCATTCCAGGCCAGTAGAATTGGCACTGAGCGTGGGCGAGTGTTGCATCGACCCCGGGGTGTCCGCTGTGGGCTGCGCAGTAGTAAGAATCGAACAGGGAGGACGGGACCACCACTTTATGTCCCTTAACGATAACGCCATTCTGGAGCACCAGTTCGTCACGGACCAGGAAGAAGGGCTGTGTTTCAGGCGGTGCAGCGGAGCGCTTTGTTGGCCACCCTGATTTAATCACAGACGCAAGCCGTTGCAAAACTGGATCGGCAGCGGTGTGCTCGGCCAAAAGCTGCAGCTGCTTGGTGGGAATAAAATTGACGCCCAGTACGAGCAAGTCCTCTGTTTCGTAGGGGTGGCGAGCACAGGAGGCCCGCGGGGCGCGCGATAACGTGTCCGCGATGTGCATCTCGGTGCCTTTCTTGTAGACGATGTCGAAATCAAAGCGCTGGAGCTGCAGCATCATACGCTGCAGCCTGGCAGGGGCAGCATGAATCGGCTTGTTCAGGATTGTCACCAGTGGCTGGTGGTCGGTTTCGACTGTAAATCTGCTGCCAAACAGGAAGTCTCTGAACTTGGAGCAGGCAAACACCACCGCAAGCAGCTCCTTCTCGATCTGAGCGTACCGCTGCTCGGTGTCCGTCATGGTGCGGGAGGCATAGGAGACAGGATGTAACGATCCATCGACAGATTGGAGGCATGCCGCGCCCAGGCCGAACTTAGAAGCGTCACATGTGACGGTGATGGGGCGACTCGCATCAAAAAATCGCAACGTCGGAGTGTTAATCAGTTTCGACTTGAGACAGTCAAACGCCTGCTGGTGCTGTGGGAGCCAGACCCAGGCGATATCCTTTTTTGTCAGCTGCCGCAGGGGAGCACTCAGCTCACTGAGATTTGGTACAAACTTCCCAAGGTAGTTCACCATGCCCAAGAAACGTTGTAGACCTGGCACGTCGGTGGGGGCTGCCATCTCAGAGATGGCCGCTGCCTTCAAAGGGTCGGGTTTTAGTCCGTTAGAGGTGAAAACGTATCCAACATACGTGACTTCTGAGACACGAAACCGGCACTTCTTTGGGTTCAACTTCAGGTTGGCCTTTCGCGCCCGATCCAGGACGCGGCGGAGGTTCTGGTCATGTTCGGCAATGTCCTTCCCATAGACTAAGATGTCATCCACGATGATGGCACATGGCAGGCCTGAGAATATCTGCTCCATCGTTCGCTGGAACACCTCACTAGCGGAATTGATGCCGAATGGCATTCACAGGAATTTGAATCTGCCGAATGGTGTGGCGAAGGTTGTCAGGTCGGAAGATGCTTTGTCCAACGGGATCTGCCAGAACGAGTTCTTAGCGTCTAGGACCGAAAAGACAGCGGCTTGCCCGACCTGAGCCGCCACGTCTTCAACAGACCGCATGGGGTAGTGTGGTCGCCTGATGGCAAGGTTTAAGTCCTTGGGGTTGATACACACACGTATTTCATTCTTGTCTTTCTTTATCGTGGCAACCATGGTGGAGACCCAATCGGTGGGCTCGCTGACCGCTTCTAGCACCCCCTTGTCGACCATGTTGTTAAGCATCGCCTCGACCCTGTCTTTCATGGCGTGGGACACCCTGTGAGGTGCGCGGACCACGGGTTGTACATTTGGGTCAATGGAAATATGGTATGTCAGTGGTAACTTTCCCAGGTCATCGTTGAACAGGTCCTGGTATTCTGCAATCGGGTTAAATGACAGTTGCACTTTGTGGACCGTGTGGTCGAAGGACACCAGGCCAAGATCTTGGCACGCACGGTTTCCCAGCAGGGTTACACAGTCAGAGGTCACAACATAAAAAATCAAGTTTCTCGTGGCCTTCTGTAGCCTGCAAGTTAAAGTGGCCCTCCCCACAGGCCTGAGAATTTCTCCACCATAGGCATGCAGTGTAGCATTGTCAGCGACCAAGGCCTCATTAGTCCTTATCTTGTTGAAAAGATTTATTGACAAAACATTGTCCTTTGCCCCAGTATCTAACTTCGCAAGGAAGGTTACATTGTTGACAGTCACTGACACGGAGGGATCAAGACGTTGGCCAGGTGCCTGGAGGAGGGTAAACACATTCGAATCCTCGGGAGAATTAATTGGATCTGCATCATAGGATTCAGCAACATCGGGCTGTGGGTTGGAACAGCTACCAGATTGTTTAAGCATGTTTAGACTGGGTCTGGAAATCTGTACCTGTCTCCCACGAGAACGGAATGAGCGGCAGGCAGAAGCGAAATGATTCAGTTTGTTACAAAAATTACAAGCCTTGCCATAGGCAGGGCACGTCGACCGTCTGTGGTGCATGTAGTTACAGTTAGGGCACCTTTTTGGGGGCACATCAGCAGGACCAGGGTTGGCACGCGGCAGAAAAGCATTGTTTCCCCTCTGAGGCAGGGCTCTACTAAATCCAGGGTTACACAAAAAGCTGGAGAAACTCAGCGGGTGCAGCAGCATCTAAGGAGTGAAGGAGATAGGCGACGTTTCGGGTCGAGACCCTTCTTCAGTGGTCAGGGATCAGGGAAACGAGAGATATAAACAGTGATATGGAGAGATAAAGCAAGAACAATGAGTGCGTAGAGTTTGAGGGAAGGGGATATCACAGAGGGGGAGCAGTTAGAGAGGAGGTTGTGAAACTGTCTTCGTAGGGAGGAGGAGAACTTCTTCAAAGTAGGCATACCTTGAGGAGATATCGCAGTGGAGTAGACAAAGTGTTAAAGAAGGAACTGCAGATGCTGGAGAATCGAGGGTTACACAAAAAGCTGGAGAAACTCAGCGGGTGCAGCAGCATCTAAGGAGTGAAGGAGATAGGCGACGTTTCGGGTCTGTCTGAAGAAGGGTCTCGACCCGAAACGTCGCCTATCTCCTTCACTCCTTAGATGCTGCTGCACCCGCTGAGTTTCTCCAGCTTTTTGTGTAACCCTCGATTCTCCAGCATCTGCAGTTCCTTCTTTAACACTTTGTCTACTCCACTGCGATATCTCCTCAAGGTATGCCTACTTTGAAGAAGTTCTCCTCCTCCCTATGAAGACAGTTTCACAACCTCCTCTCTAACTGCTCCCCCTCTGTGATATCCCCTTCCCTCAAACTCTACGCACTCATTGTTCTTGCTTTATCTCTCCATATCACTGTTTATATCTCTCGTTTCCCTGATCCCTGACCAGTCTGAAGAAGGGTCTCGACCCGAAACGTCGCCTATCTCCTTCACTCCTTAGATGCTGCTGCACCCGCTGAGTTTCTCCAGCTTTTTGTGTAACCCTCGATTCTCCAGCATCTGCAGTTCCTTCTTTAACACTCTACTAAATCCAGCCTGGTGAACAGACCTATCTCCCAAGTCCCGGTGATCATCTGGCAATACAACGACCTCAGACAATCTGCAGGCATGCATGGCTTTTTCTAACGTTAGATCTGGATCCCTAAGAAGCTCACATCGCAGCTTCTGGTCACGCATGCCAGTTACTAAAATGTCTCTAGTGAGCTGGTCTGTCATGTCACCGAAACGGCACCGCTGGGCGAGATAACGCAAATCGGCAATAAAACATTCAGCAGGTTCCTCCGGCAGCTGTCTCCTTGTAAAGAACCGTGCCCTCTCTAGAATGCGGTTCGAGGGCAGGTCACAAATCTCCCTGAACTTACGTAGCAGGCAAGCAGGGTCACTGGCAGATTCTGCAGGGGTAACCACCACGTTGTTGTCGTCCAGGACCGCTGGAGCATAGACGAAAGTTCTGGCTCTCTTCATGGCATCAGGTCCGACAAGGTTGAGTAGGAGGGAGGCTTTGAGGGAGTCAGGATCATTGCGGTGAGCGACGTTGACAAAGTGGGTGAAATCAATTTCAAACGTAGCCCAGCGCTCAGAAATATCAGCATCAAAGACAAGCTGCGCGGGCTTTCTGCACGAGGATGCCATGGTCAGAGAGATAAAGCACAAAAGGCACAAATCAAATAAAAGAAATAAAACCCGATGGACAGGTAGGCGCAAGTATCTTCCACTTCTGACACCATGTAAATAGGCAATTTACAAACTCTAAAAGTGTTCAACACATTTTAATGATAGCACAAGGTATTACATACATCCTCAAATACTGGCTACATTCTTCTAGTGAACCGTATCCAGGAAGGGGAAGGCGTTATGATTGATGTTAACTAGGCGGGGTTAATGGTACTGAGGTAACTATGTTATTGGTTGCATGCAAAACCATCTACAGGTGGGAAGGGATGAATTGACCAGCGAGTTACGGAGGGAGTGGACGCTGCGGAAAGCCAAAAGGGGAGGAGATGGGAATATGTGGCCAGTGGTGGGATCCCGATGGAGGGGGCGAAAATGTCGGAGGATTATCTGTTGTATGTGACGGCTGGTAGGGTGGAAGGTGAGGACAAGGGGGACTTTGTCCTTGTTACGAGTGGGGGGATGGGGAGAGAGAGCAGAGTAAAGAGCAGATGGGGCCCTGGTACGCATCGAACAAGGATTGTTCAACGTACCCTACAAAGAGGCAGGCATAGTTTGGGCCCATGTGCGTGCCCATAGCTACGCCTTGGATTTGGAGGAAATGGGAGGAGTCAAATACAAAGTTGTTGAGGCCCCATCCCCGACCTCTACCTCCGCTACATCGACGACTGCATTGGTGCTACCTTCTGCACCCACACACAACTCACTGACTTCATCCATTTCACCACTAACTTCCACCCGGCACTCACATACACCTGAACCATTTCCGACACTTCCCTACATTTCTAGACCTCACTATCTCCATCGCAGGTAACAGACTACTGACCGACATCCACTATAAACCCACTGACTCCCACGGCTATCTAGACTACACTCCTTTCCCACCCTGCTTCCTGTAAGGACTCCATCCCCTATTCCCAATTCCTCCGTCTACGCCGCATCTGCTCCCAGGATGAGATGTTCCCTGTCGGTCTGCTCCTGGGCCTGGCCAAGATGGCCATTCGCGGGTCCAGGCAGCGGGCAGTCGACGGACGCACAGCAGTCGACTGCCTGCCCCTTTTCCGGGGTTATGTCCGTGCCCGCGTGTCCCTGGAGAGGGAACACGCGGTGTCCACAGGGACTGTGGGGGCCTTCTGTGAGCGCTGGTCACCGCAGGAGGTGGAATGTTTTATTGATGAAAATGTTAATATTTTAATTTGAAATTTCTTTGTAAGATGCCAGTTTAGGCATTCTTTGATTGTGTTTGTACTTGTATTTGTTTGTTTGATTAAAACATTTTGTAAAAAAAAAAAAAAAGGATGAGATGTTCCAAACCAGGGCATCGGAAATGTCCTCATTCTTCAGGGAACGGGGGTTCCCCTCTTCTACTATAGATGAGGCTCTCACCAGGGTCTCTTCTATACCCCGTAACTCTGCTCTCACTCCCCATCCCCCCACTCGTAACAAGGACAAAGTCCCCCTTGTCCTCACCTTCCACCCTACCAGCCGTCACATACAACAGATAATCCTCCGACATTTTCGTCCCCTCCATCGGGATCCCACCACTGGCCACATATTCCCATCTCCTCCCCTTTTGGCTTTCCGCAGAGACCACTCCCTCCGTAACTCCCTGGTCAATTCATCCCTTCCCACCCAAACCACCCCCTTCCCTGGTACTTTCCCTTGCAACCGCAGGAGATGCTACACTTGTCACTTTACCTCCCCCTTGACTCCATCCACGGACCCAAGCAGTCGTTCCAGGTGAGGCAGAGGTTCACTTGCACCTCCTCCAACCTCATCTATTGCATCCGCTGCTCTAGATGTCAGCTGCTCTACATCGGTGAGACCTAGCGTAGGCTTGGCGATCGCTTCACCCAACACCTCCGCTCGGTTCGCAATAACCAACCTGATCTCCCGATGGCTTAGCACTTCAACTCCCCCTCCCATTCCCAATCCCACATTTCTGTCCTGGGCCTCCTCCATGGCCAGAGTGAGGCCCACCGTAAATTGGAGGAGCAGCACCTCATATTTCGCTTGGGCAGTTTACACCCCAGCGGTATGAACATTGACTTCTCCAATTTCAGGTAGTCCCTGCTCTCTCCCTCTTTCCCCTCTCCTTCCCAGCTCTCCCACAGTCCACTGTCTCCGCCACTTCCTTTCTTCTTCCCCCCTCCCACCCCCGACATCAGTCTGAAAAAAGGTCTCGACCCGAAACTTCACCTATTCCTTCACTCCATAGATGCTGCACCTGCTGAGTTTCTCCAGCATCTTTGTCTACCGTGAACATTAATATGATCAGTAATTGTGTCACTGATAAACACTGGGGATTTGCACCATCTCCTGTCTCTCTGTGTCCCTCACCCTCACTCTCTCTCATCTCCAGGCTGGAATATGTCGGTCTCACAGATTCTGGAGCCGAGCATCTCGTCTCCGCTCTCAGTACAAACCACACGGTGATGGAGCTGGACCTGAGTGGGAATAAACTGGGAGATTCCGGAGTGAAACTGGTGTCTGCGGCTCTGAGGAACCCGGACTGTAAAATACAGACACTGTGGTAAGTCCCAGACTGTGAGAGATTGTGTTTACACTCACTGGGTGTCTGACACTGAACATTAATATGTTTAAGAAGGAACAGCAGATGCGGGAAAAATCGAAGGTAGACAAAAATGCTGGAGAAACTCAGCGGGTGAGGAAGCATCCATAGAGTGAAGGAATAGGTGACGTTTCGCGTCGAGACCCTTCTTCAGACTGATGTCGGGGGTGGGAGGGGGGAAGAAGAAAGGAAGTTGCGGAGACAGTGGGCTGTGGGAGAGCTGGGAAGGGGAGGGGAAAGAGGTAGAGAGCAGGGACTACCTGAAATTGGAGAAGTCAATGTTCATACCGCTGGGGTGTAAACTGCCCAAGCGAAATATGAGGTGCTGCTCCTCCAATTTACGGTGGGCCTCACTCTGGCCATGGAGGAGGCCCAGGACAGAAATGTGGGATCGGGAATGGGAGGGGGAGTTGAAGTGCTGAGCCATCGGGAGATCAGGTTGGTTATTGCGAACCGAGCGGAGGTGTTGGGTGAAGCGATCGCCAAGCCTACGCTTGGTCTCACCGATGTAGAGCAGCTGACATCTAGAGCAGCGGATGCAATAGATGAGGTTGGAGGAGGTGCAGGTGAACCTCTGCCTCACCTGGAACGACTGCTTGGGTCCTTGGATGGAGTCAAAGGGGGAGGTAAAGTGACAAATGTAGCATTTCCTGCGGTTGCAAGGGAAAGTACCAGGGAAGGGGGTGGTTTGGGTGGGAAGGGATGAGTTGACCAGGGAGTTACGGGGAGAGTGGTATCTGCGGAAAGCCAAAAGGGGAGGAGATGGGAATATGTGGCCAGTGGTGGGATCCTGATGGAGGGGGCGAAAATGTTGGAGGATTACCTGTTGTATGTGACGGCTGGTAGGGTGGAAGGTGAGGGACAAGAGGGACTTTGTCCTTGTTACGAGTGGGGGGATGGGGAGAGTGAGCAGAGTTACGGGGTATAGAAGAGACCCTGGTGAGAGCCTCATCTATAGTAGAAGAGGGGAACCCCCGTTCCCTGAAGAATGAGGACATCTCCGATGCCCTGGTTTGGAACATCTCATCCTGGGAGCAGATGCGGCGTAGACTGAGGAATTGGGAATAGGAGATGGAGTCCTTACAGGAAGCAGGGTGGGAAGGAGTGTAGTCCAGAGAGCCATGGGAGTCAGTGGGTTTATAGTGGATGTCGGTCAGTAGTCTGTTACCTGCGATGGAGATAGTGAAGTCTAGAAACGGTAGGGAGATGTCGGAGATGGTCCAGGTGTATGTGAGTGCCGGATGGAAGTTAGTGGTGAAATGGATGAAGTCAGTGAATTGTGTGTGGGTGCAGGAGGTAGCACCAATGCAGTCGTCGATGTAGCGGAGGTAGAGGTCAGGGATGGGGCCTCAACAACTTTGCATTTGACTCCTCCCATTTCCTCCAAATACAAGGCGTAGCTATGGGCACGCGCATGGGCCCAAACTATGCCTGCCTCTTTGTAGGGTACATTGAACAATCCTTGTTCGAAACGTACCAGGGCCCCATCCCCGACCTCTACCTCCGTTACATCGACGACTGCATTGGTGCTACCTCCTGCACTACTGACCAATATCTACTACAAACCCACTGACTCCCACGGCTCTCTGGACTACACTTCTTCCCACCCTGCTTCCTGTAAGGACTCCATCCCCTATTCCTCAGTCTATGCCGCACCTGCTCCAAGGGTGAGGTGTTCCATACCAGGGCATCGGAGATGTCCTAAATTGGAGGAGCAGCGCCTCATATTTCGCTTGGGTAGTTTGCACCCCAGCGGTATGAACATTGACTTCTCCAATTTCAGGTAGTCCCTGCTCTCTCCCTCTTTCTCCTCCCCTTCCCAGCTCTCCCACAGCCCACTGTCTCCGCCTCTTCCTTTCTTCTTCCCACCCCCCTCACCCCCACATCAGTCTGAAGAAGGGTCTCGACCTGAAACATCACCTATTTCTTCGCTCCATAGATGCTGCACCTGTTGAGTTTCTCCAGCATCTTTGTCTACCATGAACATTAATATGATCAGTAATTGTGTCACTGATAAACACTGGGGATTTGCACCGTCTCCTGTCTCTCTGTGTCCCTCACCCTCACTCTCTCTCATCTCCAGGCTGGAACGTGTTAGTCTCACAGATTCTGGAGCCGAGGATCTCGTCTCCGCTCTCAGTACAAACCACACGGTGACGGAGCTGAACCTGAGTGGGAATAAACTGGGAGATTCCGGAGTGAAACTGGTGTCTGCGGCTCTGAGGAACCCGGACTGTAAAATACAGACACTGGAGTAAGTCCCAGACTGTGAGAGATTGTGTTTACACTCACTGGGTGTCTGACACTGAACATTAATATGATCAGTAATTGTGTCACTGATAAACACTGGGAATTTTCACCGTCTCCTGTCTCTCTGTGTCCCTCACCCTCACTCTCTCTCATCTCCAGGCTGGACTGTGTCGGTCTCACAGATTCTGGAGCCGAGGATCTCGTCTCCGCTCTCAGTACAAACCATACGGTGATGGAGCTGAACCTGAGTGGGAATAAACTGGGAGATTCCGGAGTGAAACTGGTGTCTGCGGCTCTGAGGCACCCGGACTGTAAAATACAGACACTGCGGTAAGTCCCAGACTGTGAGAGATTGTGTTTACACTCACTGGGTGTCTGACACTGAACATTAATATGACCAGACTGATTCCTGGGATGTCAGGACTTTCATATGAGGAAAGATTGGATAGACTCGCCTTGTACTCGCTGGAATTTAGAAGATTGAGGGGGGATCTTATAGAAACTTACAAAATTCTGAAGGGGTTGGACAAGCTAGATGCTGGAAGATTGTTCCCAATGTTGGGGGAGTCCAGAACAAGGGGTCACAGTCTAAGGATAAGGGGGAATTCCTTTAGGACCGAAATGAGGAAAACATTCTTTACCCAGAGAGTGGTGAGTCTCTGGAATTCTCTGCCACAGAAAGTAGTTGAGGCCAGTTCATTGGCTATATTTAAGAGGGCGTTAGATGTGGCACTTGTGGCTAAAGGGATCAGGGGGTATGGAGAGAAGGCAGGTACAGGATACTGAGTTGGATGATCAGCCATGATCACATTGAATGGCGGTGCAGGCTCGAAGGGCCGAATGGCCTACTCCTGCACCTATTTTCTATGTTTCTATGTTTTTATCAGTAATTCTGTCACTGATAAACACTGGGGATTTGCACCGTCTCCTGTCTCTCTATGTCCCTCACCCTCACTCTCTCTCATCTCCAGGCTGTACAGTGTCGGTCTCACAGATTCTGGAGCCGAGGATCTCGTCTCCGCTCTCAGTACAAACCCCTCACTGACGGTGCTGTACCTGGCAGACAACTCCCTCACGGACCAATGTGTCACCGCTCTCCGCCGCCTCATACTGACCCGCCCGAGTCTGAAGCGGATCGGGTGAGTGTTTGTGTTAATGTTTAATGTGATAAAATATCAGGGGATCCATCCATCCGCGGGCTTCTTTCTCCTGTTTTGTTCTGTAAGTGTTGTTGAAATATTAACCCCAGTCCCTGTTATTGACACTGTTGTTTCATCTGTTTATTTCCTCTTTATTGCTCGACTTGTTTCAGGCTGTTGGGGAATAAGTTCAGTGCAGATGGAGAGAACCAGCTGAAGAGTCTGCGGGGAACCAGACGCGGACTGAATGTGATTGTGTGAATATCTCGTGGTGTGAACGTCACCGCCCGCCCTGGGGACCGGAATATTGTTGGCCGATTTCCCCCCCCCCCCCCCCCCGCCCTCCCCTTTAAACCTCCTGCTCCCCCCCCTCCTGCTCCACCCCCCTCCTGCTCCCCCTCTCCTGCTTCCCCCCTCCTGCTCCACCCCCTCCTGCTCCACCCCCCTCTCCTGCTCCCCCTCTCTGTTGTGGGACGTATCACTGATGGGGATGAGTCAGAGTATAGAAGAGAGATCGAGTGACTGTCCATATGGTGCCAGCAGAACAACCTGGCCCTCAACACCAGCAAAACCAAGGAACTGAATGTGGACTTTGGAAGGAGTAGGATGGGGATCCACAGTCCTGTTTATATCAAGAGTACACAAAAGGCTGGAGAAACTCAGCGGGTGCAGCAGCATCTAAGGAGCGAAGGAGATAGGCGACGTTTCGGGTCGAGACCCTTCTTCAGACTGGTTAGGGATCAGGGAAACGAGAGAAACGAAAGGGTCAAGAGTTTCAAATTCCTGGGCGTGCACATCTGTGAAGATCTTTCCTGGTCCGAGAACACAGATGCAATTATTAAGAAAGCTCATCAGTGACACACACACACAGACACAGTGATATATATATGTAGAGAGCAAAGATTATACAGGAGCAAGATGCGCCACTTAGTGGAAAAAGCGTAGTATCACATGTGTGATAGTCGCCGCCATATTAGCGGACCAAGATGGCGTCGACTATGGCGTCTACATCTAAATCTGCAGCGACGGCTGGTAATCTTTCTTTAGGTTCCCCCCAAAAAAACGAAAGGTGACAAAAATATTATTATTCTGAACTGAAATGTTATTTTCTGTTCTCCCATCAACGGTCATGGAAATCTAGGCTCCTCTATAATCTTTGGTCGAGACATTAGAAAGTTATTAGAATTATTTTGAATAGATCTTTACTTACCACAGTAATAAAGATTACTTACCACAGTAATAAAGTCAATAATTTTAACACTTCTGAACGTGTTGGGTTTTGTTCTTGTAAGGCAGGGGTCTCCAAAATATGGCCCAGTGACCAGGAGATTTTTCCAGCTCGGATTCGAGTCCGGGAACGCGACGGCTGTTACCGGTTATGTCCCTCGAATTGTCGAGACTTCACAAGCAAAGATCCCAAGCCGGTCGGGAAGAAGGGTGCAATCAAAGATTATACAACTCCGCTCTATAATCTTTGGGCGCAAATGTGGGGCGGGGTCGGAATCAAAGATGCCAGAGGAGTTTTATATAATATCTTTGGTCGGAATGGAAGGGTGCGCGTTGTAACGTGCCCTTGTTCCACTCTCCCTGTCCTTCTCCCTCCCCCTTCTCCCTCTCCCCGTTCTCCCTCTCCCCATTCTCCCTCTCTCCCTTCTCCCTCTCCCCGTTATCCCTCTCTCCCTTCTCCCTCTCCCCCTTCTCTCCCTACTCCCTCTCCCTCCTCCTCCTCCCTCTCCCCTTTTCACTCTTTCCCCTTCTCTTGATCTCCCCCCCATCTCGATCTGTCTCTCCCCTTCTCTCGATCTCTCTCTTTCCCATCTCTCGATCTCTCTCTCCCCCTTCTCTCGATCGCTCTCTCCCCCTCTCTCCCTTCCCTCTCTCTCTCCCTCCTTACCTCTCTCTCTCCCTCCTTCCCTCTCTCTCTCCCTCCCCTTCTCCCTTCTCTCTCTCCCTCCCTTCCCTCCCCTCTCCTTCCCTACCCCCTCTCTCCTTCCCTCCCCCCTCTCTCCTTCCCTTCCCTCTCTCTCCTTCCCTTCCCTCTCTCTCCTTCCCTTCCCTCTCTCTCCTTCCCTTCCCTCTCTCTGCTTCCCTTCCCTCTCTCCTTCCCTTCCCTCTCCTTCCCTTCCCTCTCTCACCTTCCCTTCCCCCTCTCTCTTCCCCTTCCCTCTCTCCCCTTCCCCTTCCCTCTCTCCCCTTCCCCCTCTCTCTCCCCTTCCCCCTCTCTCTCCCTCCCTTCCCCCTCTCTCTCCCTCCTTTATGTAAATCTTACCATGTATGTCAGAAATAAAGTTTTAACCATGTTAATAGATCTCTATTATTATTTATTTAAAATTGAGTGAGTTGGTGCAATATCGGTTCCAGCTGTCAGAGAATTCCACAGACTCACCACTCGCTGTGTGAAAAAAAGATCTTATCTCGGTCCTAAAAGACTTCCCCCTTATCCTTAACTGTGACCCCATGTTCTGGAGTTCCCCAACATTGGGAACAATCTTCCTGCTTCTAGCCTGTCCAACTCCTTAAGAATTTTGTAAGTCTCTATAAGATCCCCCCTTAATCTGCTAAATTCCAGCGAGTACAAGCCAAGTTTATCCAGTCTTTCTTCACATGGAATCCTGCCATCCCAGGAATCAGTCTGGTCCTATTTACCTCTTCAAAATCATTAATATACAGTTGCGGACCCAACACCGAGCCTTGTGGCAAAAAATTCCAGAAGATTTGTCAAACGTGATTTTCCTTTCATAAAAGCTGACTTGGACTAATCCTTTTACTGCTATCCAAATGCCCCATTATTACACCTTTAATAATTGACTCCAGCATCTTTCTCACCACCAAAGCCAGGCTAACTGGCCTGTAATTCCATGTTTTCTCTCTCACTCCTTTCATGAAAAGTGGGATAACATTAGCTATCCTCCAATCCACAAGAACTGATCCTAAATCTATTGAACATTGGAAAATGATCATATGTATATATGTATGTGTATATATGCATGTATATGTATGTATATATATGTATGCATATGTATGTATGTATGCATATATGGTTTATGTACACCATCTGACAAATAAGATAGAGAGTTATAGTGATGCTTTAAATCAGTTGCTTCTGATCCATGAGAAGGAAATGTATTTATCTCTCAAGGGCCTGTCCCACCACATATTTATATGAATGTGTGTTTGTGTGTGCCTGTAATTTTGTGCACAGTGTGTTAAAGCAATACAAGGAAAGCTGCACAATGCAAGGGAAAATACGCAAAAGTGGGGGCTGGGGAGGAAAGATGCGAGGGAAATGGGGGAAAGGGAGGGAGAGAGGGTGGGAGGGAGAGTGAGGGAAGGAGGGAGGGAGAGAGAGGGAAGGAGGGAGGGAGGGAGAGAGGGAGGGAGATCGAGAGGGGAGAGAGACATCGAGAGGGGAGAGAGAGAGATCGAGAGGGGAGAGAGTGAGATCAAGAGAGGGGAGAGAGAGAGGTCGAGAGGGGAGAGATCGAGAGAAGAGAGGGGAGAGAGAGATCGAGAGAGGAGAGAGAGAGATAGGGAGAAGAGAAGGGAGAGATCGAGAGAAGAGAGGGGAGAGAGAGATCGAGAGAGGAGAGAGAGATCGAGAGAGGAGAGAGAGATCGAGAGAGGATAGAGAGAGATAGGGAGAAGAGAGGGGAGAGAGGGAGGTTGAGAGGTAAATATCTATTACAAATAAATCCAATAACTTTCTAATGCATCTTGCTCCTCTATAATCTTTGTTTACAACTGCTCTGTAGCTCTGTAGCGGATTACACAGGGGGGGACAGTTCGCAAAGATGGCGGCCGTGACGCTCCGTTACGTACTACACGCCAGTCCATTGGATTTCCACGGAGTGGCGTATCTTGCTCTTCTATAATCTTTGGTAGAGAGAGAGACAGATATATAGATAGAGAGAGAGTTATATATATATAGAGAGAGAGACATATATATATATAGAGAGAGAGAGAGACATAGATGGAGAGAGAGAGACACATATATAGAGAGAGAGACATATATATGTGTGTGTAGACAGTGAGAGATATATAGAGAGAGAGACAGACAGACAGATATATATATATAGAGAGAGAGATATATAGATAGAGACATATATATATATATATATATATAAATAGAGAGAGAGACATATATATATAATGTTACAACATTTTGAGATTTAAAAAATCAAGTCTGCAATTTATCCCATCAGATAAAGCATAAAAAGAAGTTTAATTTGACACTTAATTCACTTTCATATCTTCCGTATTAAAAAAGTGATGGCCATTTTCATACTTGGAAATTAGCATCTTGTTCCCTATTGTTTTTTCATTGACTGAACACAAAAGCTGTGATCGAGGACAGTCAAAAGCCCATAACTCTCTTAAACATTAAGTGAACTGAATGAAATTTTCAGTTATTATAGATTGAAGCATTCTGAAACTAATATGAAACAATCTTACTTGGATGACCTGAAATTAATATGACATTCCTGGAGAAATGCTTCCATTCCATCGGATTGACCCATCACCTTTGATGTGTAAAGTTTTTGATAATATTGTTGGAATCTATCATTAATGTCTTTTGGTAAAGTTAATATTTCTCCTAGTTCAGATCTGACCTTATATATCATTTTTTCTTCATCTGATTTTCTTAGTTGACGAGCTAACAATTTATGTGGTTTATCCCCGAATTCAAAATATACTTGTTTAGTCTGTTGAAAAAGTTTAATAACATACTTTGATTGTATCTCATTTAACTTATATTTTAATGTTGCAATTTTGTTATGTATAACCCTAGATGGAGACACAGCATTTTTCATGTCCAACTGCCTTATTTCATTTTCCAAATTCTGTTGAATCTTTCGGTTTCCTTATTAAGATGTGCCTGCGCAGATATTATAGCACCACGTATAAAAGCTTTAAATGTGTCCCATAAAAGAGACGATGAAATTCCAGGTTTATCATTAGTCGCAAAGAATAATTCAATCTGTTTAACCAGATAATCATAACAAGCCTTATCATTTAATATTTGAGGATTAAGTCTCCATTGCAAATATCTATTAGTTATACCCTTTACATTAATCTTGAATGTTAATGGAGCATGATCCGAGATAATAATATTATGATATTTTGAGTCATACGTAAATGGGACAAGCTTTGAATCTATTAGAAAATAATCTATCCTAGAATAAGTTCCAAATACCGGAGAGTAAAATGAGTATTCTCGACCATTGGGATGATCATCTCTCCAAATATCCTTGACATTAGCTGAACTAATAAACAAATTTATGAATTCACTTGATTTAGATATAGCCTTCCTTTTAGTTGATGATCTATCTAAATAATTATCCAAAGTGCAATTTAAGTCACCCCCAATTATTAAATTGTGCTGTGTTACTATAGGAATAGTGTTGAATATTTTCTTAAAAAACAACGGATTATCAAAATTAGGTCCATATATATTCATAAGTACAACCTTCTTCGAGTATAATTCACCAGTAACTATTATGTATCTACCTTCAGGATCTTCTATTATTGAACTATGTTTAAATTGAATACCCTTACGAATAAGTATAGCAACTCCTCGAGATTTATGAGTAAATGATGAAAGGTACACTCTAGAAATCCAATTTGCCGTTAATCTATGTTGTGCGTCCTTTTTTAAATGGGTCTCTTGAAGATAAATTATATCTGTTTTCATTCTATTTAACTGCGCCAAAACCTTACCTCTTTTAATTGGTTCATTAATACCTTTTACATTCCAACTACAGAAGGTGATTCCATCACCCTCCTTTTTCCTGTTAATGTCTTGCATTTTGGTATTATGGTGGATTATAATGAGGTAGATGTCTCAGCATATTCATCCCAATATCGTACCCTAGTTTGTGATCAACAAATGTTAATACTAATAACTTTATCTGACATACGTAGCTCCTCCAGTCTACTGTATAATACCATTCATAAGTAAAATAATATAATTCAATGTATAACATATAAAAAACAATATAAAAATAAAAATAAAAAAAGTTAATAATATTAGTAGAAAAGTGCAGGAAAGAAAAGTGTCTATTACTACGTTAAGTGTGATTAGTGTAAGCCACACTAGCGTTGCTATTAATCTACGGACTTCTGTTGGGGGAAAAAAAAAGATGTTTATAATTCCAGCTCCGTAAATGCCTTAAGGGCAATATATTTAAGGGCGGGGCGTTAAATTTCTATACTTATTAATGCTTTATTATTTTAACTACTACTATTGTTTTAAATTGTTTAAGGAGGAGTAACATACATTTGTAAGTAATGGTTAGTACTAAACTATTACTATTGTATATTAATTTATTATTAATAATCATTAAGCTCTCCATGTACAATGATTTTAAAAGTTCATCATTCTTCCTCCTTCTTGCTGGGTAAACATCGGCATCAGGTAAGTGTTAAATATGATTCAAGTTCATTATTCTTCATCCTCATCTTCATCTTCTCTCTGTGTTCCCTCGGCTTCTCCTTCTTCTTCCTCTTCCAGCTCCTTCTCGATATTACGAGCGAACTCAAGAGCCTCGGTATGCTTAATGAAGTGGTGCTCTTTATTCTCATAGCTTACTCGTAGTGTGGCAGGATACATCAGGCCATATTTCAGGCCCTTTATATTCTTGAGGATGTGTCTTGTTTCAGTAAATAAGGCTCTTCTCTTGGCCACTTCCGCAGGATAATCTCTGAATATGCTGATCTTGTCGCCATCATAAAGCAGATTCTGTTTGCGAATTATTATCTTCCAAAACATGATCGTAGACCACCTTCACAATCAGTTGTCTTGGTGGTGAGCCCGTCTTTGGACGTCGTCTCAGTGCCCTGTGCGCTCGGCCAAGCAGGGGTGCTTGCTCCAGATTCAAGATTTCGTATCACATTTTTCAGAAGATTTGCAGCAAACTCTCTGGTGTCTTGAGCTCCCTCCTTGCCTTCACGCACACCCACGATACGCAAGTTCTGGCGCCTTTGCCTTCCCTCCAAGTCAATACATTTCTCAGTTATTTTATTCAATAAATCTGTTAAACGCTTGTTCTCAGAGAGAAGTTTCTCATTCGCCTTAGTACTTGAGTCAGCAAAAATAGTCAGTTCTTTCATTGCTTCGTGTTGTTGATCAAGTGATCTTTTAATAGGTTCCAACTTAAGATCAACCGCGAGTTCCAAACCACCAACTATGTGATTTACTTCGTCCATCTGTTGTTTTAGATCAGCATCTGCTTTTATCTTCCATTCATCCATCATAATTTTTACTGTAGTTATAACTTTTTTCAATTCATCTTTAACTTGCTCTTTGAATACTTCAATATCAGCTCTGAGTAACTTAAATTCTTCTTTATATTCTTTTTTCATTTTTTTAAACTCACCCATCATGGTAGTTTTCAGATCTTCCATTTCAGATTTCTTCCTTGGGATATCCTCCAGAGAGCCAGTCAAACTCGAGGCCGAGGCTTCAGCTGGGCCTACTTCTCTTTTCAGCACTGTTTTTTTTTCGGTTTGGGGGGGGGGTTCTTTGAGTCGACATTAACGCCGGTAAAGTCGCGCGCCTGATGACGTCACAGACCTTATCAAGCTGCCGGTGCCGTTCACAAACGTTCCTCTCTGGTAAGTAGCTTTAAATAACCCCGTTTTCACCCGTTTTTAATGCAATTTTTACAGAGCTGGACGGCGCTAGTTCCCCCTACTCCATAGCGCCACCGGAAGTCTCCTTATGGTTCAAATATTACTGACACTCATGTCCGTCTCCAAATAGACAACACCACTGCGGTGGCATATTTAAATCATATGGGCGGTACCAGGTCAATTTCATGTGATGAATTGGCTAACACAATTTGGCTCTGGTGTATACAACGGAATATTTGGATTTCAGCTACCTATCTACCAGGTAAGCTCAACACAGTGGCGGACACCAGGTCACGAAAATTTAATGACAACATTGAATGGATGTTAAATCCCCAAATATTCACTAAAATTGTAGCCAAATTTGGTAAACCGGATATTGACCTTTTCGCGTCACGGTTAAACCATCAGGTACCAACATATTTATCATGGGAACCAGATCCTGGGGCAATGGCGACAGACGCTTTCTCGCTAGACTGGGGGAAATGGTTCTTCTATGCTTTTCCTCCATTTTGCCTCATCAGTCGGGTATTGCGGAAAATCCAATCAGATGCTGCTAAAGGCATGGTATCCGGTGGTCCTTGGAATGATAAGTGAACCATGGGCTCTCTTAGAGAATTGCCCACAGTTGGTGACGAACCCTGTTACAGGGGAACACCAAACCTGCCATAGTCACCTTAAATTATTGGCTTGCAGGCCATTAAATGAATAGACCATTGCTGCAGTATGGTCTCTCATCAAGGACTATGGATACAATTGGAACATCATACAGGGAGTCTACAAGATGGCAATATTTGACGCAAATAAGGAAATGGGAAGCCTACTGCGGCCACATGAACATTTCTATGACTCCGTCACCATATCAGATGTGCTGGAATTTCTTGCGGGGTTGTACCATGATGAACACCGCAGCTACAGTGCCATTAATAGCGCCAGAAGTGCGCTATCGTCCTACCTTAATATCGAAGTAGGATCTAATAAACTGCTGTCCAAATTGATGCGGGGCATATCCAATTCTAATCCACCCCAACCCCGTTACAATGTTACCTGGGACATTGGGATAGTTTTAACCCTACTCAGGACATGGTCACCCATGGCTGGACTCGCTTTGGACAAACTCACCCTGAAGTTGGTGATGTTATTGGCACTTACCTCAGCACAACAGGTACAGACGCTACAAAAGATCAAGCTTGACAGAATGGTCTCTACCCCAGAGAAAGTAATCTTCTACATTGATGAATTACTAAAGCAGCATAGACCTGGGTTCACAGGGCTGCAGCTGGTGTTTCCAGCATACCCCACTGATGTGAGGCTATGTTTAGCCACCCATATCCGCCACTATATAAAAGTGACGCGGACTTTAAGGGGAATGGAGAAATATTTGCTGATTAGCCACAAAAAACCACATCATAGAGTGTCGGTTCAGACGATCTCCAGATGGCTCAGGATCGTCTTGGATACAGCAGGTATTGACACTAATGTCTTTAAATCCCATTCCACCAGGGCTGCATTGGCGGCAAAGGTCATGGAGGTGCCCATGGACCATATTCTTGCCACAGCGGGATGGGCTAGTGAAGCCACTTTTCAGCGGTTTTATAACAAACCTGTTGCCGCTCCTGTTATGTTCGCGGAGGCCATGCTGAATGCGGGTCAAGAACATACAGCCACTCCCCAGTGAGGGTTTTTTTCTTTGTTATAATTAATAAACATTATTATTTTTCAGTACATCCAGTCTGAAAACATGATTACTCCTATCCATCCTTATAGTGGCGTGTGTGAGAGCATGGACATGGTCCAGGGCATGAAATCACAGAGCTTTGAAGTCTTCACGAAGTCACTCACGTGACTCCGAAATGAAATAGTAAGATTAAACGAGAACGTACCAGTTTGAAGTTTGATCTTTATTTTATGAGGAGTTGCGATGAGGGATTTTGTGCCCTCCGCTCCCAACCCTCGATCATAAAGTCAACTGGTAAATAGAGTCTCTTCAATCTTACAAGTCATTTCTTTGTTGTTGGTTCTTTGATTCCACACCGCTGCTTTGAAAAATGTCGCGCATGCGTGCTGGCGGGTTCTTCACGAAATGCCTCATCGCAACTCCTCATAAAATAAAGATCAAATTTCAAACTGGTAAGTTCTCGTTTAATCTTACTATTAAACATTATCAGACAGAGATCAAAGTCAAAGTCAAAAGAGTTTATTGTCATGTGTCCCTGACAGGACAATGAAAATCTTTCTTTGCATAGCACAACAGAACATAGAAGGCATTGACTACAATTCTATACATAAATACACCCATGACTTAATAAATTAATAAAGTGCAAATAACAGACGGAGGGATATTAATGTTCAGAGTTCCGAGCCAGATTTAATAGCCTGATGGCTGTGGGGAAGTAGCTATTCCTAAACCAGGTTGTTGCAGTCTTCAGGGTCCTGTACCTTCTACCCGAAGGTAGCAGGGAGATGAGTGTGTGGCTAGGGTGGTGTGGGTCCTTGATGATGCTGCCAGCCTTTTTGAGGCAGCGACTGTGATAAATCCCCTCGATAGAAGGAAGGTCAGAGCCGATGATGGACTGGGCAGTGTTTACTACTTTTTGGAGTCTTTTCCTCTTCCCTTCTCCTCTCCAGGGCGCTCAAGTTGCCGAACCAAGCCACGATGCAACCAGTCAGCAAGCTCTCTACTGTACACCTGTAGAAGTTAGAGAGAGTCCTCCTTGACAGATCAACTCTCCGTAATCTTATCAGGAAGTAGAGGCGCTGATGAGCTTTCTTAATAATTGCATCTGTGTTCTCGGACCAGGAAAGATCTTCACAGATGTGCACGCCCAGGAATTTGAGGCTCTTGACCCTTTCAACCATCGACCCGTTGATATAAACAGGACTGTGGGTCCCCATCCTACTCCTTCCAAAGTCCACAATCATTTCCTTGGTTTTGCTGGTGTTGAGGGCCAGGTTGTTGTGTTGGCACCATATGGACAGTCGCTCGATCTCTCTTCTATACTCGGACTCATCCCCATCAGTGATACGTCCCACAACAGTGGAGTCGTCAGCGAACTTGATGATGGAGTTCGCGCTATGACCGGCTACGCAGTCATGAGTATAGAGTGAGTACAGCAGGGGGCTGAGCACGCAGCCCTGAGGTGCTCCCGTGCTGATTGTTATCGAGTCTGACACATTTCCACCAATACGAACAGACTGTGGTCTGTGGATGAGGAAGTCGAGGATCCAATTGCAGAGGGATGCGCAGAGACCCAGTTCTGCGAGTTTGGAGGGGATGATTGTGTTAAATGCCGAGCTGTAGTCAATAAATAGCAGCCTGACATATGAGTTTTTGTTGTCCAAGTGGTCCAGAGCGGAGTGGAGAGCCAGCGAGATCGCATCCACTGTTGATCTGTTGTGGCGGTAAGCGAACTGCAGTGGGTCCAGGTTTTTGTCGAGGTAGGAGTTGATTTGCGCCATGATCAACCTCTCGAAGCACTTCATCACCACAGGCGTTAGTGCCACAGGTCGATAGTCATTGAGGCACGTCACCTTGCTCTTCTTGGGCACCGGTATTATTGATGCCCTTTTGAAGCAGGTGGGAACCTCAGACCTCAGAAGTGACAGGTTGAAAATGTCCGTAAAAACTCCAGCCAGTTGGTCCGCACAGGTTTTTAGGACACGACCAGGTATGCCATCAGGTCCAGGCGCTTTTCGAGGGTTCACCCCTCTGAAGGATTTCCTGACGTCGGCCTCTGTGACTGAGACTGAAATACCATCACAGCGAATAGGGGCTCGGGAAGGCACATCGGTGTTCTCCCTATCAAAGCGTGCGTAAAATGCATTGAGCTCATCAGGGAGTGATGTTTCGCTGACATCCGAGCTGCCTCCTGGTTTCGCATTGTAAGAGGTGATTGCATTCAGTCCCCGCCACAGCTGCCGAACACCTGTCTCATCCTCCAGCTTGGAGCAGAACTCCCTTTTGGCCTTTTTGATGGCCTTACCAAGGTCGTATCTGGACTTCTTATAGACCACTGTGGCATCAGACATGAATGCCCGGTGTCTGGTCTTCAGGAGAGTGCGGATCTCGCAGTTCATCCAAGGTTTCTGATTGGGAAACACTCGGAAGGTTTTTGTAGGGATGCAGTCCTCCACACATTTCTTTATGAAGTCTGTAACGACTGTGGCGTATTCATTCAAGTCCGTTGCCGAGTCCTTGAACATAGCCCAGTCTACAGACTCCAAACAGTCTTGTAGTTGTTCTTCTGCCCCCGCCGACCAGCTCTGTACTGTCCTCACCTCTGGGGGTGCACTCTTTAATTGCTGCCTGTAGGCAGGAAGAAGCAGCACTGCGGTATGGTCGGATTTACTGAAGTGAGGGCGAGGGATAGAGCGGTAGGCATCCTTGATGGTGGTGTAGCAGTGGTCGAGGGTGTTTGGTCCTCTAGTGCAGCAGGAGACATGTTGGTGGAAGTTGGGGAGTGATTTCTTTAGGTTTGCCTTATTGAAGTCCCCAGCAATGGTGGTAAATGCCTCGGGGTAAGACGTCTGGTGTTTGTTGACCACGGCGTGCAGCTCCTCCAGTGCCAGACGGACGTCTGCCTGGGGAGGGATGTAGACCGCGGTGAGGATGATGGAAGTGAATTCCCTCGGTAGGTAGAAGGGACGGCACTTCACCGCCAGATGTTCGAAGTGTGGAGAGCAGGAGTTGGACAGGACTACCACGTCTGAGCACCACGCAGAGTTGACCATGAGGCAGACACCCCCTCCTCTCCCTTTCCCCGATGCCAGTGTACAGTCCATACGGTGGATGGAGAACCCTTCAGGCTGGACTGCTGAGTCTGGGGAGCTGGGGGTGAGCCATGTCTCTGTGAAACAGAACACAGAGCATTCCCTCAGCTCCCTTTGATAAAGCAGCCTTGCCCTTAAGTCCTCCACTTTATTTTCAAGGGACAGTACATTGGCCAGTAGGATAGTAGGGAGAGGGGGCCGAAGTCCCCTGCGCTTCATTCTGACCTGAAGTCCTGCCCGTCGGCCGCGTTTCCGGACACAATGGAGGCTTCCCCTTTGTTTCCAGGTACTGTGTTTCCTGTACCTGCTGTTTCTGCGGACCAGCGCTGGAACGGGAATTCCCTCACATACGGCAGCTCCAGCTCAGTAATGAACGGGGGTTCCCTCAGAATCAGCAGCTCCAGCTTCATTTCTTCTGGGATATCCAGCCCATCGGCTCTGGGGTTTCCAGGTGCCGTACCTGGGCTCCTCAGTCGGGTCGGGAGTTTCACAACCAGCGTGGGAAAATTTAAAGTCCGGTGCTCCCGCAGCTGCGGGAGATCGCAAAATTGCCAGCGCTTTCAGCTGCACAAGCAGCCTGTCAGAAACGGCACCGATTACTGCCGTTTCCCTGATGCATGTAAGTTGATAGAAGTTGTAGTTAAATCTTTTCTGTTCTGGTGCTCCGCAAAAGTCACCGCTGGCAGGCGCTATCTTAAGTGAGCTTTGCCCAGCGTTTATTAATTTACTGTCAGAGCCCATAAAGCTGAGTGGATGCGATCGGAATCAGGAGACCTTACAAGGTCGGGCAGTAGACGAACTTTAACCTGGGGTTTTCGGATCAAACGGCCACTTCATATTTTTATGGAACTATTCAATGGGGATCATATTTAACATTTTGTTGTCACATTTGCTCTGTGGGAATTATTGTGTTCAATTGTGTTTTGCACGGGCAAACGTAACAATGTAGAGATTTGCAACCAGAATAAACAAATATAAAATAATGAGAGGCCCAGTTCGGATAGACTATGGGGATCGTGCTGAGTAGAATTGGTGGGGGGGAAGGGGTGAGGGGGTAATTAAAGGATTATGACGCAGGACTTTGAGGGTAATGATCTCCGAATAACTTTGGATGTCAGGTGCTGAATAAAATAAGACAGGTGAGGAATTGGGATGCAGGGTGAAGACCTGAAGCTGTTACAATTACACCCACCCTGAAGCAGTTACAATTGTTGTGGAGACGTGGTGAGTGTCACCATGCGCTGATGGTGTAAGTTTTGATCAAACAATGTGTTGGAACTCTTGGTTTGAATGAGTCTTTGTGTAATTCTGTACCAGCATCAGGGATCAGGTTGTGGCCGTGTTTGCTGATGAGGCTGAAGTCCAGCTTTATCACGGTATATTGAGCTGGACTTTAGTTGGGGTGTGTTCACTCAATGTTAGAACCTATAACATTTTGTTCAGACCAAAAGGCCTGAATGTCAATAAAGTTTCCATGATTCCATGATAAAACTCAATCACTCGGTTTCACATGAAGCAGAATCGGGAGGTCATCGCCAGGTAGGAACAAAAACTCTATGGGGCAACAGCATCGCCAGTTGATCGGAAAAACTTCCATGGTAGTATTTTCTCAGTCGTGTCTCTAGATTAATGTTTCAATAATGAAACATTATGGGTCTGCAAGGATCTTTGTTTAACAGAATTCAAAAACAAACTTCCTCGAGTAATCTCAGCAGCTGCTGATAATAATTTCATTTCGGAGTCACGTGAGTGACTTCGTGAAGAACCCGCCAGCACGCATGCGCGACATATCGTCGCTCGCATTGCAGTCGACGGCTGGAGAGGAGCGCGGCTCGTCACCAGCCCTTCATAAGGGCCACTCAGGTAAGTACTAACAACCTTGAGTTGGTTGTTCTGTGTAAGTAATTGTGTTTTCTTCCACAGAGACATGGACAGCAGGAAAAATAAAGGCCGTAAAACTTCATCAAGGAGTTGTCGGCAACCCAACCCGGAGCCCCCCTCCACGGCAGGAGGACGGGCCGGGAAAAAGGCGCGCAAACCGGGGAGCCCTGTATTCACAGGATCCGGTTTACCGACGCAGCTATGCCCTAGCGGGGTGCCTGCAGAGCAATCAGCCGGTACAGCGCCGGAGCAGGTGCATCCTGACTCCATCTCTCTCTCACCCACTGGGTCGTTTGCAGAGATAAGCAAGAGGGATTCGCGTGCTGATGCACGGCCCTTCTCCCTGAGCCCTCTTGAAGGAGGCAGGGATACAATTCCACTACCTAGCCCTTCGCGGGTTGAGGTCTCACCAGGAGCCACTAGGAAGTGGTCTGGTGAATCAGGCAGGCCCGAGTCCACTGGCAGACCAAGGAGGGCCAGTGTCGACTCACCACCCAGGGGGACCAGGAGGAGTCACAAGGGTGGAGCCTCGCCTAGGTCACCGCTTCCCCCGCTGGGGGCAGGTCGGGACCGTACGCCGTCTGGGTCCAGATTAAGGACAGTCGGCAAGCCCGTGCGGACGTCGGGTCACCACGCTGCGGCGTCAGGTGCCGACCTCTCCCCACCCATGCCCTTCGAGGCAGCCGGGTCCAGCTCAGCGAAGAGGAGGTGCTCGAGCAGGTCCGCGCGGGAATCGCTCAGCTTCGCCGAGGCAGCTGGTAGCGACACATCATCACAGTACCGATATTACCTCGACGAGGTACGGACTGATGATCGGAGCCTCAGGAGTTCCTTCGGGCACGAGGCCTCTTACCTCCCACACCCGCCCGATGAAGGGCGCTTGGATCGTATGGAGAGGATATTGGAGCAAGTTCTACTCAATCAGAAACAGGACACACATAGCTCCAGGGGACTCGTGGATATATCCCCGTCCCCATCTATGGACAGCATAAGACCAGATGAGGAGGCTATCCTGGTACATGCCCCAGCAGCACCTGAGGTCCCTCAGGAAGATCTGCTGGATGTAGCAGCCAAATTCGGGTTACCCGTATCATCAGGACAACCCCTCAACATCAAACTGGCCGCAACCATAGATTACCTTACCAACCATCAACTGCAGGAGGAGGTCCTTGCGAAGGCCATGGAGAGACACAAGGCTCCAGGGAACTGCAATTCACTCAACATGCCAATCTGGGGTAATATCAGCCCGGGGATCAGAGTGCAGGAAGTGAAACTGCAGAGGATTTTAAAACTACTTACGTCTGGGATCACCGCTTTTGCAAAGTCGGTAGATGGGGTGGATCTAAGCACTGAACAGGAGGATGCTCTAGCTCTGCTCTGCAATACGCAGTACGAGATCAACGCTTTCAGGAAGAGCATTATTAAACCTTCCTTGAATCCCAAATTTGCAGGACTATGCAGAGCACCTCCTACCCCCCCACCTAGACAGCTGTTCGGAGAAGACCTCCCAAAGCAGGTCAAAGAGCTGGATGACCATGCGAAAACCATAGGTCTGATGAGACCACATTTTGTGACCAGACCTTCGGCCAAGAAGACACCTTACTTCAGGCCACGAGGTCAGACCGACAGGCCAACAAGGACCTACGTTCCGGCACCTCCTCAATATCAACAGCCTCCTCAGCCCAGGCCTTTTTTAGGGCTAGGCCCTCAGCGGCCAGCATGGAAGATGCGGATTCCGCACCAACCACGAAACCCAGCACCTCCACGTCCCACCAAAAATCCCAGGGACCACCGATAACCATGAAGGTAAGGGGGTCTGGATTCCATGCACTTGCATGTCTAACCTCACGAGTTGGGGGCAGATTACGGGGATTTATGAGGCTTGGGAAACCATCACTTCAGATGAGTTTATCTTGCAAAGTATTCAGGGTTATGCAATTGAGTTTATTCATGGCCAATTGCCTCCACCCCAGCATATGCCGAATCGCAAATTTGCACTTTCCAAAAAAGAATTGGCAGAAGGCTATGCTGAAATCTTGAGTTTACAAGAGAAAGGTGTGATAGAGCAAACCACACATGAACCAATTGAATTTGTGTCCAATATATTTACTAAAACTAAAAAAGACGGTGGATGCCGGGTCATTATAGATTTAACTCACTTGAATACCTTTGTAAAATACACCCATTTCAAAATGGACACATTTGAAACAGCCAAATCTTTGATTTTGGAAGGCTGCTTCATGGCATGCATTGATTTAAAAGATGCATACTATTCAGTATCCATTCAGAAACATCATAGGAAGTTCTTGAAGTTTACCTGGATGGATCAGCTTTGGCAATACAAAGCATTGCCCAATGGGCTTACTACAGCCCCCAGACTATTCACCAAACTACTCAAGCCAGTGTTATCTACACTGCGGAGACAAAATCATACGGTCATGGCCTATTTGGATGACATTCTGATAATTGGGCACACTCTGGAATCAGCAGAGTTGGCGGTTTCAGCCACAGTAAAAAATTTTCAAAAAATGAGGTTTATAATCCATCCAGACAAATCAAAGTTCATCCCCGCACAGATCATGGACTACTTGGGGTTCACGATTGACTCCAATCGCATGATCACCACCATCCCAACTAACAAAGTCGGTGATGTGTTTCAAGCATGCAAGAACCTGGTCTGCGCCAGTATACCGTCTATCAGATTAACTGCCAGGGTAATTGGCAAAATTGTAGCAGTATTTCCAGCTGCTCAATATGGACCTTTACACTATCAGAATTTACAAAGGTCAAAAATAACAGCATTAAAACTAAATGCTGGACATTATGATAGACCTATGCAGTTGCCGGTTAAGGCAAAACTTGAGTTACTATGGTGGATTGGCAATATCCATAACTCATTTAAACCCATCATTGTGCCTCGTCCAATGGTATACTTGCAAACAGATGCAAGCTCCCATGGCTGGGGAGCTACGGACAACAACAACAGTTGTGGAGGTAGATGGGATTCACTTGAAGCTACTTTGTTGTCAGCACAAGGGATAAACTATTTGGAGATGCTAGGAGCATTCCACGGACTAAGAGCCTATTGTTCAAACATGACTAACACTCATGTCCGTCTCCAAATAGACAATACCACTGCGGTGGCTTATCTGAATCATATGGGCGGTACCAGGTCAATTTCATGCAATGAATTGGCAAACACAATTTGGCTCTGGTGTATTCAACGGAATATTTGGATCTCAGCTACCTACTTGCCAGGTGAGCTCAATACAGTGGCGGACACCAGGTCACGGAAGTTCAATGACAACATCGAGTGGATGTTGAAACCCCAAATATTCACCAAAATTATAGCCAAATTTGGTAAACCGGATATTGACCTTTTTGCGTCACGGTTGAACCATCAGGTACCAACATACGTATCATGGGAGCCAGATCCTGGGGCTATGGCGATGGACGCATTCTCGCTAGACTGGGGGAAATGGTTCTTCTATGCCTTTCCTCCATTCTGCCTCATCAGTCGGGTATTGCGGAAAGTCCAGCTCGATGCTGCCAAGGGCATCCTCATTATACCCAACTGGCCTACGCAATCATGGTATCCGGTGGTCCTTGGAATGATAAGTCAACCATGGGTCCTCTTAGAGGGTTGCCCACAATTGGTGACGAACCCTGCCACAGGGGAACCACACCCCTGCCATAGTCATTTTGAATCTATTGGCTTGCAGGATCTGAACAGGCCACTACTTCAGTATGGTCTATCTTCAAGGACAATGGATACCATGGGAGCATCATGCAGGGAGTCCTCAAGACGGCAGTACTTATCGTACATCAGGAAATGGGAATCCTATTGCAGCCGCATGGACGTTGCATATGACTCCGTCTCCATCACAGATGTGCTGGAATTTCTTGCGGGGCTACACCATGATCAACATCTCAGCTATAGTGCCATCAATAGCGCCAGGAGTGCGCTATCGTCCTACCTCAACATTGAGGTAGGATCCAATAAATTGGTCTCCAAACTTATGCGGGGGATATTTAATTCCAACCCGCCGAGGCCCTGTTACAACGTCACATGGGATATTGGCAAAGTACTGACCCTGCTGAGAACATGGTCACCCATGACGGGGCTCGAATTGGACAAACTCACCCTGAAAGTGGTGATGTTGATGGCACTTACCTCAGCACAAAGGGTGCAAACGCTTCACAAGGCCAAGATCGACAGAATGATCTCTACCCCTGAACGGGTCATCTTTTTCATTGATGAATTGCTCAAGCAGCATAGACCTGGGCTTACAGGGCTGCAGCTGGAGTTTCCAGCATACCCCGCTGATGCTAGGCTATGCATAGCCACCCATATCTGCCACTATATCAAAGTGACGAGGAAAATAAGGGGAATGGAGCAATACCTGTTCATCAGTCATAAAAAACCTCACCATAGAGTGACGGTACAGACGATATCCCGATGGCTCAGGATCGTCTTAAACAAGGCAGGTATTGACACTAATGTTTTTAAATCCCATTCCACCAGGGCAGCATCAACATCGGCGGCAAAGGCCATGGAGGTGCCCATGGACCAGATACTTGCCACAGCGGGATGGGCCAGTGAAGCCACTTTTCAACGGTTTTACAATAAACCCGTCACCGTACCTGGAATGTTCGCAGGAGCCGTGCTGGATGCAGGCCGAGAACATACAGTTCCCCCTCAGTGAGGGGTCCTTTCTTGTTGTTATTAATAAATATTATTATTTTTTCAGAGAAACAGTGACGGAAATTGATTACTGCTGTCCACCTTTTCAGTAGCGTGTGTGATAGCATGGACGTTGTCCAGGGCGTGAAATCACAGAAGCTTTGAAGTCTTCACGAAGTCACTCACGTGACTCCGAAATGAAATAGTAAGATTAAACGAGAACTTACCAGTTTGAAGTTTGATCTTTATTTTATGAGGAGTTGCGATGAGGGATTTCGTGCCCTCCGCTCCCAACCCTCGATCATAAAGTCAACTGGTAACTAGAGTCTCTTTAATCTTACTATAACAAGTCATTTCTTGGATTGTTTTTTTCTGTGATTCCACACCGCGGCTTTGAAGTATGTCGCGCATGCGTGCTGGCGGGTTCTTCACGAAATCCCTCATCACAACTCCTCATAAAATAAAGATCAAACTTCAAACTGGTAAGTTCTCGTTTAATCTTACTATTTTCAATCCCTTGCTCTCAGATACGGGCAAGTTTTAAATCTTGACACCTTTCCAGCTGACGTGCAGGACCTGACTGTGGCAACGGGTGGTGGGCGACATAACTGTCACCGTGTGGGTGGTGGTAAATGTGGACAGAGCCCGTGAATGATAACAACAGCTAGAAACAATTAGTGTTAGAATGCAGATCATTCCAATCGATCTGCCATCCTTTACAACTGTCATGCTCCACCTTTATTATTCGTAATTAGAAAGTACATCGGATATAATGTGGTCATTTCCTTTCTAGTCAATGCACTTAGCCCGAAAAGAGTGGACAAAACTGTTTCCTCAGCCAGATCAGTTTTATGATACAGAATAACATTAAAAAACACAGTTCGAATGGTCAGGGGATATTTTGTAGGGTATCGCAGCTGTTGGAATTCATCATATGGCCCTTGTGGATAAAGGGATCAGGGGGTATGGAGAGAAGGCAGGTACAGGATACTGAGTTGGATGATCAGCCATGATCATATTGAATGGCGGTGCTGGCTCGAAGGGCCGAATGGCCTACTCCTGTACCTATTGTCTATGATTCTATGGATATCAGAAGCATTACAGACACAAGGCTAAGGGAGGGACAGGGACTGAGACCTAATGTCCCAGGATACCAGGATGTCCCGGTAGGGAATTGAAGAATACAGTTGAACAGAGGGATCTGGGAATAACTGTGCATAGTTCCTTGAAGGTAGAATCTCATATAGATAGGGTGGTAAAGAAAGCTTTTGGTATGCTAGCCTTTATAAATCAGAGCATTGAGTATAGAAGCTGGGATGTAATGTTAAAATTGTACAAGGCGTTGGTGAGACCAAATCTGGAGTATGGTGTACAATTTTGGTCGCCCAATTACAGGAAGGATGTCAACAAAATAGAGAGGGTACAGAGGAGATTTACTAGAATGTTGCCTGGGTTTCAACAGCTAAGTTACAGAGATAGGTTGAATAAGTTAGGTCTTTATTCTCTGGAGCGCAGAAGGTTAAGGGGGGACTTGATAGAGGTCTTTAAAATGATGAGAGGGATAGACAGAGTTAATGTGGACAAGCTTTTCCCTTTGAGAATAGGGAAGATTCAAACAAGGGGACATGACTTTAGAATTAAGGGACAGAGGTTTAGGGGTAACATGAGGGGGAACTACTTTACTCAGAGAGTGGTAGCGGTGTGGAATGAGCTTCCAGTGGAAGTGGTGGCGGCAGGTTCGTTGGTATCATTTAAAAATAAATTGGATAGGCATATGGATGAGAAGGGTATGGAGGGTTATGGTATGAGTGCAGGCAGGTGGGACTAAGGGAAAAAAGTTGTTTGGCACGGACTTGAAGGGCCGAGATGGCCTGTTTCCGTGCTGTAATTGTTATATGGTTATATGATACAGATGTTCCAGGGGAAAGAGAATTGGACAAGTTGCATTTTTGAATAGATGATAACAATAAGGGAAAACGAGCACTGTAACCAGGCAAGAGGAGGAAACGGGTCACTCTCAATCTGAATCGGCGGATCATTGTGTGATGCACAATAAGCCCCGGGGTTGGAACTAGGACCCGGAGGCATCAACTGATAAAGTTGTGAACTTAGTTAATCATTAGCACAACGAGATGAACTTTGCGTTCATTTACAAAAAAGGCTCGAAAAGGCATTTCCCACCACCAAAATATGGTTAAAAATGATAATATAAAGGTATACTACATTAAATGACCAAACTTGCTTGGTTGCACACAATTACTAGCAATTTTCCCCAAATTATCTGGTGTTAAACTATGTCGTCTGTCAGACAGAATATGCTTCAGTTGTGAAAACGTGTTTCTACCCCAGCTGAGGTCAAGCTACAGACTCTATATTCATAGAAACATAGAAAATAGGTGCAAGAGTTTACCATTCGGCCCTTTGAGCCTGCACCGCCATTCAATATGATCATGGCTGATCATCCAACTCAGTATCCCGTACCTGCCTTCTCTCCATACCCCCGATCCCTTTAGCCACAATAGCCACATCCAACTCCCTCTTGAATATAGCCAATGAACTGGCCTCAACTACCTTCTGTGGCAGATAATTCCAGAGACTCACCACTCTCTGTGTAAAGAATGTTTTCCTCATCTTGGTCCTAAAGGAATTCCCCCTTATCCTTAGACTGTGACCCCTTGTTTTGGACACCCCCAACATCGGGAACAATCTTCCTGCATCTAGCTTGTCCAACCCCTTAAGAATTTTGTAAGTTTCTATAAGATCCCCCCCTCAATCTTCTAAATTCCAGCGTGTACAAGCCGAGTCTATCCAGTCTTTCCTCATATGAAAGTCCCGACATCCCAGGAATCAGTCTGTGAACCTTCTCTGAACCCCCTCTATGGCAAGAATGTCTTTCCTCAGATTTGGAGACCAAAACTGTACGCAATACTCCAGGTGTGGTCTCACCAAAACCCTGTACAACTGCAGTAGAACCTCCCTGCTCCTATACTCAAATACTTTTGCTATGAATGCTAACATACCATTTGCTTTCTTCACTGCCTGCTGCACCTGCATGCCTACTTTCAATGACTGGTGTACCATGACACCCAGGTCTCGTTGCATCTCCCCTTTTCCTAATCTGCCACCATTCAGGTAATAGTCTACCCTCATGTTTTTGCCACCAAAGTGGATAACCTCACATTTATCCACATTATACTGCATCTGCCATGCATCTTCCCATTTACTCAGCCTATCCAAATCACCCTGCAGCCTCCTAGCATCCTCCTCACACCTAACTATACCCCCCATCTTGGTGTCATCTGCAAATTTGGAGATGTTGCATTCAATTCCCTCGTCCAAATCATTAATGTATATTGTAAATAGCTGGGGTCCCAGCACTGAGGCTTGCGGTACCCCACTAGTCACTGCCTGCCATTCTGAAAAGGACCCGTTTACTCCTACCCTTTGCTTCCTGTCTGCCAGCCAGTTCTCTATCCACATCAATATTGAACCACCATTACCGTGTGCTTTAAGTTTGTATACTAATCTCTTATGTGAGACCTTGTCGAAAGCCTTCTGAAAGTCCAGATATAATACATCCACTGGTTCTCCCTTATCCACTCTACTAGTTACATCCTCGAAAAATTCTATAAGATTCGTCAGACATGATTTACCTTTCATAAATCCATGCTGACTTTGTCCAATGATTTCACCACTTTCCAAATGTGCTGCTATCCCATCTTTAATAACTGACTCTAGCAGTTTCCCCACTACCGATGTTAGACTAACTGGTCTGTAATTCCCCGCTTTCTCTCTCCCTCCTTTTTTAAAAAGTGGGGTTACATTAGCATGTCGATATCTTGTGCATTACAACTACCTTTGAGAACTTTAGCTATGTTTTCCATTTCTTCAAGACCTTTATTAGCTAAAATCACTCTCTCACATTTTCCTTGTATGTCTTTACGTATATCGCCAGGAACTTTACGAATATAGTCAGTTACTTTGTTGAAAACCTGCAAGTTATTCACTAATGTTTCGCCACGTTTCTCAAGGGAAGTGATAGCTTGTGGGAAGTTTGCCAAATTGGAAGCAATAAACACAAGATCGCGGTGGAGGGACATTTTCTGCATGAATTGTATAAGGAGTAAGAGTAAGAGTGTTGTAAAAACAAGCCTGAAGGCTTTGTGTCTCAATGTGAGGAGCATTCGTAATAAGGTGGATGAGTTGAAGGTGCAGATAGCGATTAATGACTATGCTATAGTTGGAATCACGGAGACTTGGCTCCAGGATGACCAAGGCTGGGAGCTGAACATCCAGGGATATTCAATATTCAGGAGGGATAGACGAAAAGGAAAAGGAGGTGGGGTAGCGTTGCTGGTGAGAGAGGAGATTAATGCAATAGAAAGGAAGGACATTAGCGTGGAGGATGTGGAATCGATATGGGTAGAGCTGCGAAACTCTAAGGGGCAGAAAACGCTAGTGGGAACTGTGTACAGGCCACCTAACAGTAGTATTGGAGTTGGGGATGGCATCAAACAGGAAATTAGAAATGCGTGCAACAAGGGTAACACGGTTATAATGGGTGACTTCAATCTGCATGTAGATTGGGTGAATCAAATTGGCAGGGGTGCTGAGGAAGAGGATTTCCTGGAATGTATGCGGGATAGTTTTCTCAACCAACATGTGGAGGAACCAACGAGAGAGCAGGCTATTCTAGACTGGGTATTGAGTAATGAGGAAGGGTTAGTTAGCAGTCTTGTTGTGCGTGGCCCCTTGGGCAAGAGTGACCATAATATGGTTGAGTTCTTCATTAGGATGGAGAGTGACAAAATTAAGTCAGAAACAAGGGTTCTGAACTTGAACAAAGGTAACTTTGAAGGTATGAGATGTGAATTGGCCAAGATAGACTGGCAGGTGATTCTTAAAGGGTTGACAGTGGATGTGCAATGGAAGGTATTTAAAGACTGCATGGATGAAGTACAAAAGTTGTTCATACCAGTTTGGCAAAAGAATAAATCGGGGAAGGTGGTGCATCCATGGATAACAAGGGAAATCAGGGATAGTATAAAAACAAAAGATGAGGCATACAAATTTGCCAGAAAAAGCAGCCTACCGGAGGACTGGGAGAAATTCAGAATCCAGCAGAGGAGGACAAAGGGCTTAATTAGGAAAGGGAAAATAGATTATGAAAGGAAACTGGCAGGGAACATAAAAACTGACTGCAAAAGTTTTTATAGATATGGAAAGAGACTAGTTAAAACAAATGTTGGTCCCTTGCAGTCAGAAACAGGTGAATTGATCATGGGGAACAAGGACATGGCAGACCAATTGAATAACTACTTTGGTTCTGTCTTCACTAAGGAAGACATAAATAACCTGCCGGAAATAGCAGTGGAACGGGGGTCAAATAAGATGGAGGAACTGAGTGAAATCCAGGTTAGCCGGGAGGTGGTGTTGGGTAAATTGAACGGATTGAAGGCCGATAAATCCCCAGGGCCAGATAGTCTGCATCCCAGAGTACTCAAGGAGGTAGCCACAGAAATAGTGGATGCATTAGTGATAATTTTTCAAAATTCCTTAGATTCTGGAGTAGTTCCTGAGGATTGGAGGGTAGCTAATGTAACCCCACTTTTTAAAAAAGGAGGGAGAGAGAAAGCGGGGAATTACAGACCAGTTAGTCTAACATCGGTAGTGGGGAAACTGCTAGAGTCAGTTATTAAAGATGGGATAGCAGCGCATTTGGAAAGTGGTGAAATCATTGGACAAAGTCAGCATGGATTTACGAAAGGTAAATCATGTCTGACAAATCTGATAGAATTTTTCGAGGATGTAACTAGTAGAGTGGATAAGGGAGAACCAGTGGATGTGTTATATCTAGACTTTCAGAAGGCTTTCGACAAGGTCCCGCATAAGAGATTAGCATACAAACTTAAAGCACACGGTATTGGGGGTTCAGTATTGATGTGGATAGAGAACTGGCTAGCAGACAGGAGGCAAAGGGTAGGAGTAAACGGGTCCTTTTCAGAATGGCAGGCAGTGACTAGTGGGGTGCCGCAAGGCTCAGTGCTGGGACCCCAGCTATTTACAATATATATTAATGATTTGGACGAGGGAATTCAATGCAACATCTCCAAATTTGCAGATGATACCAAGCTGGGGGGTATAGTTAGGTGTGAGGAGGATGCTTGGAGGCTGCAGGGTGATTTGGATAGGCTGAGTGAATGGGCAGATGCATGGCAGATGCAGTACAATGTGGATAAATGTGAGGTTATCCACTTTGGTGGCAAAAACATGAGGGTAGACTATTATCTGAATGGTGGCAGATTGGGTAAGGGGGAGATGCAACGAGACCTGGGTGTCATGGTACACCAGTCATTGAAAGTAGGCATGCAGGTGCAGCAGGCAGTGAAGAAAGCAAATGGTATGTTAGCATTCATAGCGAAAGGATTTGAGTTTAGGAGCAGGGAGGTTCTACTGCAGTTGTACAGGGTTTTGGTGAGGCCACACCTGGAGTACTGCGTACAGTTTTGGTCTCCAAATCTGAGGAAAGACATCCTTGCCATAGAGGGGGTACAGAGAAGATTCACCAGACTGATTCCTGGGATGTCAGGACTTTCATATGAGGAAAGATTGGATAGACTCGGTTTGTACTCGATGGAATTTAGAAGATTGAGGGGGGATCTTATAGAAACCTACAAAATTCTTAAGGGGTTGGACAAGCTAGATGCTGGAAGATTGTTCCCGATGTTGGGGGAGTCCAGAACAAGGGGTCACAGTCTAAGGATAAGGGGGAATTCCTTTAGGACCGAAATGAGGAAAACATTCTTTACACAGAGAGTGGTGAGTCTCTGGAATTCTCTGCCACAGAAGGTAGTTGAGGCCAGTTCATTGGCTATATTTAAGAGGGCGTTAGATGTGGCACTTGTGGCTAAAGGGATCAGGGGGTATGGAGAGAAGGCAGGTACGGGATACTGAGTTGGATGATCAGCCATGATCACATTGAATGGCGGTGCGGGCTCGAAGGGCCGAATGGCCTACTCCTGCACCTATTTTCTATGTTTCTATGTTTTCTATTTCACTGACGGTCCTGACTGCAGCAGATTCTTCTTCTTCAAAACAGTTGATGATTTATGTTATCTTTTCAAAATCAGTACAGCAGAGAGCCATGTACCCCACCTAGTCAAAACAGGCTGAGGAGGTAGTGGAATCTCGGGTGCCATTTCCTTGACGGTGCTTTGAGGATGATTTTCTTGACATTGGAAACTAGGCGATTGACATTTGAAAACAAGCTACCTATGTGCTTGGCAATTCTATGAAGTCCTTGAGCTAAGCAGGTCAAATGCAACATTTTGGGGAATAAAACTTTAAGTCACTTAGAGAAGAACATTCTTGTGTTTTCTACCTTCTGGCCAAAGTACAACAAGTGAAGATGTAAACAACTGAGCAATAGTTGAACTGTTTGACTTCTCCAATACTTCCGATGTCAACAAATACTCCTTTGATAGTTGACCTGCCTCCAGTGTACCGATGACCACATTGGCAACATATCTCCCCACAGCATCAGTTGTTTTGTCTATTGAGATCCATATTTTGTTGCATGCAACTTCATCTCTAATTTTCTGCACAACAATGTTGAAGTTACTGTCAACATTATTTTCCCGTAATGAAGACTCGCTTGGCCTATGTTCCTCTGTGTATTTCTCTAAATAACCTCTGAGAGGTTTGTTTTCCAATTTCCATGGTGGAGTTCCAGCATCAATGAATGCCTTGCACAGATCACTCGAAAACTCATATTTGTGACTGGAGCCAGCAGTAAATGTAGCGAGGATACAAGCTTGGGTAATTAGCTTGGTTAGTCTGCACCCCAGTGGTATCAACATTGACTTCTCTAATTTTACATAGTCCTTGTCTTCTCCCACCTCCCCCTCCCCCTTCCCAGCTCTCCTTCTAGTCCTACGACTCTTCCTTTCTTTTTACTGCCTCCCCCAACATCAGTCTGAAGAAGGGTATTGACCCAAAACGTCGCCTATTCCTTCTCACCATAGATGCTGCCTCACCCTGAGTTTCTCCAGCATTTTTTGACCACCTTCGATTTTTCTAGCATCCTGCAGTTCTTTCTTAAATAGATCTTGGAGAAGACTGAACCAGCGGGCAATGGCACGAACGAATGAATGACCGACGGTGGCGGTCCCGGTTTTGCCCCGGTGGTGGAAGTTTTCTTGTAAGTTATACTATGTTAACACGTTAATAATAACATTAATATTAACGTTTTAACATAGAAAATGTCATTGTAATCATGGTACAACTAGAGAAACTAGCACGACCTTTTAGCAAAACGGCAAAAAAAGGTTGATTTAGGCACTCGATCATGAAAAAGGCATTAACTTGGTGAAATCATCAAAGAGGCATAAAAAGGCACACAGCATTTATGGTCAAATCCTGGCTCTAGTCATCACATATAGTCTTTCTGCAGACTGGTTAGCATGCAAAAAAGCTTCTAACTGTACCTCACTACACGTGGCAATAAATTAAACGTTCACACCACCATCCCCGATACCAAGACGCCATCCAGACAATCCAGGACAATCTCCATGTGTTCTGGAGCAGCCATACCGGGAATCTACTTCATCCCACCGTAACCGACATCATTCAGGAGATTTTCCCCACACCTCCCCCCTCATATTGAGGAAATCCCATCCATCGACACTCACACCTGGGGAATCTCATCCATCCCAGTCACCCCCACACCAGGAGATTCCCCTCCACATCCTCGCCCCACACCACGCACACCCACACACGCTCTCTCACTCACACAAGCTCTCTCTCACTCACACACGCAGACACACGCTCTCTCTCACTCACACACGCAGACACACACTCTCTCACTCACACGCACACTCACACGCACTCTCACACACACGCTCTCACACGCGCACACACACACGCTCTCTCTCACGCACACACACACACACGCTCTCTCTCACACACACACACGAGCTCTCACTCACAAGCACGCACACACACACGCTCTCTCTCACACACACATACACGCTCTCTCTCACACACACACACATGCTCCCTCTCACTCACACACACGCACGCTCTCTCACACACACACACGCTCTCGCACACACACACACACACGCACACACGCTCTCTCACACACGCACACACACACACCCGCAGAGACAGGGAGACCCAGCAACAGGGTAATGTCCTTTTCCCCCACCCCAATCCCACAACAGGGTAATGTCCTTTTCCCCCACCCCAATCCCACAACAGGGTAATGTCCTCCCATCCCCCACCCCAACCCCACAACAGGGTAATGTCCTCCCATCCCCCACCCCAACCCCACAACAGGATAATGTCCTCCCATCCCTCACCCCAATCCCACAACAGGGTAATGTCCTTTTCCCCACCCCAACCCCACAACAGGGTAATGTCCTCCCATCCCCCACCCCAACCCCACAACAGGATAATGTCCTCCCATCCCTCACCCCAATCCCACAACAGGGTAATGTCCTTTTCCCCACCCCAACCCCACAACAGGGTAATGTCCTCCCATCCCCCACCCCAACCCCACAACAGGATAATGTCCTCCCATCCCCCACCCCAACCCCACAACAGGGTAATGTCCTCCCATCCCCCACCCCAACCCCACAACAGGATAATGTCCTCCCATCCCCCACCCCAATCCCACAACAGGGTAATGTCCTCCCATCCCCCACCCCAACCCCACAACAGGATAATGTCCTCCCATCCCCCACCCCAACCCCACAACAGGGTAATGTCCTCCCATCCCCCACCCCAACCCCACAACAGGGTAATGTCCTTTCCCCCCACCCCAACCCCACAACAGGATAATGTCCTTTCCCCCACCCCACCCCACAACAGGGTAATGTCCTCCCATCCCCCACCCCAACCCCACAACAGGATAATGTCCTCCCATCCCCCACCCCAACCCCACAACAGGGTAATGTCCTCCCATCCCCCACCCCAACCCCACAACAGGGTAATGTCCTTTCCCCCCACCCCAACCCCACAACAGGATAATGTCCTTTCCCCCACCCCACCCCACAACAGGGTAATGTCCTCCCATCCCCCACCCCAACCCCACAACAGGATAATGTCCTCCCATCCCCCACCCCAACCCCACAACAGGGTAATGTCCTTTTCCCCCACTCCAACCCCACAACAGGGTAATGCCCTTTTCCCCCACCCCAACCCCACAACAGGGTAATGTCCTTTCCCCCACCCCAACACCACAACAGGGTAATGTCCTTTTCCCCCACTCTGACCCCACAACAGGGTAATGTCCTCCCATCCCCCACTCCAACAACAAGGTAATGTTCTCCACCCCCACCCCCACAACATGCTGATGGCCTCCATATTCCCACCGTTATTCATTACAACACAATGTCCTCACCCCCATCCCCCACCCCTCTAAACTCTGAAGTCCCTGTGATTTAGTGTTACTCACAGAAACATGGGCCTAAATATTGCGTAGGTCTGGATTTATTGCTGAGGATTAACTTCTAAGTTGTTCCTTCCTACATCTGTCGGGCGCCACTATTAATGGGTTTGTGGCACAAGTACCCGAGATGTTTATGGGGAGGATGTGGCAGGGTCAAAGATGGATGAGACTGGTGTTGCAGGAATGTGGAGCAAATACTGGAACACTAGGAAAATTAATCTGGTCAAACATCATGTGTGGTGACAAAGGTAGTAATGAGATGTTTCAGGTCGATGATCTGGGTCAGGGTTGGGAGAAGTATGAATATGGTCAGTGTATAGCAGTGTGAGTGGGGACGGTGTGTGGTGGAGGTGGCGGTGTGGGGTGGTATAGCGTTTGGTAGGTGACAGGTGGAACCAGACGGAAAGTGGATGATGAGCAGCTTCAAGCAGGTGAGGGGCACACCTTAAAGGCTGCCTACATCCCACACTGGAAACCCATCAGTTTGTCTACCGCAAGAACAGGAGTACGGAGGATGCCATCTCCACGGCACTTCACTCCGCCCTCTCCCACCTGGACAACAGAGACACCTATGTGAGAATGCTGTTCATCGACTTTAGCTCAGCATTAGCTTAGGGAGTGCAGAGAAGGTTCACCAGACTGATTCCTGGGATGTCAGGACTGTCTTATGAAGAAAGACTGGATAGACTCGGTTTATACTCTCTAGAATTTAGGAGATTGAGAGGGGATCTTATAGAAACTTACAAAATTCTTAAGGGGTTGGACAGGCTAGATGCAGGAAGATTGTTCCCGATGTTGGGGAGGTCCAGGACAAGGGGTCACAGCTTAAGGAAAAGGTGGAAATCCTTTAGGACCAAGATGAGAAGGACTTTTTTCACACAGAGAGTGGTGGGTCTCTGGAACTCTCTGCCACAGAGGGTAGTTGAGGCCAGTTCATTGGCTATATTTAAGAGGGAGTTAGTTGTGGCCCTTGTGGCTAAAGGGATCAGGGGGTATGGAGAGAAGGCAGGTACGGGATACTGAATTGGATGTCAGCCATGATCATATTGAATGGCGGTGCAGGCTCGAAGGGCCGAATGGCCTACTCCACCTAATTTCTATGTATCTATTTAACACCATTATCCCCTCCAAACTGATCACCAAACTCATCGACCTGGGCATCGATCCCTCCCTCTGCAACTGGACACTGGACTTTCTAACCAGCAGACCCCAGTCTGTTAGGTTAGACCACCGCACCTCTTCAACCCTCACCCTGAACACTGGTGTTCCTCAGGGCTGTGTGCTGAGCCCCCTCCTCTACTCCCTCTTCACCTACGACTGCACACCTGAACATAGTTCTAACACCATCATCAAGTATGCAGATGATACAACGGTGATTGGCCTCATCAGCGACAACGATGAGTCGGCCTATAGGGAGGAGGTTCAGCTCCTAGCAGCATGGTGCGCTGACAACAACCTGGCCCTTAACCCCAAGAAGACCAAGGAGCTCATTGTGGACTACAGAAGGTCTAGGGGCTGCACGCACACCCCCATGCATATTACCGGAACGGAGGTGGAACGTGTTTCCAGCTTCAGGTTTCGGGGGGTCAACATCTCCGCTGACCTCTCTTGGACCCACACTACCTCAACACTGGTCAAGAAGGCTCACCAGGGCCTCTTCTTCCTGAGGAGACTAAAGAAGGTCTCCTCAGATTCTGGTGAACTTCTACCTCTGCACCATCGAGAGCATCCTTACCAACTGTATCACAGTATGGTATGGCAACTGCTCTGTCTCTGACCGGAAAGCACTGCAGAGGGTGGTGAAGATCGCCCAACGCATCACAGGCTCCTCACTCCCCTCCATTGAGTCTGTCCATAGCAAGCGATGTCTGCGAAGGGCACGCAGCATCGTCAAGGACTGGTCTCACCCCAGCCACTGACCGTTTACCCTCCTCCCATCCGGGAGGCGCTACAGATCCCTCCGTTCCCAGACCAGCAGGTTCAGGAACATTTTCTTTGCGGCTGTTACAATACTTAACTCTGCACCTCGGTGATTGCCAGTCACCCCCCCCCCCCCCCCCGGGACACTCCTTCCCCCAGTAAAATTGCACTACTGATACTGTTTGTACATATATATATTTTACTGTTGATTATTCTATGTCCGCTCTTCTGGGTGAGATGCTAACTGCATTTTGTTGTCTCTGTACTGTACACTGCACAATGACAATTAAAGATTGAATCTGATCTGAATCTGAATTGCTCCCTTGGATAGATCAGGCAAAGTCTTATGGATGACAGGGCAGACATGAAGAGTTTGGTGGTCTACTTCTGCTGTTCTTGTTTGTTAATTTGCAGGGATTTACCATCTTGTATGGAAGGCATGTTTTCCACATCTCCGCTGCACTGAAATGCTGTGTGTCCGTTCACAAGGCAATGTCTTCCTTCACATTCAATTGTCACCTGATGGTTCTGTTAATATTGTGTATTCCAGAGCTACAGAGTTTGGGAACGTCTGTCGACATCATGGCGGAAGGTGGTAACTGGGGAGGAGATTCTGTGGCCTCTACATCAAAGGAACAAAAAGGTTAGTGAGCCTTCTGTGACATATATATGATGCCCTGACAGTGGGTGTGCACCTGATGCAAGAAATGAGGTTCACACGGAAGTGGGAATAGGGAAGGGGGTGAGCACAGAGAGTTGACATCTACAGGGACATCAGTCACAGGTGGGCGGATGCAGGAATTGTCTGATAAATCAGCACTCTTTTTGGGAACAAATGATCTGAGTTGCCGCAAACGTTGTCAGAATATCAGAGTTCAGAATCAGATTCTGTGCAAAAATGAGCCTTTGACCCATTTGCCACCTGTCAATGTCTCTACACTAATCCCATTGCTGAGCACCTGGTCTGTCGCCTACTATCCATTTACAGTTCGAATGGACATCCAGGTGCTCCTACAATGTTGTGACAGAGTACCTGCCTCCAACACCACCTCAGGCAGTGAGTGTGTCCCTGACTGCAGCCATCACTGCTGAAAGATTCATCCTGAAAGATCATCCTCTAAACCTCATGGTCCCCACATTAAATCAATGCCCCTGGTGTTAGCCACCTCTACTATGGAGAGAACTATATTTTCCATCGACCCTACTTTTCTCACGGTATTCAATACCTCTATTAGATCACTGCTTGTCTGTCCCAGCTTTAAGGAAGATGACTTCAATCACTCCAGTCTCTGCTGATAATTGAAATATTCATTTCCGAGCAGTATCCTGAATCCTCTGCATCGTCTCCAGTGCAGAGGCATCGTTCCCACAGTATGGAGATCAGCATTGCAAACACTCCTCCAACTTAAGGCTTAATCAACTCCCTATCAAATTGTAACGAGGCCTCCCTGCACTTGCATTCTATGCTGCAGCTAATGACAAGAATGCTAAATGTTGTCTCTGTGTGTGCTGCTGACTTTAGGGACCTATGGATTTGTACGGGTGTTTCTCAGTGGTCTCCAGGCCCTTGTCATTCATGGTGAATATCCTGGTTTTATTTATCCCTCCAACATGCGTCAACTTGCCATTATCAGGATTAAACATGAAATGTCATTTCGCCGCCTGCCACTTTGACTAATCATCCACAAACACTGGTTCAAATCCAGTTGTGGCGGTAGAAATATATCATCAAGTGATCAGAATTTTGGCAGATAACTGAAAGGCCAAAATCAGGAATACTTGGAACAAAATTACAAGATATAGATTTATATATGTAACAAGCAACCACATTTTAAGGGGTTGGACAAGCTAGATGCTGGAAGATTGTTCCCGATGTTGGGGGAGTCCAGAACAAGGGGTCACAGTCTAAGGATAAGGGGGAATTCCTTTAGGACCGAAATGAGGAAAACATTCTTTACACAGAGAGTCGTGAGTCTCTGGAATTCTCTGCCACAGAAGGTAGTTGAGGCCAGTTCATTGGCTATATTTAAGAGGGCGTTAGATGTGGCACTTGTGGCTAAAGGGGTCAGGGGGTATGGAGAGAAGGCAGGTACGGGATACTGAGTTGGATGATCAGCCATGATCACATTGAATGGCGGTGCAGGCTCGAAGGGCCGAATGGCCTACTCCTGCACCTATTTTCTATGTTTCTATTTTATATTGGATATCTGAAGATAACATCGCACCAGATTGAAGGGCAGCTTCTTCCACCCTCTTATCGAATTTGTCAACCAAACTCTCAGAAGCTAGAGATGTATTCTTGTTCTCCCAATTTACATTGTTGTGGCCCTTGCCGCCTCTATATTACACTGTGCAACATGCCAATGAGGGTAGTAATAAGATGATATGGCAGAAAGATGAGTCGCACTCTGGTCATTCCACCTCCTCCTCTCTTCCTGTTCAGCAGAAGGTACAACAGTGTGAAAGTGCCCACCGCCAGACTCTATCGTCGTCCCCTCTGTTGTCAGGCTTGTGTATGGCCCTCCCATAGCTAGGGTACTCGATTCCCCTCTACCCCATCAAGGGCATTGCTCTTTGTCTCTAAGGATCTGATGCACTACAATGCTGCAAACTACATTCTGCACTCTGTATCTCCACCTTTGCTCCATCTTGTGTTTCAACTGATTGTATCTGTGTGTGGTGTATCTGATCTGTTTGGATTACATGGTGTATCTGATCACTCACTCACTCACCCACTCACCCATTCACTCACTCACTCACCCACTCACTCACCCACCCACTCACTCACCCACCCACTCACCCACCCACTCACTCACCCACTAACCCACTAACCCACTCACTCACCCACTAACCCACTCACTCACTCACCCACTAACCCACTCACTCACCCACTAACCCACTCACTCACCCACTCACTCACCCACTCACTCACCCACCCACTCACCCACCCACTCACTCACCCACCCACTCACCCACTCACTCACCCACTCACTCACCCACCCACCCACCCACCCACTCACCCCCCCACCCACCCACTCACCCCCCCACCCACCCACTCACTCACCCACTCACCCACCCACCCGTCCACACCCACTCACCCACCCACCCACTCGCTCACCCACCCACTCACTCGCTCACCCACTCGCTCACCCACTCGCTCACCCACTCACCCACCCACTCACCTACCCACTCACCTACCCACTCAGCCACCCACTCACTCACCCACTCTCCCACCCACTCGCTCACCCACTCACCCACCCACCCACCCACTCACCCACTCACCCACCCACTCGCTCACCCACTCACCCACTCACTCACCCACCCACCCACTCGCTCACCCACTCACCCATCCACTCACTCACTCACCCACTCACCCATCCACTCACTCACCCACTCACCCACCCACCCACTTGCTCACCCACTCACCCACTCACCCACTCACTCACCCACTCACTCACTCACCCACACCCACCCACTCACTCACCCACTCACTCACCCACACCCACCCACTCACTCACCCACTCACTCACCCACTCACCCACTCACCCACTCACCCACCCACTCACTCACCCACCCACTCACTCACTCACCCACTCACTCACTCACCCACCCACTCACCCACTCACCCACCCACCCACCCGCTCACCCACTCACCCACTCACTCACCCACTCACTCACCCACCCACTCACCCACCCACTCACCCACTCACTCACTCACCCACTCACTCACCCACCCACTCACCCACCCACCCACCCACTCACCCACTCACCCACTCACTCACCCACTCACTCACCCACCCACTCGCTCACTTACTCACCCACTCACTCACCCACCCACTCACTCACTCACCCACCCACTCACCCACTCACCCACCCACCCGCTCACCCACTCACCCACTCACTCACCCACTCACTCACCCACCCACTCACCCACCCACTCACCCACCCACTCACCCACCGACTCACTCACCCACCCACTCACCCACTCACTCACCCACTCACTCACTCACCCACTCACTCACTCACTCACCCACTTGCTCACCCACACACTCGCTCACTCACCCACTCACTCACCCACTCACTCACCCACTCGCTCACTCACTCACCCACTCGCTCACTCACTCACCCACTCGCTCACTCACTCACCCACTCGCTCACTCACCCACTCACCCACTCACTCACCCACCCACTCACTCAGTCACTCACTCACCCACTCGCTCACCCACCCAATCACCCACCCAATCACCCACCCACTCATCCACTCACTCACTCGTCCACTCACTCACTCACTGACCCACTCACCCACTCACTCAGCACGGCTTGTGTACTCACTCACTCACTCAGCACGGCTTGTGGACTCACTCACTCACCCACCCACTCACTCACTCACTCACACACTCACTCACCCACCCACTCACTCACTCAGGCACGCACTCATTCACTCAGCACGGATTGTGGGCCCACTCACCCACCCACTCACTCACCCACTCACCCATCCACTCACTCACTCACCCACTCACGCACGTACTCACTCACTCAGTGCGGCTTGTGGACTCACTCACCCACTCACTCACTCACTCAGCGCGGCTTGTGGACTCACTCACTCACTCACTCAGCACGGCTTGTGGACTCACCCACTCACTCAGCACGGCTTGTGGACTCACTCACTCACTCAGCACGGCTTGTGGACTCACCCACTCACTTACTCACTCAGCACAGCTTGTGGACTCAGTCCCACCTTTGGGGCTTATTTTCTACTCACCCTGCCCGGTGATTAACAGCGGGTGCAGGAAGGGGTGTTACCTTCATGGTGAATGACGGGGGAGAAGACCAATCTGCTGATCTCACGATTTTTTAAACCTTGATAAGTTTTGTAATATTTCAACGATCGGAAAATAGATGAGTGCGCTTGGAGCAGAGGGGAACGGTGAGTAAGGTGGTGAAAAATCCTAGCGATATAGGGTACCGTTTCCGTACAAATCTAAAAACAACGCAGACCAGAAGAGGACAAGAAGAGAGTTTTAGTAATACTATAGATTAGCTACGGTCAAACCCGCTGAAACTATGGTGCCGAGTTTAAAGATTTTTTTAAATGGCCATTCCAACTCGGCGATATCCCATTTCACATTCTAAAGTAATCTTTGTCCGCTTCACAGCAAATTGCTGAGATTAGTAATTATTAGTGGGATTGTTGAACAAAGCGTGACCCCGATATTCCAGCAGGTTGTGGGCCGGGTTACCTTTAGAACAATCATCCTATTCACATCTGATCCACCTTCGTTATGAACAGACAATACGAAGCAATGGGTACAAGGACCGTGTTGTGGGGTGAATCACTGCACCTCCACCATTTGATTCCAGAGATAATGTTACTGCTTAGAAGAATGTCTTCAGATTTCTCCCTTTCCCTTCACAGATCCGAGCTCAGTGATTACTGAGCTCTTGGAAGATTGGGACGATTTCAAGCTGTTGCAGTTGACGGAATTCTACCGTGACCGGCTGGAACAGGCGATGGAAAGAGGGGTGCACGGAGTCAGCTCGGCCTTAACATATGAGAATCACTTCAGTGGACGGGAACATCAGGTGAGTGAGGGAGGAAAGGAGTGAGTTTGTCTTATTTACACATCACAGCACTGACGGGAGACCACAACTCAGACACATCAGGTGTTAATGCAAAACCAAACACGTCCACAAATTAAAATGTGTAGTAGAATTGGGATATTCGGCCCATAGAGTCTACCCTGCCATTCAATCGTGCCTGATTTCTGCCCCCTTCACCAATATCCTCTTCACAGTTCACACTGCCACCCAGCAAACTTGCTAGTGTTGCTCCTAATTCCCTCTTCCAAATCATTAATATATATGGTAAACAGTTGCGGCCCCAACACCGAGCCATGCGGCACTCCACTCGCCACTACCTGCCATTCTGAAAAGGACCCATTCACTCCTACTCTTTGCTTCCTGTCTGCCAACTAATTTTCTATCCATGTCAACACCCTAACCCCAATACCATGTGCTATAATTTTAGTCACCAGTCTCCCATGCGGGACCTTATCAAAGGCTTTCTGAAAGTCTAGATACACTACATCTACTGTCTCCCCCTCATCCATTTTACTTGTCACATCTTCAAAAAATTCCAGAAGATTAGTCAAGCATGATTTCCGATTCATAAATCCATGTTGACTTGGACTAATCCTTTTACTGCTATCCAAATGCCCCATTATTACCTCTTTAATAATTGACTCTTTTCCATCACCATCAGCATCTTTTCCACCACCGAAGTCAGGCTAACTGTCTGTAATTCCCCGTTTTCTCTCTCGCTCCTTTCTTGAAAAGTGGGGTAACATTAGCTATCCTCCAATCCACAGGAACTGATCCTGAATCTATTGAATATTGGAAAATGATCACCAATGCGTCCACTATTTCTGGAGCCACCTCCCTGAGGACCCTGGGATGTAGACCATCAGGCCCAGGGGATTTATCATCCTTCAGTCCCATTAGCCTACCCAATACTATTTCTCGCCTAATGAAAATTTATTTCAGTTCCTCTACCCCCTTAGATCTTCTGTCCTCCAGTACATCTGGGAGATTGTGTGTGTCCTCCTTAGTGAAGACAGATCCGAAGTAGCTATTCAACTCTTCTGCCATTTCCTTGTTGCCCATAATAATTTCCTCCTACTTACCCCTGGACCATGACGCCACAGACGAGCACCAGGCCACCATCTCGAGCACCATAACCGACTTCATCAACTCCAGCTCCCTACCCCCCCCGAGCCTCCAACCTCATCGTTCCCCAGCCCCGCACGGCCCGATTTTACCTTCTCCCCAAAATCCACAAACCTGACTGCCCCGGCAGACCCATTGTCTCTGCCTGTTCGTGCCCCACCGAACACATTTCCACATACCTTGACTCCATCCGATCCCCCTTTGTTAAATCCCTCCCCACCTTTGTTCAAGACACCTCAGACACTCTCCGTCGGCTCTGCGCATTCCATTCTCCAGGCCCCCATCCTCTCATCTTCACCATGGACGTCCAGTCACTCTACACCTCCATCCCCCACCAGGATGGTCTCAAAGCCCTCCGGTTCTTCCTCGACAAGAGGAGCAACCCATACCCATCCACTGACACCCTCCTCCGCCAAGCGGAGTTGGTCCTTACCCTCAATAACTTCTCTTTTGACTCCTCCCATTTCCTCCAAACACAAGGCGTAGCTATGGGCACACGCATGGGCCCCAGCTACGCTTGCCTCTTTGTCGGGTACGTCAAGCAATCCTTGTTCTCGGCGTACCAGGGCCCCATCCCCGACCTCTACCTCCGTTACATCGACGACTTCTTTGGTGTCACCTCCTGCACCCACACACAACTGACTGACTTCATCCATTTCACCACCAACTTTCATCCAGCACTCAAATACACTTGGACCATTTCTGACATTTCCCTACCATTCCTTGACCTCACCATCTCTATTGCAGGTGATACACTCCTGACCGACATCCACTACAAACCAACTGACTCCCACAGCTACCTGGACTACTCTGCCTCCTACCTCCTACCTCCTGACTCCCACAGCTACCTCCTACCCTGCTTCCTGTAGGGACTCCATCCCCTCTACGCCACATCTGCTCCCAGGATGAGGTGTTCCACACCAGGTCATCACAAATGTCCTCATTCTTCAGAGAGCGGGGATTCCCCTCCCCCATTATAGATGAGGCTCGCACCAGGGTCTCCTCCATACCCCGCAACACTGCCCTCTCTCCCCATTTCCCCACTCACAACAAGGGTCCTCACCTTTCACCCCACCAGCGGGTACATTACAAGACATAGTCCTCCGCCAGTTTCGCCACCTCCAACGTGACCCCACCACTCGCCACATCTTCCCATCTCCCCCCCTGTCTGCCTTCCGCAAAGACCGCTCCCTCCGCAACTCCCTTGTCAATTCTTCCCTTCCCTCCTGCTCCACCCCTTCCCCGGGCACTTTCCCTTGCAACCACAAGAGATGCTACACTTGTCCCTTCACCTCCCCCCTCCACTCCTTTCAGGGACTCAAGCAGTCCTTCCAGGTCTGACAGAGGTTCACCTGCACCTCCTCCAACCTCATCTACTGCATCCGTTGCTCCAGATGCCAGCTGATCTATATCGGTGAGACCAAGCGGAGGCTTGGCGATCGTTTCGCCGAACACCTCCGCTCGTTCCGCAATAACCAACCCTACCTCCCGGTGGCTCAGCACTTCAACTCCCCCTCCCATTCTGTATCCGACCTCTCGGTCCTGGGCCTCCTCCACGGCCAGAGTGAGCAACACCGCAAGTTGGAGGAACTGCACCTCGTATTCCGCTTGGAGAGTCTGCATCCTCTGGGCTTAAACATTGAATTTTCTCAATTCTGTTAACCCTTGCTGCCTCCTCCCCTTCCCACCTCTCCCTCAGCCCTCGGGGCCCTGGCATTCCCCCTCTCTCTCTCCCCCACCCAAGTCGCACTAGCTTCTCATTTTCACACTACAAACAGCTTACCGTGGCCTGTTTCCTTTATCATCTATACTTTTTTGCATATCTTTCATTCATTGTTCTTTATCTCTCCACATCACCGTCTATATCTCTCGTTTCCCTGATCCCTAACCAGTCAGAAGAAGGGTCTCGACCCGAAACGTCGCCTATCTCCTTCGCTCCTTAGATGCTGCTGCACCCCCTGAGTTTCTCCAGCCTTTTGTGTACCCTCGATTCTCCAGCCTCTGTAGTTCCTTCTTTAACAACATAATTTCACCCGTGTCTGCCTTCAAGGGACCCACATTTGACTTTGCTACTCTTTTTCCCTTAACATATCTAAAGAAGCTTTTACTGTCCTCCTTTATATTCCTGGCCATCTTCCCCTCGTATTTCATCTTTTCAGCCCGTATTGCCTGTTTTGTTTCCTTCTGTTGTCCTATGAAATTTCCCCAATCCTCTGTCTTCCAGCTGCTCTTTGCTGTGTTATACATCTTTTCTTTTAGTTTTATTCTATCCCTAACTTCCCTTGTCAGCCACGGTTGTCTCCTACTCTCCTTAAAATCTTTCTTCCTTTTTGGAATGAAATGATCCTGTGTCTTCCGGATTATGCCCAGAAATTCCTCCCATTGCTGTTCCACCCTCATTCCTGCTGGGATCCTTTTCCAGTCTACCTTGACCAGCTCCCCTCTCATGCCTTCATAGTCCCCTTTGTTCAACTGCATCACTGCCACTTCCGGTTTAACCTTCTCAATCCACAGTGACTCCACCTCGTCAGTCCCTATGTCTTCCCTCGCAAGGGACTGAATTCCATCCCTCACCAGCAGAGTCCCCCCCCTCCTCTGCCCACCTGCCTGTCCTTTCTATAGTATGTATAACCCTGAATATTAAGTTCCCAGGCCCGATCCTCCTGCAGCCACGTCTCAGTAATCCCCACAATGTCATATCTACCAACCTGTAACTGAGCCTCAAGCTCATCTACTTTACTTCTTATACTTCGCGCATTCATATACAACACTTTTAATTCCTTACGCATCTCACCTTTCACATCGATTCCCATTACAATTGGCCATACTCTCCTATCCCTTTGTGAGCTTCCTTTCCCATTAATTCTGGGGTCATTAACCATCCCTATAACTCCCTTTCCTTTTAACTCCATCCTTGACTATCCCATTTGACACCCCACCCCCCTTATTCAGTTTAAAACCACCTGTGCAGCAGTGGCAAACCTGCCTGCCAGAATGCCGGCCCCCCACCTGTTAAGGTGCAATCCATCCATTTCTGTGTACCCTCATCCTTTATAACAACTGGGAGAATAATGTTTACATGTGAACATTGGGATTCGGACGTAATGGTATAATGGGTGTATATTTCCGCAGCTTCCTGGAGAATCCTCACTCCCAGAATTATCCTCCTGATTTCAATCTTCACCTCTGATCAATATTTTTCCTCCTCAATATATTCCTTATCTTCACAGAAAGTCACTGATCTCGTTGATCGGGGAGAACAGGCGGACAGTTCCAAACTCCTCCTGAAGCTAGTGATGGAGAGAGGAGCCCGGGCCCGCAGAGTGATGTGGGAATCCTTTGTGAAAATGCGGAATGCTGTCCCAAAGTTGGACAAATTACTGAAAGAGATACAGGAACATGGTGAGATCTTTTCAGAGATGTGCTCAAGTTATGAATTCATAAACACTGCATACTCTACAATTGTATTCTGTTGATTTTCTCAAATGGTTATATTCAAACAGGTACTGTTCCTTATGATCGAGTAAAAGTCGCCCAGGATTTAACCGGTGTTCCCAGTTTACTAAAAGGTAAGGGATGAGACGGCTGTTTCCACTTGTGAGATGATACTTGTGCCGTTCCTTTCACAGAATCTGCTGTTATAGAGTTTCAGATAGAGATTGAGTGGAAACTGGCCCTTTGGCCCATCTTCCCAACATCAACCAACATGTCCCATCTACCTGCGTCTGGCTAATATCCCTCTAAAGGTTTATTAAACGTTGTGGTACTACCAGCCTCAACTATCGGGCAGCTTGTTCCATCCATCTACCAGCCTTTGCGTGAAAAAGTTACCCCTCAGATTATTATTCAATCTTTCCCCCTTCACCTTAAACCCGTGTCCTCTGGTTCTCGATTCCCCTACTCTGGGCAAGAGGCACTGTGCATCTACCCGATCTATTCCTCTTATGATTCTATACACCTCTATACAATCACCCCTCATCCTTCTACGCTAAAAGGAACAGAGCACTATCGTGCTTAACCACTCCCTATGGCTCAGGCACTCGAGTCCCTGCAACATCCTTGTAAATATTATCTGCACCTTTTCCAGCTTGATAACATCTTTCCCATAACATGGGGCCCAAAACTGAACACAATGCTCTCAACAACGTCTTATACAACTGCAACATGACCTCCCAACGTTAATTCTCAATGCTCTGACTGATGAAGGCCAATGTGCCAAAAGCCTTGTAGACCATCCTATTTACGTGATGCCAGTTTCAATGAACCATGTACCTGTACTCCTCGATCCCTCGAATCTACTACACTCACCATCGCCCTTCCGTTCACTGTGTAGGTTCTGCCCATGTTATCGCTCCTAAAATGCAATACCTGACATTTATCTGTATTGAATTCCATCAACCATTCCTCAGCCCAGCCGATCAAGATCCTGCTGCATTGTTTGACAACGTTCTTCACTGTGTGAAATAACACCCACTTTTGAGTCATCTACAATCTAACCGTGCCCCGTACAATCTCTTCCAAATATTTGATGTAGATCACAGCTACCGGCTCAGCACCAAATCCCGAAGCACCACCTGTCACAGGCCTCCAGTCTGCAATGCAAACTTCCATCGTCACCCTCTTCTTCCTTCCATGAAACCAATGTTTTATTCATTCAGCTATCTCTCCTCGAATCTCGTGCGATCTAGCCTTCCAGAACAGCCTACCACGCGGAACCTTGCCAAATGCATTGCTAAAATAGAAACATAGAAACTAGTTGCATGCGTAGGCCATTCGGCCCTTCAAGCCAACACCACCATTCAATTGCATCATGAATGATCAACCAAAATCAGTAGTCCATTCCTGCTTTATCCCCATATCGCTTGATTCTGTTAGCCCTAAGAGCGATATCTAACTGTCTCTTGAATGCAACCAGTGAATTGGCCTCCACTGCCGTCTGTGACAGAGAATTCCACAGATTCAGAACTTTCTGGATGAAAAAGTTTTTCCTCATCTCAGTCTTATATGTTATTCTTGAACTGTGACCCCCCCCCCCCCCCCCCCGGTTGTGGACTCCCCCAACTTCAGGAACATTTTTTCTGCATCTAACCTGTCCAATCCCTTAAGATTTGTATTTGTTTCTCTAAGATTCAATTCAAGTGAATATGTGCAGTCGATCCATTCTTCCATCATACCCACACCGTATGTCAGTCCCGCCATCCCGGAATTAACCTGATGAACCTACGCTGCACTACCTACACATCCATGTAGCATTGATGCAAACAAATCCAAGGGTGAAGAGTTTGATTTCTGAGATGTGCATCAGGATTCAGAGTTGGTGACAAAATGCTGATCTCTGTCCTCAAAAACTGAAGTACATACACACGAGAGGTGTGTACCGCTAATGAGAGAAGTGCAAGTGTCGAGGTGCCGAGTGCAGCAGGACTTGTTTTACCTGATATTTAACCAAATATGTGACACAGAATAACAACGAATGCCTGCCAGGACTCTGCTTTCAGGTCTCCTGTTTCTAAGTACTGTCTGGAGATAGCATCTTCCTCATTTGTCCGGGAGTATATTGAGCTGGATGTTTAGTAACTGCTCCCCTCTATTTCACTTCCACTTTTCCTGTCCAATTTCATTTTTGGACATTTTTCACCCGAATATAGATTTCATACATATGTACTATTCAGTCTGAAGAAGGTTCCTGACCCGTAATGTCACTTATCTACGTACTTCAGAAATGCTGGTGGACCTGCAGAGTTACTCCAGAACATTGTCTTTTTTTGTAAACGAGCAGCTGCAATTTTTTCCTTCTACATTTTAAATAATTGCCTTGTTGGCTACTTAATTGCCTATCCGTTACTGTACAGGGAACTGCGTCAGCTGCTGAAATCACTATATTGTCTGGATAAGGGATGCACATTTTCTACAAAAAACTTTTCACGTTTTTTCACAACTCGTAACAAATCCCAACATCAATACAAAATATTGACCTCCATTTTCAGCCTTACGAATGGATTGCTTCCTTTGTGACTCCCTGGTCCGTCCTTGCATCTCCAGCAGCCACTCCATGCTTAATGTCACTTCCCCATTGTGCATATCCCCTTTCTCCACTTCTCTTCCTACCGTGCAGGGACCCAAAATGTGTTTCCAGGCAAAGCTGAGTTCAGTTTTCAAGGGAGACTCTGAACAATTGACTCTCCTGTTAGTTCTCCATCTCAGTCCCACCCTGTCCCATCTGACTTTCGTCCAGCAAACAAACCAGGCAGGAATCGTGATTGAGCACGTCATCTCCCAGTAAGGTGAGCGGTAGTCTTCTGGAATCAATATTCAACACACGCTTCAAAGATGAGCATCAATCTTCCCTTCCGTTCTTCCCTCCTTCACCCTATCATCTTCTCCCTCTCACTCTAACCCACTCCACCCCATTTCAGTTTCCCCATTCTCCCCTCTCTGTGATGCTACACTCTCACCTCCCAGTGACAATCTCCTCCCACTACTAGGGCCATGCACTATCCCTCCTGTACATCACTCTTCCTCTTCTTTCCCTGCCCTCCTTTACCCTCCCCTGTAATCATGTTTCTCTCTCCTCACTCCCTCTCTCTACACTGTCGACCTTGTCTTCACACCTCTTTTCCCCACATCTGTACATAGAAACAGAAATTAGGTGCAGGAGTAGGCCATTTACCCCTCGAGCCAGCACTGCCATTCAAAATAATCATGGCTGATCATCCAACTCAGTATCCTGTACCTGCCTTCTCTCCATACCCTCTGATCCCTTTAGCCACAAGGGCCACATCTAACTCCCTCTTAAATATAGCCAATGAACTGTGGCAGAGAGTTCCAGAGACTCACCACTCTGTGTGAAAAAAGTCTTTCTCAACTCGGTCTTAAAGGAATTCCCCCTTTTCCTTAAGCTGTGACCCCTTGTCCTGGACTTCCCCAACATCGGGAACAATCTTCCTGCATCTAGCCTGTCCAAACCCTTAAGAATTTTGTAAGTTTCTATAAGATCCCCTCTCAATCTCTTAAATTCTAGAGAGTATAAACCGAGTCTATCCAGTCTTTCTTCATAAGACAGTCCTGACATCCCAGGAATCGGTCTGGTGAACCTTCTCTGCACTCCCTCTATGGCAATAATGTCCTTCCTCAGATTAGGAGACCAAAACTGGACGCAATACTCCAGGTGTGGTCTCACCAAGACCCTGTACAACTGAAGTAGAACATCCCTGCTCCTATACTCAAATCCTTTTGCGATGAATGCTAACATACCATTTGCTTTCTTCACTGCCTGCTGCACCTGCATGCCTACTTTCAATGACTGGTGTACCATGACACCCAACTGGTGTACCTGCAGATTGATTTAATTGAAGGGCATTGAACTCATTCTTGTAATCTTGAATGTTGAGTTTTGAGTTGAGCCATCTAACATTGTGACATTATCTGCCTGTTCCCGTGCAAGATGTTCAACAGAAACACAAGGAGACTCTGCGAGCACAGACTGAAACACTGAGTGTGAACACCATCCTGATGAACGAGAAGGTTAAGGTTTTCCAGCTGCTTGATCGATACGCTGAGCTCACAATCATCTCCACTGTTCGAGATCGGGCACTGGTGGAACATGAGCTGCTGGCAAGAGGCCGGGACCATGAAGAGTTGAGAGAGAAATGTCTCCGGAGAGAACTGGAAAAAATCAGGACTGATCAATTGTTCCACAGCAGCTTTTCCCGGAGTAAATCCGGATCTGGGAGTTCGTCTGCCGTGGCCGGAGTCCCGGGGATCGGAAAAACAACAATGGTGCAAAAGATCGTTCATGACTGGGCCACGGGGAAAATATACCAACACTTCCAGTTTGTCTTCAGTTTCAAATTCCGGGATTTGAACACTATTAACTGCAGAGTAACCCTGAGGGAACTGATTCTGGATCAGTATCCTTACTTTAAGAATGTCCTGGGAGAGGTCTGGAAGAACCCAGAGGGATTGCTGTTTATATTCGACGGTCTGGATGAATTCAAGGGCAGAATCGATTTTGCTGACAGTCGGAGAGACACAGAACCTCAGCACCAGTGCCCAGATCCTGAATCCCGGTGTGACGTGTCTGACATTGTGTACAGTTTAATCCAGCACAAGCTGCTCCCAGGGTGTTCAGTGCTAGTGACCACCCGCCCCACTGCATTACATTTACTGGACAAGGCAGTGATCAGTGTCCGGGCTGAAATCCTGGGATTTGTTGGTGAGGAACGGAAGGAATATTTCACCAGGTATTTTGAAGATCAGTCAGTAGCAGCAGCTGTTTTCAAACACGTGAAGGAGAACGAGATCCTGTACACCATGAGCTACAACCCCTCCTACTGCTGGATCCTTGTCCTGACACTGGGCCCCTTCTTCACACAAACACACCGGGACCCGCAGCGAGTTCCCAAGACCATCACCCAACTATATTGCTACTTTATTTACCACATCCTGAAAAACCACGGCCGTGAGATTGAGAGCCTCCGTGAGGTGTTACTGAGGCTTGGTCAGATGGCCTTCACTGGAGTGGCTGAGAAGAAGATTGTGTTCACAGATGGAGATTTGATCAAATACAATCTGCAGCCTTCCCAGTTCCTGTCCGGGTTCCTGATGGAACTTTTGGAGAGAGAGGATTCAGCCCGGAGCGTGGTGTACACCTTCCCGCACCTCACCATCCAAGAGTTTGTAGCCGCACTCACACAATTCCTGACTGTAGATCCCAGGAATATTGTGAAATTCCTGTCTGAAGCCCACAGCACGACAGACGGGCGATTTGAAGTATTTCTCCGTTTTGTCGCTGGTCTCTCCTCCCCACGGGCAGCTTGGATCCTGGAGGAGTTTCTGGGTCCATTTCCTAATGAAACAATCTGCCGAGTGATTGACTGGGTGAAGGAGGAGGTTCAACGTCAGATTAGAAATGCAGTGAGTGAAGCTGATAAACGGAGGCTCCTGAACACGATGCACTACCTGTTTGAGTCTCAGAATCCTGTACTGGCTCAGCAGACACTGGGATCTGTGGAATCACTTTCATTCAGTGGACAGACACTGACCCCCATTGACTGTGCGGTCCTGTCTCATGTCATCAGGCCCTGTGATACAATCAAATGCCTCGATCTGGAGAGCTGCCGCATTCAGTGTGAAGGTCTCCAGCGGCTGGGACCGGCTCTGCACAAGTGTCAGGACTTGAGGTAACTGTCCGTTTGACACCGACACTGAACTGTAAAATTGTTTCACTATTTTGTTATTCCGTCCAGCACCCCTTCCATGGGGCCGAGCGAGCGGCCGTCACTGTGCGGGGGGGTGGGGGGGCACCCCTCCTATTTTACCGCCCCCGTCCCCCCCTCCCCCGGGTCACCAGTGGTCGACTCTGTCCCGCCCCTCCCCCGGGTCACGCGTGTCGACTCCGTCCTCCCCCCTCCCCCATGTCATGCGTGTCGACTCCGTCCCCCCCCTCCCCGGGTCACGCGTGTTGACTCCGTCCCCCTCTCCCCGGGTCACGCGTGTTGCCGCCGTTCTCTACACGGGGAACATTATCCGGTCGTCGGGGAATGAGAATAAACGGTGAAAGTCACCAAACACCACAACCACAGAGATTTGTTCAATAATTTGCCGAGGCGCTTCCATTAATATCCGTTTGGGAGAAGTTGTCTATCTCAGCCTCGCTGGGGTTTGTATCCGTCTGTTCCTTACTCTGTCTGTTTGTGTTTAGACTGGGAGACATCGACCTGGGAGATTCCGGAGTGAAACTGGTATCTGCGGCTCTGAGGAACCCGGACTGTAAAATACAGAGACTGGGGTAAGTCCCAGACTGTGAGAGATTGTGTTTACACTCACTGGGTGTTTGACACTGAACATTAATATGATCAGTAATTGTGTCACTGATAAACACTGGGGATTTGCACCGTCTCCTGTCTCTCTGTGTCCCTCACCCTCACTCTCTCTCATCTCCAGGCTGAACAGTGTCGGCCTCACAGATTCTGGAGCCGAGGATCTCGTCTCCGCTCTCAGTACAAACCATACGGTGACGGAGCTCGACCTGAATGATAATAAACTGGGAGATTCCGGAGTGAAACTGGTGTCTGCGGCTCTGAGGAACCCGGACTGTAAAATACAGACACTGTGGTAAGTCCCAGACTGTGAGAGATTGTGTTTACACTGGGTGTCTGACACTGAACATTAATATGTTTAAGAAGGAACAGCAGATGCTGGAAAAATCGAAGGTGGACAAAAATGCTGGAGAAACTCAGCGGGTGAGGCAGCATCTATAGAGTGAAGGAATAGGTGACGTTTCGCGTCGAGACCCTTCTTCAGACTGATGTCGGGGGGAGGGAGGAAGAAAGGAAGAGGCGGAGACAGTGGGCTGTGGGAGAGCTGGGAAGGGGAGGGGAAAGAGGGAGAGAGCAGGGACTACCTGAAATTGGAGAAGTCAATATTCATACCGCTGGGGTGTAAACTGCCCAAGCGAAATATGAGGTGCTGCTCCTCCAATTTACGGTGGGCCTCACTCTGGCCGTGGAGGAGGCCCAGGACAGAAAGGTGGGATTGGGAATGGGAGGGGGAGTTGAAGTGCTGAGCCACCGAGAGATCAGGTTGGTTAATGCGGACCGAGCGGAGGTGTTGGGTGAAGCGATCGCCAAGCCTACGCTTGGTCTCACCGATGTAGAGCAGCTGACATCTAGAGCAGCGGATGCAATAGATGAGGTTGGAGGAGGTGCAGGTGAACCTCTGCCTCACCTGGAACAACTGCTTGGGTCCTTGGATGGAGTCAAGGGGGGAGGTAAAGCGACAAGTGTAGCATTTCCTGCGGTTGCAAGGGAAAGTACCAGGGAAGGGGGTGGTTTGGGTGGTGTAAATAGGCAATTTACAAACTCTAAAAGTGTTCAACACATTTTAATGATAGCACAAGGTATTACATACATCCTCAAATACTGGCTACATTCTTCTAGTGAACCGTATCCAGGAAGGGGAAGGCGTTATGATTGATGTTAACTAGGCGGGGTTAATGGTACTGAGGTAACTATGTTATTGGTTGCATGCAAAACCATCTACATCCTTCCCCTTAGAAAATTTAAAAGAAACAGACCGTTGTCACTACAACAGAATTAAACAGAATTAAACAGAATCGCCATAACGAACAGGTGGCTTGCTGATCCGGCCCGAGCGCGTACGGATGCCTCCCCCTTCCCCCGGAGGAGCAGAAAAAACAGGGGGACCCGAGACAGCAGGGGAACCAGGGAAGGGCGGTGGGGTTGGAGGAACAGCGGAGGGAGAACCGCGACCGCCAACAGGTGACCCGCGCAGAGGGGAACCGGGCGCTCGATATGGGGACCGAGGCATGCAGGGAACGCTGGCTGGGACAGGAGCCGGCTGCTGGTATGAGAGCGGCGGGGCATAGGGGCCCGGGGCCTGCGGCTTCGGCTCATTAACCGCAAGCAGGTGTTGTCGGCTTCTACGGTAGATGGTTCCCTCATAGTCGACCAGATACGAACGAGGTGAGTCGGCCACCCCAACCACAGTAGCCAGACGGGAGTGACCACTGGCGGTTTGCAATCGAACAACCTGTCCAGGCAACAGAGGATCGAGTGGTCTGCACGACCGATCGTGGGAACGCCGCTGGCTGTCATGTTTCTCTTGAATGCGCCTCTGCACGGAGGCAGGCTCCAGCACCCGAGGTTTCAGCTGGCGCTGGGCAATCGGGATGGTAGATCTGGTTGTTCTGGACATCAGACGCTGAGCAGGGGACCCCATGGCCGGATCTCTGGAAACATTCCTGAGGTTCAGGAGATCCAAATACAAATCAGAGTTAGACAGTCTCGCTTGTTCCATCAGAAGCTTGGCGCTGCGGACGGCCCGTTCAGCAAGGCCGTTGCTCTGTGGGTACTCCGGGCTGCTGGTGAAATGCACAAAATTCCATTTGTCAGCAAAACTTTTGAACTCACGGCTGGTAAACGGCCTGCCATTGTCAGTCTGCAGCCTGACAGGGGACCCAAACGTGGAGAAGTGTTTCCGCAGCTTCCGGATCACCATCTCCGACGTGAGGGATGTCAGCAAATCCACCTCGAACCAGTTTGAGTACGAGTCGACCAGGACAAGGTAGTGGTTACCACGCCACTCGAAGATGTCGGCAGCCAGCGAGGACCAGGCCAAGGCAGGAGCGGGCTGTTGCAGCAGGGGCTGTCGCTGCTGATGTGGAGCAAGACTGTTGCACGTGGAGCAGGCAGAAACACGGTCTCGAATATATTTGGCCATTCCAGGCCAGTAGAATTGGCACTGAGCGTGGGCGAGTGTTGCATCGACCCCGGGGTGTCCGCTGTGGGCTGCGCAGTAGTAAGAATCGAACAGGGAGGACGGGACCACCACTTTATGTCCCTTAACGATAACGCCATTCTGGAGCACCAGTTCGTCACGGACCAGGAAGAAGGGCTGTGTTTCAGGCGGTGCAGCGGAGCGCTTTTGTTGGCCACCCTGATTTAATCACAGACGCAAGCCGTTGCAAAACTGGATCGGCAGCGGTGTGCTCGGCCAAAAGCTGCAGCTGCTTGGTGGGAATAAAATTGACGCCCAGTACGAGCAAGTCCTCTGTTTCGTAGGGGTGGCGAGCACAGGAGGCCCGCGGGGCGCGCGATAACGTGTCCGCGATGTGCATCTCGGTGCCTTTCTTGTAGACGATGTCGAAATCAAAGCGCTGGAGCTGCAGCATCATACGCTGCAGCCTGGCAGGGGCAGCATGAATCGGCTTGTTCAGGATTGTCACCAGTGGCTGGTGGTCGGTTTCGACTGTAAATCTGCTGCCAAACAGGAAGTCTCTGAACTTGGAGCAGGCAAACACCACCGCAAGCAGCTCCTTCTCGATCTGAGCGTACTGCTGCTCGGTGTCCGTCATGGTGCGGGAGGCATAGGAGACAGGATGTAACGATCCATCGACAGATTGGAGGCATGCCGCGCCCAGGCCGAACTTAGAAGCGTCACATGTGACGGTGATGGGGCGACTCGCATCAAAAAATCGCAACGTCGGAGTGTTAATCAGTTTCGACTTGAGACAGTCAAACGCCTGCTGGTGCTGTGGGAGCCAGACCCAGGCGATATCCTTTTTTGTCAGCTGCCGCAGGGGAGCACTCAGCTCACTGAGATTTGGTACAAACTTCCCAAGGTAGTTCACCATGCCCAAGAAACGTTGTAGACCTGGCACGTCGATGGGGGCTGCCATCTCAGAGATGGCCGCTGCCTTCAAAGGGTCGGGTTTTAGTCCGTTAGAGGTGAAAACGTGTCCAACATACGTGACTTCTGAGACACGAAACCGGCACTTCTTTGGGTTCAGCTTCAGGTTGGCCTTTCGCGCCCGATCCAGGACGCGGCGGAGGTTCTGGTCATGTTCGGCAATGTCCTTCCCATAGACTAAGATGTCATCCACGATGATGGCACATGGCAGGCCTGAGAATATCTGCTCCATCGTTCGCTGGAACAGCTCACTAGCGGAATTGATGCCGAATGGCATTCGCAGGAATTTGAATCTGCCGAATGGTGTGGCGAAGGTTGTCAGGTCGGAAGATGCTTTGTCCAACGGGATCTGCCAGAACGAGTTCTTAGCGTCTAGGACCGAAAAGACGGCGGCTTGCCCGACCTGAGCCGCCACGTCCTCAACAGACCGCATGGGGTAGTGTGGTCGCCTGATGGCAAGGTTTAAGTCCTTGGGGTTGATACACACACGTATTTCATTCTTGTCTTTCTTTATCGTGGCAACCATGGTGGAGACCCAATCGGTGGGCTCGCTGACCGCTTCTAGCACCCCCTTGTCGACCATGTTGTTAAGCATCGCCTCGACCCTGTCTTTCATGGCGTGGGACACCCTGTGAGGTGCGCGGACCACGGGTTGTACATTTGGGTCAATGGAAATATGGTATGTCAGTGGTAACTTTCCCAGGTCATCGTTGAACAGGTCCTGGTATTCTGCAATCGGGTTAAATGACAGTTGCACTTTGTGGACCGTGTGGTCGAAGGACACCAGGCCAAGATCTTGGTACGCACGGTTTCCCAGCAGGGTTACACAGTCAGAGTTCAAAACATAAAAAATCAAGTTTCTCGTGGCCTTCTGTAGCCTGCAAGTTAAAGTGGCCCTCCCCACAGGCCTGAGAATTTCTCCACCATAGGCATGCAGTGTAGCATTGTCAGCGACCAAGGCCTCATTAGTCCTTATCTTGTTGAAAAGATTTATTGACAAAACATTGACCTTTGCCCCAGTATCTAACTTCGCAAGGAAGGTTACATTGTTGACAGTCACAGACACGGAGGGATCAAGACGTTGGCCAGGTGCCTGGAGGAGGGTAAACACATTCGAATCCTCGGGAGAATTAATTGGATCTGCATCATAGGATTCAGCAACATCGGGCTGTGGGTTGGAACAGCTATCAGATTGTTTAAGCATGTTTAGACTGGGTCTGGAAATCTGTACCTGTCTCCCACGAGAACGGAATGAGCGGCAGGCAGAAGCGAAATGATTCAGTTTGTTACAAAAATTACAAGCCTTGCCATAGGCAGGGCACGTCGACCGTCTGTGGTGCATGTAGTTACAGTTAGGGCACCTTTTTGGGGGCACATCAGCAGGACCAGGGTTGGCACGCGGCAGAAAAGCATTGTTTCCCCTCTGAGGCAGGGCTCTACTAAATCCAGCCTGGTGAACAGACCTATCTCCCAAGTCCCGGTGATCATCTGGCAATACAACGACCTCAGACAATCTGCAGGCATGCATGGCTTTTTCTAACGTTAGATCCGGATCCCTAAGAAGCTCACATCGCAGCTTCTGGTCACGCATGCCAGTTACTAAAATGTCTCTAGTGAGCTGGTCTGTCATGTCACCGAAACGGCACCGCTGGGCGAGATAACGCAAATCGGCAATAAAACATTCAGCAGGTTCCTCCGGCAGCTGTCTCCTTGTAAAGAACCGTGCCCTCTCTAGAATGCGGTTCGAGGGCAGGTCACAAATCTCCCTGAACTTACGTAGCAGGCAAGCAGGGTCACTGGCAGATTCTGCAGGGGTAACCACCACGTTGTTGTCGTCCAGGACCGCTGGAGCATAGACGAAAGTTCTGGCTCTCTTCATGGCATCAGGTCCGACAAGGTTGAGTAGGAGGGAGGCTTTGAGGGAGTCAGGATCATTGCGGTGAGCGACGTTGACAAAGTGGGTGAAATCAATTTCAAACGTAGCCCAGCGCTCAGAAATATCAGCATCAAAGACAAGCTGCGCGGGCTTTCTGCACGAGGATGCCATGGTCAGAGAGATAAAGCACAAAAGGCACAAATCAAATAAAAGAAATAAAACCCGATGGACAGGTAGGCGCAAGTATCTTCCAGCTCCGACACCATGTAAATAAGCAATTTACAAACTCTAAAAGTGTTCAACACATTTTAATGATAGCACAAGGTATTACATACATCCTCAAATACTGGCTACATTCTTCTAGTGAACCGTATCCAGGAAGGGGAAGGCGTTATGATTGATGTTAACTAGGCGGGGTTAATGGTACTGAGGTAACTATGTTATTGGTTGCATGCAAAACCATCTACAGGTGGGAAGGGATGAATTGACCAGCGAGTTACGGAGGGAGTGGATGCTGCGGAAAGCCAAAAGGGGAGGAGATGGGAATATGTGGCCAGTGGTGGGATCCCGATGGAGGGGGCGAAAATGTCGGAGGATTATCTGTTGTATGTGACGGCTGGTAGGGTGGAAGGTGAGGACAAGGGGGACTTTGTCCTTGTTACGAGTGGGGGGATGGGGAGAGAGAGCAGAGTAAAGAGCAGATGGGGCCCTGGTACGCCTCGAACAAGGATTGTTCAACGTACCCTACAAAGAGGCAGGCATAGTTTGGGCCCATGTGCGTGCCCATAGCTACGCCTTGGATTTGGAGGAAATGGGAGGAGTCAAATACAAAGTTGTTGAGGCCCCATCCCCGACCTCTACCTCCGCTACATCGACGACTGCATTGGTGCTACCTCCTGCACCCACACACAACTCACTGACTTCATCCATTTCACCACTAACTTCCACCCGGCACTCACATACACCTGAACCATTTCCGACACTTCCCTACATTTCTAGACCTCACTATCTTTATCGCAGGTAACAGACTACTGACCGACATCCACTATAAACCCACTGACTCCCACGGCTATCTAGACTACACTCCTTTCCCACCCTGCTTCCTGTAAGGACTCCATCCCCTATTCCCAATTCCTCCGTCAACGCCGCATCTGCTCCCAGGATGAGATGTTCCCTGTCGGTCTGCTCCTGGGCCTGGCCAAGATGGTCATTCGCGGGTCCAGGCAGCGGGCAGTCGACGGACGCACAGCAGTCGACTGCCTGCCCCTTTTCCGGGGTTATGTCCGTGCCCGCGTGTCCCTGGAGAGGGAACACGCGGTGTCCACAGGGACTGTGGGGGCCTTCTGTGAGCGCTGGTCACCGCAGGAGGTGGAATGTTTTATTGATGAAAATGTTAATATTTTAATTTGAAATTTCTTTGTAAGATGCCAGTTTAGGCATTCTTTGATTGTGTTTGTACTTGTATTTGTTTGTTTGATTAAAACATTTTGTAAAAAAAAAAAAAAAAAAAGGATGAGATGTTCCAAACCAGGGCATCGGAAATGTCCTCATTCTTCAGGGAACGGGGGTTCCCCTCTTCTACTATAGATGAGGCTCTCACCAGGGTCCTCTTCTATACCCCGTAACTCTGCTCTCACTCCCCATCCCCCCACTCGTAACAAGGACAAAGTCCCCCTTGTCCTCACCTTCCACCCTACCAGCCGTCACATACAACAGATAATCCTCCGACATTTTCGTCCCCTCCATCGGGATCCCACCACTGGCCACATATTCCCATCTCCTCCCCTTTTGGCTTTCCGCAGAGACCACTCCCTCCGTAACTCCCTGGTCAATTCATCCCTTCCCACCCAAACCACCCCCTTCCCTGGTACTTTCCCTTGCAACCGCAGGAGATGCTACACTTGTCACTTTACCTCCCCCCTTGACTCCATCCAAGGACCCAAGCAGTCGTTCCAGGTGAGGCAGAGGTTCACCTGCACCTCCTCCAACCTCATCTATTGCATCCGCTGCTCTAGATGTCAGCTGCTCTACATCGGTGAGACCAAGCGTAGGCTTGGCGATCGCTTCACCCAACACCTCCGCTCGGTTCGCAATAACCAACCTGATCTCCCGATGGCTTAGCACTTCAACTCCCCCTCCCATTCCCAATCCCACATTTCTGTCCTGGGCCTCCTCCATGGCCAGAGTGAGGCCCACCGTAAATTGGAGGAGCAGCACCTCATATTTCGCTTGGGCAGTTTACACCCCAGCGGTATGAACATTGACTTCTCCAATTTCAGGTAGTCCCTGCTCTCTCCCTCTTTCCCCTCTCCTTCCCAGCTCTCCCACAGTCCACTGTCTCCGCCACTTCCTTTCTTCTTCCCCCCTCCCACCCCCGACATCAGTCTGAAAAAAGGTCTCGACCCGAAACTTCACCTATTCCTTCACTCCATAGATGCTGCACCTGCTGAGTTTCTCCAGCATCTTTGTCTACCGTGAACATTAAATATGATCAGTAATTGTGTCACTGATAAACACTGGGGATTTGCACCATCTCCTGTCTCTCTGTGTCCCTCACCCTCACTCTCTCTCATCTCCAGGCTGGAATATGTCGGTCTCACAGATTCTGGAGCCGAGCATCTCGTCTCCGCTCTCAGTACAAACCACACGGTGATGGAGCTGGACCTGAGTGGGAATAAACTGGGAGATTCCGGAGTGAAACTGGTGTCTGCGGCTCTGAGGAACCCGGACTGTAAAATACAGACACTGTGGTAAGTCCCAGACTGTGAGAGATTGTGTTTACACTCACTGGGTGTCTGACACTGAACATTAATATGTTTAAGAAGGAACAGCAGATGCGGGAAAAATCGAAGGTAGACAAAAATGCTGGAGAAACTCAGCGTGTGAGGAAGCATCTATAGAGTGAAGGAATAGGTGACGTTTCGCGTCGAGACCCTTCTTCAGACTGATGTCGGGGGTGGGAGGGGGGAAGAAGAAAGGAAGTTGCGGAGACAGTGGGCTGTGGGAGAGCTGGGAAGGGGAGGGGAAAGAGGTAGAGAGCAGGGACTACCTGAAATTGGAGAAGTCAATGTTCATACCGCTGGGGTGTAAACTACCCAAGCGAAATATGAGGTGCTGCTCCTCCAATTTACGGTGGGCCTCACTCTGGCCATGGAGGAGGCCCAGGACAGAAATGTGGGATCGGGAATGGGAGGGGGAGTTGAAGTGCTGAGCCATCGGGAGATCAGGTTGGTTATTGCGAACCGAGCGGAGGTGTTGGGTGAAGCGATCGCCAAGCCTACGCTTGGTCTCACCGATGTAGAGCAGCTGACATCTAGAGCAGCGGATGCAATAGATGAGGTTGGAGGAGGTGCAGGTGAACCTCTGCCTCACCTGGAACGACTGCTTGGGTCCTTGGATGGAGTCAAAGGGGGAGGTAAAGTGACAAATGTAGCATTTCCTGCGGTTGCAAGGGAAAGTACCAGGGAAGGGGGTGGTTTGGGTGGGAAGGGATGAGTTGACCAGGGAGTTACGGGGAGAGTGGTCTCTGCGGAAAGCCAAAAGGGGAGGAGATGGGAATATGTGGCCAGTGGTGGGATCCTGATGGAGGGGGCGAAAATGTTGGAGGATTACCTGTTGTATGTGACGGCTGGTAGGGTGGAAGGTGAGGGACAAGAGGGACTTTGTCCTTGTTACGAGTGGGGGGATGGGGAGAGTGAGCAGAGTTACGGGGTATAGAAGAGACCCTGGTGAGAGCCTCATCTATAGTAGAAGAGGGGAACCCCCGTTCCCTGAAGAATGAGGACATCTCCGATGCCCTGGTTTGGAACATCTCATCCTGGGAGCAGATGCGGCGTAGACTGAGGAATTGGGAATAGGAGATGGAGTCCTTACAGGAAGCAGGGTGGGAAGGAGTGTAGTCCAGAGAGCCATGGGAGTCAGTGGGTTTATAGTGGATGTCGGTCAGTAGTCTGTTACCTGCGATGGAGATAGTGAAGTCTAGAAACGGTAGGGAGATGTCGGAGATGGTCCAGGTGTATGTGAGTGCCGGATGGAAGTTAGTGGTGAAATGGATGAAGTCAGTGAATTGTGTGTGGGTGCAGGAGGTAGCACCAATGCAGTCGTCGATGTAGCGGAGGTAGAGGTCAGGGATGGGGCCTCAACAACTTTGCATTTGACTCCTCCCATTTCCTCCAAATACAAGGCGTAGCTATGGGCACGCGCATGGGCCCAAACTATGCCTGCCTCTTTGTAGGGTACATTGAACAATCCTTGTTCGAAACGTACCAGGGCCCCATCCCCGACCTCTACCTTCGTTACATCGACGACTGCATTGGTGCTACCTCCTGCACTACTGACCAACATCTACTACAAACCCACTGACTCCCACGGCTCTCTGGACTACACTTCTTCCCACCCTGCTTCCTGTAAGGACTCCATCCCCTATTCCTCAGTCTATGCCGCACCTGCTCCAAGGGTGAGGTGTTCCATACCAGGGCATCGGAGATGTCCTAAATTGGAGGAGCAGCGCCTCATATTTCGCTTGGGTAGTTTGCACCCCAGCGGTATGAACATTGACTTCTCCAATTTCAGGTAGTCCCTGCTCTCTCCCTCTTTCTCCTCCCCTTCCCAGCTCTCCCACAGCCCACTGTCTCCGCCTCTTCCTTTCTTCTTCCCACCCCCCTCACCCCCACATCAGTCTGAAGAAGGGTCTCGACCTGAAACATCACCTATTTCTTCGCTCCATAGATGCTGCACCTGTTGAGTTTCTCCAGCATCTTTGTCTACCATGAACATTAATATGATCAGTAATTGTGTCACTGATAAACACTGGGGATTTGCACCGTCTCCTGTCTCTCTGTGTCCCTCACCCTCACTCTCTCTCATCTCCAGGCTGGAACGTGTTAGTCTCACAGATTCTGGAGCCGAGGATCTCGTCTCCGCTCTCAGTACAAACCACACGGTGACGGAGCTGAACCTGAGTGGGAATAAACTGGGAGATTCCGGAGTGAAACTGGTGTCTGCGGCTCTGAGGAACCCGGACTGTAAAATACAGACACTGGAGTAAGTCCCAGACTGTGAGAGATTGTGTTTACACTCACTGGGTGTCTGACACTGAACATTAATATGATCAGTAATTGTGTCACTGATAAACACTGGGAATTTTCACCGTCTCCTGTCTCTCTGTGTCCCTCACCCTCACTCTCTCTCATCTCCAGGCTGGACTGTGTCGGTCTCACAGATTCTGGAGCCGAGGATCTCGTCTCCGCTCTCAGTACAAACCATACGGTGATGGAGCTGAACCTGAGTGGGAATAAACTGGGAGATTCCGGAGTGAAACTGGTGTCTGCGGCTCTGAGGCACCCGGACTGTAAAATACAGACACTGCGGTAAGTCCCAGACTGTGAGAGATTGTGTTTACACTCACTGGGTGTCTGACACTGAACATTAATATGACCAGACTGATTCCTGGGATGTCAGGACTTTCATATGAGGAAAGATTGGATAGACTCGCCTTGTACTCGCTGGAATTTAGAAGATTGAGGGGGGATCTTATAGAAACTTACAAAATTCTGAAGGGGTTGGACAAGCTAGATGCTGGAAGATTGTTCCCAATGTTGGGGGAGTCCAGAACAAGGGGTCACAGTCTAAGGATAAGGGGGAATTCCTTTAGGACCGAAATGAGGAAAACATTCTTTACCCAGAGAGTGGTGAGTCTCTGGAATTCTCTGCCACAGAAAGTAGTTGAGGCCAGTTCATTGGCTATATTTAAGAGGGCGTTAGATGTGGCACTTGTGGCTAAAGGGATCAGGGGGTATGGAGAGAAGGCAGGTACAGGATACTGAGTTGGATGATCAGCCATGATCACATTGAATGGCGGTGCAGGCTCGAAGGGCCGAATGGCCTACTCCTGCACCTATTTTCTATGTTTCTATGTTTTTATCAGTAATTCTGTCACTGATAAACACTGGGGATTTGCACCGTCTCCTGTCTCTCTATGTCCCTCACCCTCACTCTCTCTCATCTCCAGGCTGTACAGTGTCGGTCTCACAGATTCTGGAGCCGAGGATCTCGTCTCCGCTCTCAGTACAAACCCCTCACTGACGGTGCTGTACCTGGCAGACAACTCCCTCACGGACCAATGTGTCACCGCTCTCCGCCGCCTCATACTGACCCGCCCGAGTCTGAAGCGGATCGGGTGAGTGTTTGTGTTAATGTTTAATGTGATAAAATATCAGGGGATCCATCCATCCGCGGGCTTCTTTCTCCTGTTTTGTTCTGTAAGTGTTGTTGAAATATTAACCCCAGTCCCTGTTATTGACACTGTTGTTTCATCTGTTTATTTCCTCTTTATTGCTCGACTTGTTTCAGGCTGTTGGGGAATAAGTTCAGTGCAGATGGAGAGAACCAGCTGAAGAGTCTGCGGGGAACCAGACGCGGACTGAATGTGATTGTGTGAATATCTCGTGGTGTGAACGTCACCGCCCGCCCTGGGGACCGGAATATTGTTGGCCGATTTCCCCCCCCCCCCCCCCCCCCCCCGCCCTCCCCTTTAAACCTCCTGCTCCCCCCCCCTCCTGCTCCACCCCCCTCCTGCTCCCCCTCTCCTGCTTCCCCCCTCCTGCTCCACCCCCTCCTGCTCCACCCCCCTCTCCTGCTCCCCCTCTCTGTTGTGGGACGTATCACTGATGGGGATGAGTCAGAGTATAGAAGAGAGATCGAGTGACTGTCCATATGGTGCCAGCAGAACAACCTGGCCCTCAACACCAGCAAAACCAAGGAACTGAATGTGGACTTTGGAAGGAGTAGGATGGGGATCCACAGTCCTGTTTATATCAAGAGTACACAAAAGGCTGGAGAAACTCAGCGGGTGCAGCAGCATCTAAGGAGCGAAGGAGATAGGCGACGTTTCGGGTCGAGACCCTTCTTCAGACTGGTTAGGGATCAGGGAAACGAGAGAAACGAAAGGGTCAAGAGTTTCAAATTCCTGGGCGTGCACATCTGTGAAGATCTTTCCTGGTCCGAGAACACAGATGCAATTATTAAGAAAGCTCATCAGCGACACACACACACAGACACAGTGATATATATATGTAGAGAGCAAAGATTATACAGGAGCAAGATGCGCCACTTAGTGGAAAAAGCGTAGTATCACATGTGTGATAGTCGCCGCCATATTAGCGGACCAAGATGGCGTCGACTATGGCGTCTACATCTAAATCTGCAGCGACGGCTGGTAATCTTTCTTTAGGTTCCCCCCAAAAAAACGAAAGGTGACAAAAATATTATTATTCTGAACTGAAATGTTATTTTCTGTTCTCCCATCAACGGTCATGGAAATCTAGGCTCCTCTATAATCTTTGGTCGAGACATTAGAAAGTTATTAGAATTATTTTGAATAGATCTTTACTTACCACAGTAATAAAGATTACTTACCACAGTAATAAAGTCAATAATTTTAACACTTCTGAACGTGTTGGGTTTTGTTCTTGTAAGGCAGGGGTCTCCAAAATAAGGCCCAGTGACCAGGAGATTTTTCCAGCTCGGATTCGAGTCCGGGAACGCGACGGCTGTTACCGGTTATGTCCCTCGAATTGTCGAGACTTCACAAGCAAAGATCCCAAGCCGGTCGTGAAGAAGGGTGCAATCAAAGATTATACAACTCCGCTCTATAATCTTTGGGCGCAAATGTGGGGCGGGGTCGGAATCAAAGATGCCAGAGGAGTTTTATATAATATCTTTGGTCGGAATGGAAGGGTGCGCGTTGTAACGTGCCCTTGTTCCACTCTCCCTGTCCTTCTCCCTCCCCCTTCTCCCTCTCCCCGTTCTCCCTCTCCCCATTCTCCCTCTCTCCCTTCTCCCTCTCCCCGTTATCCCTCTCTCCCTTCTCCCTCTCCCCCTTCTCTCCCTACTCCCTCTCCCTCCTCCTCCTCCCTCTCCCCTTTTCACTCTTTCCCCTTCTCTTGATCTCCCCCCCCCATTTCGATCTGTCTCTCCCCTTCTCTCGATCTCTCTCTTTCCCATCTCTCGATCTCTCTCTCCCCCTTCTCTCGATCGCTCTCTCCCCCTCTCTCCCTTCCCTCTCTCTCTCCCTCCTTACCTCTCTCTCTCCCTCCTTCCCTCTCTCTCTCCCTCCCCTTCTCCCTTCTCTCTCTCCCTCCCTTCCCTCCCCTCTCCTTCCCTACCCCCTCTCTCCTTCCCTCCCCCCTCTCTCCTTCCCTTCCCTCTCTCTCCTTCCCTTCCCTCTCTCTCCTTCCCTTCCCTCTCTCTGCTTCCCTTCCCTCTCTCCTTCCCTTCCCTCTCCTTCCCTTCCCTCTCTCACCTTCCCTTCCCCCTCTCTCTTCCCCTTCCCTCTCTCCCCTTCCCCTTCCCTCTCTCCCCTTCCCCCTCTCTCTCCCCTTCCCCCTCTCTCTCCCTCCCTTCCCCCTCTCTCTCCCTCCTTTATGTAAATCTTACCATGTATGTCAGAAATAAAGTTTTAACCATGTTAATAGATCTCTATTATTATTTATTTAAAATTGAGTGAGTTGGTGCAATATCGGTTCCAGCTGTCAGAGAATTCCACAGACTCACCACTCGCTGTGTGAAAAAAAGATCTTATCTCGGTCCTAAAAGACTTCCCCCTTATCCTTAACTGTGACCCCATGTTCTGGAGTTCCCCAACATTGGGAACAATCTTCCTGCTTCTAGCCTGTCCAACTCCTTAAGAATTTTGTAAGTCTCTATAAGATCCCCCCTTAATCTGCTAAATTCCAGCGAGTACAAGCCAAGTTTATCCAGTCTTTCTTCACATGGAATCCTGCCATCCCAGGAATCAGTCTGGTCCTATTTACCTCTTCAAAATCATTAATATACAGTTGCGGACCCAACACCGAGCCTTGTGGCAAAAAATTCCAGAAGATTTGTCAAACGTGATTTTCCTTTCATAAAAGCTGACTTGGACTAATCCTTTTACTGCTATCCAAATGCCCCATTATTACACCTTTAATAATTGACTCCAGCATCTTTCTCACCACCAAAGCCAGGCTAACTGGCCTGTAATTCCATGTTTTCTCTCTCACTCCTTTCATGAAAAGTGGGATAACATTAGCTATCCTCCAATCCACAAGAACTGATCCTAAATCTATTGAACATTGGAAAATGATCATATGTATATATGTATGTGTATATATGCATGTATATGTATGTATATATATGTATGCATATGTATGTATGTATGCATATATGGTTTATGTACACCATCTGACAAATAAGATAGAGAATTATAGTGATGCTTTAAATCAGTTGCTTCTGATCCATGAGAAGGAAGTGTATTTATCTCTCAAGGGCCTGTCCCACCACATATTTATATGAATGTGTGTTTGTGTGTGCCTGTAATTTTGTGCACAGTGTGTTAAAGCAATACAAGGAAAGCTGCACAATGCAAGGGAAAATACGCAAAAGTGGGGGCTGGGGAGGAAAGATGCGAGGGAAATGGGGGAAAGGGAGGGAGAGAGGGTGGGAGGGAGAGTGAGGGAAGGAGGGAGGGAGAGAGAGGGAAGGAGGGAGGGAGGGAGAGAGGGAGGGAGATCGAGAGGGGAGAGAGAGAGATCGAGAGGGGAGAGAGAGAGATCGAGAGGGGAGAGAGTGAGATCAAGAGAGGGGAGAGAGAGAGGTCGAGAGGGGAGAGATCGAGAGAAGAGAGGGGAGAGAGAGATCGAGAGAGGAGAGAGAGATCGAGAGAGGAGAGAGAGATCGAGAGAGGATAGAGAGAGATCGAGAGAGGAGAGAGAGATCGAGAGAGGATAGAGAGAGATCGAGAGAGGAGAGAGAGATAGGGAGAAGAGAAGGGAGAGATCGAGAGGGGAGAGAGAGATCGAGAGAGGAGAGAGAGATCGAGAGAGGAGAGAGAGATCGAGAGAGGAGAGAGAGAGATAGGGAGAAGAGAGGGGAGAGAGGGAGGTTGAGAGGAAAATATCTATTACAAATAAATCCAATAACTTTCTAATGCATCTTGCTCCTCTATAATCTTTGTTTACAACTGCTCTGTAGCTCTGTAGCGGATTACACAGGGGGGAACAGTTCGCAAAGGGCGGCCGTGACGCTCCGTTACGTACTACACGCCAGTCCATTGGATTTCCACGGAGTGGCGTATCTTGCTCTTCTATAATCTTTGGTAGAGAGAGAGACAGATATATAGATAGAGAGAGAGTTATATATATATAGAGACAGATATATATATATATAGAGAGAGAGACATAGATGGAGAGAGAGAGACACATATATAGAGAGAGAGACATATATATGTGTGTGTAGACAGTGAGAGATATATATAGAGACAGACAGACAGATATATATATATAGAGAGAGAGATATATAGATAGAGACATATATATATATATAAATAGAGAGAGAGACATATATATAATGTTACAACATTTTGATATTTAAAAAATCAAGTCTGCAATTTATCCCATCAGATAAAGCATAAAAAGAAGTTTAATTTGACACCTAATTCACTTTCATATCTTCCGTATTAAAAAAGTGATGGCCATTTTCATACTTGGAAATTAGCATCTTGTTCCCTATTGTTTTTTCATTGACTGAACACAAAAGCTGTGATCGAGGACAGTCAAAAGCCCATAACTCTCTTAAACATTAAGTGAACTGAATGAAATTTTCAGTTATTATAGATTGAAGCATTCTGAAACTAATATGAAACAATCTTACTTGGATGACCTGAAATTAATATGACATTCCTGGAGAAATGCTTCCATTCCATCGGATTGACCCATCACCTTTGATGTGTAAAGTTTTTGATAATATTGTTGGAATCTATCATTAATGTCTTTTGGTAAAGTTAATATTTCTCCTAGTTCAGATCTGACCTTATATATCATTTTTTCTTCATCTGATTTTCTTAGTTGACGAGCTAACAATTTATGTGGTTTATCCCCGAATTCAAAATATACTTGTTTAGTCTGTTGAAAAAGTTTAATAACATACTTTGATTGTATCTCATTTAACTTATATTTTAATGTTGCAATTTTGTTATGTATAACCCTAGATGGAGACACAGCATTTTTCATGTCCAACTGCCTTATTTCATTTTCCAAATTCTGTTGAATCTTTCGGTTTCCTTATTAAGATGTGCCTGCGCAGATATTATAGCACCACGTATAAAAGCTTTAAATGTGTCCCATAAAAGAGACGATGAAATTCCAGGTTTATCATTAGTCGCAAAGAATAATTCAATCTGTTTAACCAGATAATCATAACAAGCCTTATCATTTAATATTTGAGGATTAAGTCTCCATTGCAAATATCTATTAGTTATACCCTTTAAATTAATCTTGAATGTTAATGGAGCATGATCCGAGATAATAATATTATGATATTTTGAGTCATACGTAAATGGGACAAGCTTTGAATCTATTAGAAAATAATCTATCCTAGAATAAGTTCCAAATACCGGAGAGTAAAATGAGTATTCTCGACCATTGGGATGATCATCTCTCCAAATATCCTTGACATTAGCTGAACTAATAAACAAATTTATGAATTCACTTGATTTAGATATAGCCTTCCTTTTAGTTGATGATCTATCTAAATAATTATCCAAAGTGCAATTTAAGTCACCCCCAATTATTAAATTGTGCTGTGTTACTATAGGAATAGTGTTGAATATTTTCTTAAAAAACAACGGATTATCAAAATTAGGTCCATATATATTCATAAGTACAACCTTCTTCGAGTATAATTCACCAGTAACTATTATGTATCTACCTTCAGGATCTTCTATTATTGAACTATGTTTAAATTGAATACCCTTACGAATAAGTATAGCAACTCCTCGAGATTTATGAGTAAATGATGAAAGGTACACTCTAGAAATCCAATTTGCCGTTAATCTATGTTGTGCGTCCTTTTTTAAATGGGTCTCTTGAAGATAAATTATATCTGTTTTCATTCTATTTAACTGCGCCAAAACCTTACCTCTTTTAATTGGTTCATTAATACCTTTTACATTCCAACTACAGAAGGTGATTCCATCACCCTCCTTTTTCCTGTTAATGTCTTGCATTTTGGTATTATGGTGGATTATAATGAGGTAGATGTCTCAGCATATTCATCCCAATATCGTACCCTAGTTTGTGATCAACAAATGTTAATACTAATAACTTTATCTGACATACGTAGCTCCTCCAGTCTACTGTATAATACCATTCATAAGTAAAATAATATAATTCAATGTATAACATATAAAAAACAATATAAAAATAAAAATAAAAAAAGTTAATAATATTAGTAGAAAAGTGCAGGAAAGAAAAGTGTCTATTACTACGTTAAGTGTGATTAGTGTAAGCCACACTAGCGTTGCTATTAATCTACGGACTTCTGTTGGGGGAAAAAAAAAGATGTTTATAATTCCAGCTCCGTAAATGCCTTAAGGGCAATATATTTAAGGGCGGGGCGTTAAATTTCTATACTTATTAATGCTTTATTATTTTAACTACTACTATTGTTTTAAATTGTTTAAGGAGGAGTAACATACATTTGTAAGTAATGGTTAGTACTAAACTATTACTATTGTATATTAATTTATTATTAATAATCATTAAGCTCTCCATGTACAATGATTTTAAAAGTTCATCATTCTTCCTCCTTCTTGCTGGGTAAACATCGGCATCAGGTAAGTGTTAAATATGATTCAAGTTCATTATTCTTCATCCTCATCTTCATCTTCTCTCTGTGTTCCCTCGGCTTCTCCTTCTTCTTCCTCTTCCAGCTCCTTCTCGATATTACGAGCGAACTCAAGAGCCTCGGTATGCTTAATGAAGTGGTGCTCTTTATTCTCATAGCTTACTCGTAGTGTGGCAGGATACATCAGGCCATATTTCAGGCCCTTTATATTCTTGAGGATGTGTCTTGTTTCAGTAAATAAGGCTCTTCTCTTGGCCACTTCCGCAGGATAATCTCTGAATATGCTGATCTTGTCGCCATCATAAAGCAGATTCTGTTTGCGAATTATTATCTTCCAAAACATGATCGTAGACCACCTTCACAATCAGTTGTCTTGGTGGTGAGCCCGTCTTTGGACGTCGTCTCAGTGCCCTGTGCGCTCGGCCAAGCAGGGGTGCTTGCTCCAGATTCAAGATTTCGTATCACATTTTTCAGAAGATTTGCAGCAAACTCTCTGGTGTCTTGAGCTCCCTCCTTGCCTTCACGCACACCCACGATACGCAAGTTCTGGCGCCTTTGCCTTCCCTCCAAGTCAATACATTTCTCAGTTATTTTATTCAATAAATCTGTTAAATGCTTGTTCTCAGAGAGAAGTTTCTCATTCGCCTTAGTACTTGAGTCAGCAAAAATAGTCAGTTCTTTCATTGCTTCGTGTTGTTGATCAAGTGATCTTTTAATAGGTTCCAACTTAAGATCAACCGCGAGTTCCAAACCACCAACTATGTGATTTACTTCGTCCATCTGTTGTTTTAGATCAGCATCTGCTTTTATCTTCCATTCATCCATCATAATTTTTACTGTAGTTATAACTTTTTTCAATTCATCTTTAACTTGCTCTTTGAATACTTCAATATCAGCTCTGAGTAACTTAAATTCTTCTTTATATTCTTTTTTCATTTTTTTAAACTCACCCATCATGGTAGTTTTCAGATCTTCCATTTCAGATTTCTTCCTTGGGATATCCTCCAGAGAGCCAGTCAAACTCGAGGCCGAGGCTTCAGCTGGGCCTACTTCTCTTTTCAGCACTGTTTTTTTTTCGGTTTGGGGGGGGGATTCTTTGAGTCGACATTAACGCCGGTAAAGTCGCGCGCCTGATGACGTCACAGACCTTATCAAGCTGCCGGTGCCGTTCACAAACGTTCCTCTCTGGTAAGTAGCTTTAAATAACCCCGTTTTCACCCGTTTTTAATGCAATTTTTACAGAGCTGGACGGCGCTAGTTCCCCCTACTCCATAGCGCCACCGGAAGTCTCCTTATGGTTCAAATATTACTGACACTCATGTCCGTCTCCAAATAGACAACACCACTGCGGTGGCATATTTAAATCATATGGGCGGTACCAGGTCAATTTCATGTGATGAATTGGCTAACACAATTTGGCTCTGGTGTATACAACGGAATATTTGGATTTCAGCTACCTATCTACCAGGTAAGCTCAACACAGTGGCGGACACCAGGTCACGAAAATTTAATGACAACATTGAATGGATGTTAAATCCCCAAATATTCACTAAAATTGTAGCCAAATTTGGTAAACCGGATATTGACCTTTTCGCGTCACGGTTAAACCATCAGGTACCAACATATTTATCATGGGAACCAGATCCTGGGGCAATGGCGATGGACGCTTTCTCGCTAGACTGGGGGAAATGGTTCTTCTATGCTTTTCCTCCATTTTGCCTCATCAGTCGGGTATTGCGGAAAATCCAATCAGATGCTGCTAAAGGCATTCTTATCATACCCGACTGGCCTACACAGCCATGGTATCCGGTGGTCCTTGGAATGATAAGTGAACCATGGGCTCTCTTAGAGAATTGCCCACATTTGGTGACGAACCCTGTTACAGGGGAACACCATCCCTGCCATAGTCACCTGAAATTATTGGCTTGCAGGCCATTAAATGAATAGACCATTGCTGCAGTATGGTCTCTCATCAAGGACTATGGATACAATTGGAACATCATACAGGGAGTCTACAAGACGGCAATATTTGACGCAAATAAGGAAATGGGAAGCCTACTGCGGCCGCATGAACATTGCCTATGACTCCGTCACCATATCAGATGTGCTGGAATTTCTTGCGGGGTTGTACCATGATGAACACCGCAGCTACAGTGCCATTAATAGCGCCAGAAGTGCGCTATCATCCTACCTCAATATCGAAATAGGATCTAATAAACTGCTGTCCAAATTGATGCGGGGCATATTCAATTCTAATCCACCCCGACCCCGTTACAATGTTACCTGGGACATTGGGATAGTTTTAACCCTACTCAGGACATGGTCACCCATGGCTGGACTCGCTTTGGACAAACTCACCCTGAAGTTGGTGATGTTATTGGCACTTACCTCAGCACAACAGGTACAGACGCTACAAAAGATCAAGCTTGACAGAATGGTCTCTACCCCAGAGAAAGTAATCTTCTACATTGATGAATTACTAAAGCAGCATATGCCTGGGTTCACAGGGCTGCAGCTGGTGTTTCCAGCATACCCCACTGATGTGAGGCTATGTTTAGCCACCCATATCCGCCACTATATAAAAGTGACGCGGACTTTAAGGGGAATGGAGAAATATTTGCTGATTAGCCACAAAAAACCACATCATAGAGTGTCGGTTCAGACGATCTCCAGATGGCTCAGGATCGTCTTGGATACAGCAGGTATTGACACTAATGTCTTTAAATCCCATTCCACCAGGGCTGCATTGGCGGCAAAGGTCATGGAGGTGCCCATGGACCATATTCTTGCCACAGCGGGATGGGCTAGTGAAGCCACTTTTCAGCGGTTTTATAACAAACCAGTTGCCGCTCCTGTTATGTTCGCGGAGGCCATGCTGAATGCGGGTCAAGAACATACAGCCACTCCCCAGTGAGGGTTTTTTTCTTTGTTATAATTAATAAACATTATTATTTTTCAGTACATCCAGTCTGAAAACATGATTACTCCTATCCATCCTTATAGTGGCGTGTGTGAGAGCATGGACATGGTCCAGGGCACAAAATCACAGAGCTTTGAAGTCTTCACGAAGTCACTCACGTGACTCCGAAATGAAATAGTAAGATTAAACGAGAACGTACCAGTTTGAAGTTTGATCTTTATTTTATGAGGAGTTGCGATGAGGGATTTTGTGCCCTCCGCTCCCAACCCTCGATCATAAAGTCAACTGGTAAATAGAGTCTCTTCAATCTTACTATAACAAGTCATTTCTTTGTTGTTGGTTCTTTGATTCCACACCGCTGCTTTGAAAAATGTCGCGCATGCGTGCTGGCGGGTTCTTCACGAAATGCCTTATCGCAACTCCTCATAAAATAAAGATCAAACTTCAAACTGGTAAGTTCTCGTTTAATCTTACTATTAAACATTATCAGACAGAGATCAAAGTCAAAGTCAAAAGAGTTTATTGTCATGTGTCCCTGACAGGACAATGAAAATCTTTCTTTGCATAGCACAACAGAACATAGAAGGCATTGACTACAATTCTATACATAAATACACCCATGACTTAATAAATTAATAAAGTGCAAATAACAGATGGAGGGATATTAATGTTCAGAGTTCCGAGCCAGATTTAATAGCCTGATGGCTGTGGGGAAGTAGCTATTCCTAAACCAGGTTGTTGCAGTCTTCAGGGTCCTGTACCTTCTACCCGAAGGTAGCAGGGAGATGAGTGTGTGGCTAGGGTGGTGTGGGTCCTTGATGATGCTGCCAGCCTTTTTGAGGCAGCGACTGTGATAAATCCCCTCGATAGAAGGAAGGTCAGAGCCGATGATGGACTGGGCAGTGTTTACTACTTTTTGGAGTATTTTCCTCTCCAGGGCGCTCAAGTTGCCGAACCAAGCCACGATGCAACCAGTCAGCAAGCTCTCTACTGTACACCTGTAGAAGTTAGAGAGAGTCCTCCTTGACAGATCAACTCTCCGTAATCTTATCAGGAAGTAGAGGCGCTGATGAGCTTTCTTAATAATTGCATCTGTGTTCTCGGACCAGGAAAGATCTTCACAGATGTGCACGCCCAGGAATTTGAAGCTCTTGACCCTTTCAACCATCGACCCGTTGATATAAACAGGACTGTGGGTCCCCATCCTACTCCTTCCAAAGTCCACAATCATTTCCTTGGTTTTGCTGGTGTTGAGGGCCAGGTTGTTGTGTTGGCACCATATGGACAGTCGCTCGATCTCTCTTCTATACTCGGACTCATCCCCATCAGTGATACGTCCCACAACAGTGGAGTCGTCAGCGAACTTGATGATCGAGTTCGCGCTATGACCGGCTACGCAGTCATGAGTATAGAGTGAGTACAGCAGGGGGCTGAGCACGCAGCCCTGAGGTGCTCCCGTGCTGATTGTTATCGAGTCTGACACATTTCCACCAATACGAACAGACTGTGGTCTGTGGATGAGGAAGTCGAGGATCCAATTGCAGAGGGATGCGCAGAGACCCAGTTCTGCGAGTTTGGAGGGGATGATTGTGTTAAATGCCGAGCTGTAGTCAATAAATAGCAGCCTGACATATGAGTTTTTGTTGTCCAAGTGGTCCAGAGCGGAGTGGAGAGCCAGCGAGATCGCATCCACTGTTGATCTGTTGTGGCGGTAAGCGAACTGCAGTGGGTCCAGGTTTTTGTCGAGGTAGGAGTTGATTTGCGCCATGATCAACCTCTCGAAGCACTTCATCACCACAGGCGTTAGTGCCACAGGTCGATAGTCATTGAGGCACGTCACCTTGCTCTTCTTGGGCACCGGTATTATTGATGCCCTTTTGAAGCAGGTGGGAACCTCAGACCTCAGAAGTGACAGGTTGAAAATGTCCGTAAAAACTCCAGCCAGTTGGTCCGCACAGGTTTTTAGGACACGACCAGGTATGCCATCAGGTCCAGGCGCTTTTCGAGGGTTCACCCCTCTGAAGGATTTCCTGACGTCGGCCTCTGTGACTGAGACTGAAATACCATCACAGCGAATAGGGGCTCGGGAAGGCACATCGGTGTTCTCCCTATCAAAGCGTGCGTAAAATGCATTGAGCTCATCAGGGAGTGATGTTTCGCTGACATCCGAGCTGCCTCCTGGTTTCGCATTGTAAGAGGTGATTGCATTCAGTCCCCGCCACAGCTGCCGAACATCTGTCTCATCCTCCAGCTTGGAGCAGAACTCCCTTTTGGCCTTTTTGATGGCCTTACCAAGGTCGTATCTGGACTTCTTATAGACCACTGTGTCATCAGACATGAATGCCCGGTGTCTGGTCTTCAGGAGAGTGCGGATCTCGCAGTTCATCCAAGGTTTCTGATTGGGAAACACTCGGAAGGTTTTTGTAGGGATGCAGTCCTCCACACATTTCTTTATGAAGTCTGTAACGACTGTGGCGTATTCATTCAAGTCCGTTGCCGAGTCCTTGAACATAGCCCAGTCTACAGACTCCAAACAGTCTTGTAGTTGTTGTTCTGCCCCCGCCGACCAGCTCTGTACTGTCCTCACCTCTGGGGGTGCACTCTTTAATTGCTGCCTGTAGGCAGGAAGAAGCAGCACTGCTGTATGGTCGGATTTACTGAAGTGAGGGCGAGGGATAGAGCGGTAGGCATCCTTGATGGTGGTGTAGCAGTGGTCGAGGGTGTTTGGTCCTCTGGTGCAGCAGGAGACATGTTGGTGGAAGTTGGGGAGTGATTTCTTTAGGTTTGCCTTATTGAAGTCCCCAGCAATGGTGGTAAATGCCTCGGGGTAAGACGTCTGGTGTTTGTTGACCACGGCGTGCAGCTCCTCCAGTGCCAGACGGACGTCTGCCTGGGGAGGGATGTAGACCGCGGTGAGGATGATGGAAGTGAATTCCCTCGGTAGGTAGAAGGGACGGCACTTCACCGCCAGATGTTCGAAGTGTGGAGAGCAGGAGTTGGACAGGACTACCACGTCTGAGCACCACGCAGAGTTGACCATGAGGCAGACACCCCCTCCTCTCCCTTTCCCCGATGCCAGTGTACAGTCCATACGGTGGATGGAGAACCCTTCAGGCTGGACTGCTGAGTCTGGGGAGCTGGGGGTGAGCCATGTCTCTGTGAAACAGAACACAGAGCATTCCCTCAGCTCCCTTTGATAAAGCAGCCTTGCCCTTAAGTTCTCCACTTTATTTTCAAGGGACAGTACATTGGCCAGTAGGATAGTAGGGAGAGGGGGCCGAAGTCCCCTGCGCTTCATTCTGACCTGAAGTCCTGCCCGTCGGCCGCGTTTCCGGACACAATGGAGGCTTCCCCTTTGTTTCCAGGTACTGTGTTTCCTGTACCTGCTGTTTCTGCGGACCAGCGCTGGAACGGGAATTCCCTCACATACGGCAGCTCCAGCTCAGTAATGAACGGGGGTTCCCTCAGAATCAGCAGCTCCAGCTTCATTTCTTCTGGGATATCCAGCCCATCGGCTCTGGGGTTTCCAGGTGCCGTACCTGGGCTCCTCAGTCGGGTCGGGAGTTTCACAACCAGCGTGGGAAAATTTAAAATCCGGTGCTCCCGCAGCTGCGGGAGATCGCAAAATTGCCAGCGCTTTCAGCTGCACAAGCAGCCTGTCAGAAACGGCACCGATTACTGCCGTTTCCCTGATGCATGTAAGTTGATAGAAGTTGTAGTTAAATCTTTTCTGTTCTGGTGCTCCGCAAAAGTCGCCGCTGGCAGGCGCTATCTTAAGTGAGCTTTGCCCAGCGTTTATTAATTTACTGTCAGAGCCCATAAAGCTGAGTGGATGCGATCGGAATCAGGAGACCTTACAAGGTCGGGCAGTAGACGAACTTTAACCTGGGGTTTTCGGATCAAACGGCCACTTCATATTTTTATGGAACTATTCAATGGGGATCATATTTAACATTTTGTTGTCACATTTGCTCTGTGGGAATTATTGTGTTCAATTGTGTTTTGCACGGGCAAACGTAACAATGTAGAGATTTGCAACCAGAATAAACAAATATAAAATAATGAGAGGCCCAGTTCGGATAGACTATGGGGATCGTGCTGAGTAGAATTGGTGGGGGGGAAGGGGTGAGGGGGTAATTAAAGGATTATGACGCAGGACTTTGAGGGTAATGATCTCCGAATAACTTTGGATGTCAGGTGCTGAATAAAATAAGACAGGTGAGGAATTGGGATGCAGGGTGAAGACCTAAAGCTGTTACAATGACACCCACCCTGAAGCAGTTACAATTGTTGTGGAGATGTAGTGAGTGTCACCATGCGCTGATGGTGTAAGTTTTGATCAAACAATGTGTTGGAACTCCAGCTTTATCACGGTATATTGAGCTGGACTTTAGTTGGGGTGTGTTCACTCAATGTTAGAACCTATAACATTTTGTTCAGACCAAAAGGCCTGAATGTCAATAAAGTTTCCATGATTCCATGATAAAACTCAATCACTCGGTTTCACATGAAGCAGAATCGGGAGGTCATCGCCAGGTAGGAACAAAAACTCTATGGGGCAACAGCATCGCCAGTTGATCGGAAAAACTTCCATGGTAGTATTTTCTCAGTCGTGTCTCTAGATTAATGTTTCAATAATGAAACATTATGGGTCTGCAAGGATCTTTGTTTAACAGAATTCAAAAACAAACTTCCTCGAGTAATCTCAGCAGCTGCTGATAATAATTTCATTTCGGAGTCACGTGAGTGACTTCGTGAAGAACCCGCCAGCACGCATGCACGACATATCGTCGCTCGCATTGCAGTCGACGGCTGGAGAGGAGCGCGGCTCGTCACCAGCCCTTCATAAGGGCCACTCAGGTAAGTACTAACAACCTTGAGTTGGTTGTTCTGTGTAAGTAATTGTGTTTTCTTCCACAGAGACATGGACAGCAGGAAAAATAAAGGCCGTAAAACTTCATCAAGGAGTTGTCGGCAACCCAACCCGGAGCCCCCCTCCACGGCAGGAGGACGGGCCGGGAAAAAGGCGCGCAAACCGGGGAGCCCTGTATTCACAGGATCCGGTTTACCGACGCAGCTATGCCCTAGCGGGGTGCCTGCAGAGCAATCAGCCGGTACAGCGCCGGAGCAGGTGCATCCTGACTCCATCTCTCTCTCACCCACTGGGTCGTTTGCAGAGATAAGCAAGAGGGATTCGCGTGCTGATGCACGGCCCTTCTCCCTGAGCCCTCTTGAAGGAGGCAGGGATACAATTCCACTACCTAGCCCTTCGCGGGTTGAGGTCTCACCAGGAGCCACTAGGAAGTGGTCTGGTGAATCAGGCAGGCCCGAGTCCACTGGCAGACCAAGGAGGGCCAGTGTCGACTCACCACCCAGGGGGACCAGGAGGAGTCACAAGGGTGGAGCCTCGCCTAGGTCACCGCTTCCCCCGCTGGGGGCAGGTCGGGACCGTACGCCGTCTGGGTCCAGATTAAGGACAGTCGGCAAGCCCGTGCGGACGTCGGGTCACCACGCTGCGGCGTCAGGTGCCGACCTCTCCCCACCCATGCCCTTCGAGGCAGCCGGGTCCAGCTCAGCGAAGAGGAGGCGCTCGAGCAGGTCCGCGCGGGAATCGCTCAGCTTCGCTGAGGCAGCTGGTAGCGACACATCATCACAGTACCGATATTACCTCGACGAGGTACGGACTGATGATCGGAGCCTCAGGAGTTCCTTCGGGCACGAGGCCTCTTACCTCCCACACCCGCCCGATGAAGGGCGCTTGGATCGTATGGAGAGGATATTGGAGCAAGTTCTACTCAATCAGAAACAGGACACACATAGCTCCAGGGGACTCGTGGATATATCCCCGTCCCCATCTATGGACAGCATAAGACCAGATGAGGAGGCTATCCTGGTACATGCCCCAGCAGCACCTGAGGTCCCTCAGGAAGATCTGCTGGATGTAGCAGCCAAATTCGGGTTACCCGTATCATCAGGACAACCCCTCAACATCAAACTGGCCGCAACCATAGATTACCTTACCAACCATCAACTGCAGGAGGAGGTCCTTGCGAAGGCCATGGAGAGACACAAGGCTCCAGGGAACTGCAATTCACTCAACATGCCAATCTGGGGTAATATCGGCCCGGGGATCAGAGTGCAGGAAGTGAAACTGCAGAGGATTTTAAAACTACTTACGTCTGGGATCACCGCTTTTGCAAAGTCGGTAGATGGGGTGGATCTAAGCACTGAACAGGAGGATGCTCTAGCTCTGCTCTGCAATACGCAGTACGAGATCAACGCTTTCAGGAAGAGCATTATTAAACCTTCCTTGAATCCCAAATTTGCGGGACTATGCAGAGCACCTCCTACCCCCCCACCTAGACAGCTGTTCGGAGAAGACCTCCCAAAGCAGGTCAAAGAGCTGGATGACCATGCGAAAACCATAGGTCTGATGAGACCACATTTTGTGACCAGACCTTCGGCCAAGAAGACACCTTACTTCAGGCCACGAGGTCAGACCGACAGGCCAACAAGGACCTACGTTCCGGCACCTCCTCAATATCAACAGCCTCCTCAGCCCAGGCCTTTTTTAGGGCTAGGCCCTCAGCGGCCAGCATGGAAGATGCGGATTCCGCACCAACCACGAAACCCAGCACCTCCACGTCCCACCAAAAATCCCAGGGACCACCGATAACCATGAAGGTAAGGGGGTCTGGATTCCATGCACTTGCATGTCTAACCTCACGAGTTGGGGGCAGATTACGGGGATTTAAGGAGGCTTGGGAAACCATCACTTCAGATGAGTTTATCTTGCAAAGTATTCAGGGTTATGCAATTGAGTTTATTCATGGCCAATTGCCTCCACCCCAGCATATGCCGAATCGCAAATTTGCACTTTCCAAAAAAGAATTGGCAGAAGGCTATGCTGAAATCTTGAGTTTACAAGAGAAAGGTGTGATAGAGCAAACCACACATGAACCAATTGAATTTGTGTCCAATATATTTACTAAAACTAAAAAAGACGGTGGATGCCGGGTCATTATAGATTTAACTCACTTGAATACCTTTGTAAAATACACCCATTTCAAAATGGACACATTTGAAACAGCCAAATCTTTGATTTCGGAAGGCTGCTTTATGGCATGCATTGATTTAAAAGATGCATACTATTCAGTATCCATTCAGAAACATCATAGGAAGTTCTTGAAGTTTACCTGGATGGATCAGCTTTGGCAATACAAAGCATTGCCCAATGGGCTTACTACAGCCCCCAGACTATTCACCAAACTACTCAAGCCAGTGTTATCTACACTGCGGAGACAAAATCATACGGTCATGGCCTATTTGGATGACATTCTGATAATTGGGCACACTCTGGAATCAGCAGAGTTGGCGGTTTCAGCCACAGTAAAAAAATTTCAAAAAATGGGGTTTATAATCCATCCAGACAAATCAAAGTTCATCCCCGCACAGATCATGGACTACTTGGGGTTCACGATTGACTCCAATCGCATGATCACCACCATCCCAACTAACAAAGTCGGTGATGTGTTTCAAGCATGCAAGAACCTGGTCTGCGCCAGTATACCGTCTATCAGATTAACTGCCAGGGTAATTGGCAAAATTGTAGCAGTATTTCCAGCTGCTCAATATGGACCTTTACACTATCAGAATTTACAAAGGTCAAAAATAACAGCATTAAAACTAAATGCTGGACATTATGATAGACCTATGCAGTTGCCGGTTAAGGCAAAACTTGAGTTACTATGGTGGATTGGCAATATCCATAACTCATTTAAACCCATCATTGTGCCTCGTCCAATGGTATACTTGCAAACAGATGCAAGCTCCCATGGCTGGGGAGCTACGGACAACAACAACAGTTGTGGAGGTAGATGGGATTCACTTGAAGCTACTTTGTTGTCAGCACAAGGGATAAACTATTTGGAGATGCTAGGAGCATTCCACGGACTAAGAGCCTATTGTTCAAACATGACTAACACTCATGTCCGTCTCCAAATAGACAATACCACTGCGGTGGCTTATCTGAATCATATGGGCGGTACCAGGTCAATTTCATGCAATGAATTGGCAAACACAATTTGGCTCTGGTGTATTCAACGGAATATTTGGATCTCAGCTACCTACTTGCCAGGTGAGCTCAATACAGTGGCGGACACCAGGTCACGGAAGTTCAATGACAACATCGAGTGGATGTTGAAACCCCAAATATTCACCAAAATTATAGCCAAATTTGGTAAACCGGATATTGACCTTTTTGCGTCACGGTTGAACCATCAGGTACCAACATACGTATCATGGGAGCCAGATCCTGGGGCTATGGCGATGGACGCATTCTCGCTAGACTGGGGGAAATGGTTCTTCTATGCCTTTCCTCCATTCTGCCTCATCAGTCGGGTATTGCGGAAAGTCCAGCTCGATGCTGCCAAGGGCATCCTCATTATACCCAACTGGCCTACGCAATCATGGTATCCGGTGGTCCTTGGAATGATAAGTCAACCATGGGTCCTCTTAGAGGGTTGCCCACAATTGGTGACGAACCCTGCCACAGGGGAACCACACCCCTGCCATAGTCATTTTGAATCTATTGGCTTGCAGGATCTGAACAGGCCACTACTTCAGTATGGTCTATCTTCAAGGACAATGGATACCATGGGAGCATCATGCAGGGAGTCCTCAAGACGGCAGTACTTATCGTACATCAGGAAATGGGAATCCTATTGCAGCCGCATGGACGTTGCATATGACTCCGTCTCCATCACAGATGTGCTGGAATTTCTTGCGGGGCTACACCATGATCAACATCTCAGCTATAGTGCCATCAATAGCGCCAGGAGTGCGCTATCGTCCTACCTCAACATTGAGGTAGGATCCAATAAATTGGTCTCCAAACTTATGCGGGGGATATTTAATTCCAACCCGCCGAGGCCCTGTTACAACGTCACATGGGATATTGGCAAAGTACTGACCCTGCTGAGAACATGGTCACCCATGACGGGGCTCGAATTGGACAAACTCACCCTGAAAGTGGTGATGTTGATGGCACTTACCTCAGCACAAAGGGTGCAAACGCTTCACAAGGCCAAGATCGACAGAATGATCTCTACCCCTGAACGGGTCATCTTTTTCATTGATGAATTGCTCAAGCAGCATAGACCTGGGCTTACAGGGCTGCAGCTGGAGTTTCCAGCATACCCCGCTGATGCTAGGCTATGCATAGCCACCCATATCTGCCACTATATCAAAGTGACGAGGAAAATAAGGGGAATGGAGCAATACCTGTTCATCAGTCATAAAAAAACTCACCATAGAGTGACGGTACAGACGATATCCCGATGGCTCAGGATCGTCTTAAACAAGGCAGGTATTGACACTAATGTTTTTAAATCCCATTCCACCAGGGCAGCATCAACATCGGCGGCAAAGGCCATGGAGGTGCCCATGGACCAGATACTTGCCACAGCGGGATGGGCCAGTGAAGCCACTTTTCAACGGTTTTACAATAAACCCGTCACCGTACCTGGAATGTTCGCAGGAGCCGTGCTGGATGCAGGCCGAGAACATACAGTTCCCCCTCAGTGAGGGGTCCTTTCTTGTTGTTATTAATAAATATTATTATTTTTTCAGAGAAACAGTGACGGAAATTGATTACTGCTGTCCACCTTTTCAGTAGCGTGTGTGATAGCATGGACGTTGTCCAGGGCGTGAAATCACAGAAGCTTTGAAGTCTTCACGAAGTCACTCACGTGACTCCGAAATGAAATAGTAAGATTAAACGAGAACTTACCAGTTTGAAGTTTGATCTTTATTTTATGAGGAGTTGCGATGAGGGATTTCGTGCCCTCCGCTCCCAACCCTCGATCATAAAGTCAACTGGTAACTAGAGTCTCTTTAATCTTACTATAACAAGTCATTTCTTGGATTGTTTTTTTCTGTGATTCCACACCGCGGCTTTGAAGTATGTCGCGCATGCGTGCTGGCGGGTTCTTCACGAAATCCCTCATCGCAACTCCTCATAAAATAAAGATCAAACTTCAAACTGGTAAGTTCTCGTTTAATCTTACTATTTTCAATCCCTTGCTCTCAGATACGGGCAAGTTTTAAATCTTGACACCTTTCCAGCTGACGTGCAGGACCTGACTGTGGCAACGGGTGGTGGGCGACATAACTGTCACCGTGTGGGTGGTGGTAAATGTGGACAGAGCCCGTGAATGATAACAACAGCTAGAAACAATTAGTGTTAGAATGCAGATCATTCCAATCGATCTGCCATCCTTTACAACTGTCATGCTCCACCTTTATTATTCGTAATTAGAAAGTACATCGGATATAATGTGGTCATTTCCTTTCTAGTCAATGCACTTAGCCCGAAAAGAGTGGACAAAACTGTTTCCTCAGCCAGATCAGTTTTATGATACAGAATAACATTAAAAAACACAGTTCGAATGGTCAGGGGATATTTTGTAGGGTATCGCAGCTGTTGGAATTCATCATATGGCCCTTGTGGATAAAGGGATCAGGGGGTATGGAGAGAAGGCAGGTACAGGATACTGAGTTGGATGATCAGCCATGATCATATTGAATGGCGGTGCTGGCTCGAAGGGCCGAATGGCCTACTCCTGTACCTATTGTCTATGATTCTATGGATATCAGAAGCATTACAGACACAAGGCTAAGGGAGGGACAGGGACTGAGACCTAATGTCCCAGGATACCAGGATGTCCCGGTAGGGAATTGAAGAATACAGTTGAACAGAGGGATCTGGGAATAACTGTGCATAGTTCCTTGAAGGTAGAATCTCATATAGATAGGGTGGTAAAGAAAGCTTTTGGTATGCTAGCCTTTATAAATCAGAGCATTGAGTATAGAAGCTGGGATGTAATGTTAAAATTGTACAAGGCGTTGGTGAGACCAAATCTGGAGTATGGTGTACAATTTTGGTCGCCCAATTACAGGAAGGATGTCAACAAAATAGAGAGGGTACAGAGGAGATTTACTAGAATGTTGCCTGGGTTTCAACAGCTAAGTTACAGAGATAGGTTGAATAAGTTAGGTCTTTATTCTCTGGAGCGCAGAAGGTTAAGGGGGGACTAGATAGAGGTCTTTAAAATGATGAGAGGGATAGACAGAGTTAATGTGGACAAGCTTTTCCCTTTGAGAATAGGGAAGATTCAAACAAGGGGACATGACTTTAGAATTAAGGGACAGAGGTTTAGGGGTAACATGAGGGGGAACTACTTTACTCAGAGAGTGGTAGCGGTGTGGAATGAGCTTCCAGTGGAAGTGGTGGCGGCAGGTTCGTTGGTATCATTTAAAAATAAATTGGATAGGCATATGGATGAGAAGGGTATGGAGGGTTATGGTATGAGTGCAGGCAGGTGGGACTAAGGGAAAAAAGTTGTTTGGCACGGACTTGAAGGGCCGAGATGGCCTGTTTCCGTGCTGTAATTGTTATATGGTTATATGATACAGATGTTCCAGGGGAAAGAGAATTGGACAAGTTGCATTTTTGAATAGATGATAACAATAAGGGAAAACGAGCACTGTAACCAGGCAAGAGGAGGAAACGGGTCACTCTCAATCTGAATCGGCGGATCATTGTGTGATGCACAATAAGCCCCGGGGTTGGAACTAGGACCCGGAGGCATCAACTGATAAAGTTGTGAACTTAGTTAATCATTAGCACAACGAGATGAACTTTGCGTTCATTTACAAAAAAGGCTCGAAAAGGCATTTCCCACCACCAAAATATGGTTAAAAATGATAATATAAAGGTATACTACATTAAATGACCAAACTTGCTTGGTTGCACACAATTACTAGCAATTTTCCCCAAATTATCTGGTGTTAAACTATGTCGTCTGTCAGACAGAATATGCTTCAGTTGTGAAAACGTGTTTCTACCCCAGCTGAGGTCAAGCTACAGACTCTATATTCATAGAAACATAGAAAATAGGTGCAAGAGTTTACCATTCGGCCCTTTGAGCACCGCCATTCAATATGATCATGGCTGATCATCCAACTCAGTATCCCGTACCTGCCTTCTCTCCATACCCCCGATCCCTTTAGCCACAATAGCCACATCCAACTCCCTCTTGAATATAGCCAATGAACTGGCCTCAACTACCTTCTGTGGCAGAGAATTCCAGAGACTCACCACTCTCTGTGTAAAGAATGTTTTCCTCATCTTGGTCCTAAAGGAATTCCCCCTTATCCTTAGACTGTGACCCCTTGTTTTGGACACCCCCAACATCGGGAACAATCTTCCTGCATCTAGCTTGTCCAACCCCTTAAGAATTTTGTAAGTTTCTATAAGATCCCCCCCTCAATCTTCTAAATTCCAGCGAGTACAAGCCGAGTCTATCCAGTCTTTCCTCATATGAAAGTCCCGACATCCCAGGAATCAGTCTGTGAACCTTCTCTGAACCCCCTCTATGGCAAGAATGTCTTTCCTCAGATTTGGAGACCAAAACTGTACGCAATACTCCAGGTGTGGTCTCACCAAAACCCTGTACAACTGCAGTAGAACCTCCCTGCTCCTATACTCAAATACTTTTGCTATGAATGCTAACATACCATTTGCTTTCTTCACTGCCTGCTGCACCTGCATGCCTACTTTCAATGACTGGTGTACCATGACACCCAGGTCTCGTTGCATCTCCCCTTTTCCTAATCTGCCACCATTCAGGTAATAGTCTACCCTCATGTTTTTGCCACCAAAGTGGATAACCTCACATTTATCCACATTATACTGCATCTGCCATGCATCTTCCCATTTACTCAGCCTATCCAAATCACCCTGCAGCCTCCTAGCATCCTCCTCACACCTAACTATACCCCCCATCTTGGTGTCATCTGCAAATTTGGAGATGTTGCATTCAATTCCCTCGTCCAAATCATTAATGTATATTGTAAATAGCTGGGGTCCCAGCACAGAGGCTTGCGGTACCCCACTAGTCACTGCCTGCCATTCTGAAAAGGACCCGTTTACTCCTACCCTTTGCTTCCTGTCTGCCAGCCAGTTCTCTATCCACATCAATATTGAACCACCATTACCGTGTGCTTTAAGTTTGTATACTAATCTCTTATGTGAGACCTTGTCGAAAGCCTTCTGAAAGTCCAGATATAATACATCCACTGGTTCTCCCTTATCCACTCTACTAGTTACATCCTCGAAAAATTCTATAAGATTCGTCAGACATGATTTACCTTTCATAAATCCATGCTGACTTTGTCCAATGATTTCACCACTTTCCAAATGTGCTGCTATCCCATCTTTAATAACTGACTCTAGCAGTTTCCCCACTACCGATGTTAGACTAACTGGTCTGTAATTCCCCGCTTTCTCTCTCCCTCCTTTTTTAAAAAGTGGGGTTACATTAGCATGTCGATATCTTGTGCATTACAACTACCTTTGAGAACTTTAGCTATGTTTTCCATTTCTTCAAGACCTTTATTAGCTAAAATCACTCTCTCACATTTTCCTTGTATGTCTTTACGTATATCGCCAGGAACTTTACGAATATAGTCAGTTACTTTGTTGAAAACCTGCAAGTTATTCACTAATGTTTCGCCACGTTTCTCAAGGGAAGTGATAGCTTGTGGGAAGTTTGCCAAATTGGAAGCAATAAACACAAGATCGCGGTGGAGGGACATTTTCTGCATGAATTGTATAAGGAGTAAGAGTAAGAGTGTTGTAAAAACAAGCCTGAAGGCTTTGTGTCTCAATGCGAGGAGCATTCGTAATAAGGTGGATGAGTTGAAGGTGCAGATAGCGATTAATGACTATGCTATAGTTGGAATCACGGAGACTTGGCTCCAGGATGACCAAGGCTGGGAGCTGAACATCCAGGGATATTCAATATTCAGGAGGGATAGACGAAAAGGAAAAGGAGGTGGGGTAGCGTTGCTGGTGAGAGAGGAGATTAATGCAATAGAAAGGAAGGACATTAGCGTGGAGGATGTGGAATCGATATGGGTAGAGCTGCGAAACTCTAAGGGGCAGAAAACGCTAGTGGGAACTGTGTACAGGCCACCTAACAGTAGTATTGGAGTTGGGGATGGCATCAAACAGGAAATTAGAAATGCGTGCAACAAGGGTAACACGGTTATAATGGGTGACTTCAATCTGCATGTAGATTGGGTGAATCAAATTGGCAGGGGTGCTGAGGAAGAGGATTTCCTGGAATGTATGTGGGATAGTTTTCTCAACCAACATGTGGAGGAACCAACGAGAGAGCAGGCTATTCTAGACTGGGTATTGAGTAATGAGGAAGGGTTAGTTAGCAGTCTTGTTGTGCGTGGCCCCTTGGGCAAGAGTGACCATAATATGGTTGAGTTCTTCATTAGGATGGAGAGTGACAAAATTAAGTCAGAAACAAGGGTTCTGAACTTGAACAAAGGTAACTTTGAAGGTATGAGATGTGAATTGGCCAAGATAGACTGGCAGGTGATTCTTAAAGGGTTGACAGTGGATGTGCAATGGAAGGTATTTAAAGACTGCATGGATGAAGTACAAAAGTTGTTCATACCAGTTTGGCAAAAGAATAAATCGGGGAAGGTGGTGCATCCATGGATAACAAGGGAAATCAGGGATAGTATAAAAACAAAAGATGAGGCATACAAATTTGCCAGAAAAAGCAGCCTACCGGAGGACTGGGAGAAATTCAGAATCCAGCAGAGGAGGACAAAGGGCTTAATTAGGAAAGGGAAAATAGATTATGAAAGGAAACTGGCAGGGAACATAAAAACTGACTGCAAAAGTTTTTATAGATATGTAAAGAGAAAGAGACTAGTTAAAACAAATGTTGGTCCCTTGCAGTCAGAAACAGGTGAATTGATCATGGGGAACAAGGACATGGCAGACCAATTGAATAACTACTTTGGTTCTGTCTTCACTAAGGAAGACATAAATAACCTGCCGGAAATAGCAGTGGAACGGGGGTCAAATAAGATGGAGGAACTGAGTGAAATCCAGGTTAGCCGGGAGGTGGTGTTGGGTAAATTGAACGGATTGAAGGCCGATAAATCCCCAGGGCCAGATAGTCTGCATCCCAGAGTACTCAAGGAGGTAGCCACAGAAATAGTGGATGCATTAGTGATAATTTTTCAAAATTCCTTAGATTCTGGAGTAGTTCCTGAGGATTGGAGGGTAGCTAATGTAACCCCACTTTTTAAAAAAGGAGGGAGAGAGAAAGCGGGGAATTACAGACCAGTTAGTCTAACATCGGTAGTGGGGAAACTGCTAGAGTCAGTTATTAAAGATGGGATAGCAGCGCATTTGGAAAGTGGTGAAATCATTGGACAAAGTCAGCATGGATTTACGAAAGGTAAATCATGTCTGACAAATCTGATAGAATTTTTCGAGGATGTAACTAGTAGAGTGGATAAGGGAGAACCAGTGGATGTGTTATATCTAGACTTTCAGAAGGCTTTCGACAAGGTCCCGCATAAGAGATTAGCATACAAACTTAAAGCACACGGTATTGGGGGTTCAGTATTGATGTGGATAGAGAACTGGCTAGCAGACAGGAGGCAAAGGGTAGGAGTAAACGGGTCCTTTTCAGAATGGCAGGCAGTGACTAGTGGGGTGCCGCAAGGCTCAGTGCTGGGACCCCAGCTATTTACAATATATATTAATGATTTGGACGAGGGAATTCAATGCAACATCTCCAAATTTGCAGATGATACCAAGCTGGGGGGTATAGTTAGGTGTGAGGAGGATGCTTGGAGGCTGCAGGGTGATTTGGATAGGCTGAGTGAATGGGCAGATGCATGGCAGATGCAGTACAATGTGGATAAATGTGAGGTTATCCACTTTGGTGGCAAAAACATGAGGGTAGACTATTATCTGAATGGTGGCAGATTGGGTAAGGGGGAGATGCAACGAGACCTGGGTGTCATGGTACACCAGTCATTGAAAGTAGGCATGCAGGTGCAGCAGGCAGTGAAGAAAGCAAATGGTATGTTAGCATTCATAGCGAAAGGATTTGAGTTTAGGAGCAGGGAGGTTCTACTGCAGTTGTACAGGGTTTTGGTGAGGCCACACCTGGAGTACTGCGTACAGTTTTGGTCTCCAAATCTGAGGAAAGACATCCATGCCATAGAGGGGGTACAGAGAAGATTCACCAGACTGATTCCTGGGATGTCAGGACTTTCATATGAGGAAAGATTGGATAGACTCGGTTTGTACTCGATGGAATTTAGAAGATTGAGGGGGGATCTTATAGAAACCTACAAAATTCTTAAGGGGTTGGACAAGCTAGATGCTGGAAGATTGTTCCCGATGTTGGGGGAGTCCAGAACAAGGGGTCACAGTCTAAGGATAAGGGGGAATTCCTTTAGGACCGAAATGAGGAAAACATTCTTTACACAGAGAGTGGTGAGTCTCTGGAATTCTCTGCCACAGAAGGTAGTTGAGGCCAGTTCATTGGCTATATTTAAGAGGGCGTTAGATGTGGCACTTGTGGCTAAAGGGATCAGGGGGTATGGAGAGAAGGCAGGTACGGGATACTGAGTTGGATGATCAGCCATGATCACATTGAATGGCGGTGCGGGCTCGAAGGGCCGAATGGCCTACTCCTGCACCTATTTTCTATGTTTCTATGTTTTCTATTTCACTGACGGTCCTGACTGCAGCAGATTCTTCTTCTTCAAAACAGTTGATGATTTATGTTATCTTTTCAAAATCAGTACAGCAGAGAGCCATGTACCCCACCTAGTCAAAACAGGCTGAGGAGGTAGTGGAATCTCGGGTGCCATTTCCTTGACGGTGCTTTGAGGATGATTTTCTTGACATTGGAAACTAGGCGATTGACATTTGGAAACAAGCTACCTATGTGCTTGGCAATTCTATGAAGTCCTTGAGCTAAGCAGGTCAAATGCAACATTTTGGGGAATAAAACTTTAAGTCACTTAGAGAAGAACATTCTTGTGTTTTCTACCTTCTGGCCAAAGTACAACAAGTGAAGATGTAAACAACTGAGCAATAGTTGAACTGTTTGACTTCTCCAATACTTCCGATGTCAACAAATACTCCTTTGATAGTTGACCTGCCTCCAGTGTACCGATGACCACATTGGCAACATATCTCCCCACAGCATCAGTTGTTTTGTCTATTGAGATCCATATTTTGTTGCATGCAACTTCATCTCTAATTTTCTGCACAACAATGTTGAAGTTACTGTCAACATTATTTTCCCGTAATGAAGACTCGCTTGGCCTATGTTCCTCTGTGTATTTCTCTAAATAACCTCTGAGAGGTTTGTTTTCCAATTTCCATGGTGGAGTTCCAGCATCAATGAATGCCTTGCACAGATCACTCGAAAACTCATATTTGTGACTGGAGCCAGCAGTAAATGTAGCGAGGATACAAGCTTGGGTAATTAGCTTGGTTAGTCTGCACCCCAGTGGTATCAACATTGACTTCTCTAATTTTACATAGTCCTTGTCTTCTCCCACCTCCCCCTCCCCCTTCCCAGCTCTCCTTCTAGTCCTACGACTCTTCCTTTCTTTTTACTGCCTCCCCCAACATCAGTCTGAAGAAGGGTATTGACCCAAAACGTCGCCTATTCCTTCTCACCATAGATGCTGCCTCACCCTGAGTTTCTCCAGCATTTTTTGACCACCTTCGATTTTTCTAGCATCCTGCAGTTCTTTCTTAAATAGATCTTGGAGAAGACTGAACCAGCGGGCAATGGCACGAACGAATGAATGACCGACGGTGGCGGTCCCGGTTTTGCCCCGGTGGTGGAAGTTTTCTTGTAAGTTATACTATGTTAACACGTTAATAATAACATTAATATTAACGTTTTAACATAGAAAATGTCATTGTAATCATGGTACAACTAGAGAAACTAGCACGACCTTTTAGCAAAACGGCAAAAAAAGGTTGATTTAGGCACTCGATCATGAAAAAGGCATTAACTTGGTGAAATCATCAAAGAGGCATAAAAAGGCACACAGCATTTATGGTCAAATCCTGGCTCTAGTCATCACATATAGTCTTTCTGCAGACTGGTTAGCATGCAAAAAAGCTTCTAACTGTACCTCACTACACGTGGCAATAAATTAAACGTTCACACCACCATCCCCGATACCAAGACGCCATCCAGACAATCCAGGACAATCTCCATGTGTTCTGGAGCAGCCATACCGGGAATCTACTTCATCCCACCGTAACCGACATCATTCAGGAGATTTTCCCCACACCTCCCCCCTCATATTGAGGAAATCCCATCCATCGACACTCACACCTGGGGAATCTCATCCATCCCAGTCACCCCCACACCAGGAGATTCCCCTCCACATCCTCGCCCCACACCACGCACACCCACACACGCTCTCTCACTCACACAAGCTCTCTCTCACTCACACACGCACACACACGCTCTCTCTCACTCACACACGCAGACACACACTCTCTCACTCACACGCACACTCACACGCACTCTCACACACACGCTCTCACACGCGCACACGCACACACACACACACGCTCTCTCTCACACACACACACGAGCTCTCACTCACAAGCACGCACACACACACGCTCTCTCTCACACACACATACACGCTCTCTCTCACACACACACACATGCTCCCTCTCACTCACACACACGCACGCTCTCTCACACACACACGCTCTCGCACACACACACACACACGCACACACGCTCTCTCACACACGCACACACACACACCCGCAGAGACAGGGAGACCCAGCAACAGGGTAATGTCCTTTTCCCCCACCCCAATCCCACAACAGGGTAATGTCCTTTTCCCCCACCCCAATCCCACAACAGGGTAATGTCCTCCCATCCCCCACCCCAACCCCACAACAGGATAATGTCCTCCCATCCCTCACCCCAATCCCACAACAGGGTAATGTCCTTTTCCCCACCCCAACCCCACAACAGGGTAATGTCCTCCCATCCCCCACCCCAACCCCACAACAGGATAATGTCCTCCCATCCCTCACCCCAATCCCACAACAGGGTAATGTCCTTTTCCCCACCCCAACCCCACAACAGGGTAATGTCCTCCCATCCCCCACCCCAACCCCACAACAGGATAATGTCCTCCCATCCCCCACCCCAACCCCACAACAGGGTAATGTCCTCCCATCCCCCACCCCAACCCCACAACAGGATAATGTCCTCCCATCCCCCACCCCAATCCCACAACAGGGTAATGTCCTCCCATCCCCCACCCCAACCCCACAACAGGATAATGTCCTCCCATCCCCCACCCCAACCCCACAACAGGGTAATGTCCTCCCATCCCCCACCCCAACCCCACAACAGGGTAATGTCCTTTCCCCCCACCCCAACCCCACAACAGGATAATGTCCTTTCCCCCACCCCACCCCACAACAGGGTAATGTCCTCCCATCCCCCACCCCAACCCCACAACAGGATAATGTCCTCCCATCCCCCACCCCAACCCCACAACAGGGTAATGTCCTCCCATCCCCCACCCCAACCCCACAACAGGGTAATGTCCTTTCCCCCCACCCCAACCCCACAACAGGATAATGTCCTTTCCCCCACCCCACCCCACAACAGGGTAATGTCCTCCCATCCCCCACCCCAACCCCACAACAGGATAATGTCCTCCCATCCCCCACCCCAACCCCACAACAGGGTAATGTCCTTTTCCCCCACTCCAACCCCACAACAGGGTAATGCCCTTTTCCCCCACCCCAACCCCACAACAGGGTAATGTCCTTTCCCCCACCCCAACACCACAACAGGGTAATGTCCTTTTCCCCCACTCTGACCCCACAACAGGGTAATGTCCTCCCATCCCCCACTCCAACAACAAGGTAATGTTCTCCACCCCCACCCCCACAACATGCTGATGGCCTCCATATTCCCACCGTTATTCATTACAACACAATGTCCTCACCCCCATCCCCCACCCCTCTAAACTCTGAAGTCCCTGTGATTTAGTGTTACTCACAGAAACATGGGCCTAAATATTGCGTAGGTCTGGATTTATTGCTGAGGATTAACTTCTAAGTTGTTCCTTCCTACATCTGTCGGGCGCCACTATTAATGGGTTTGTGGCACAAGTACCCGAGATGTTTATGGGGAGGATGTGGCAGGGTCAAAGATGGATGAGACTGGTGTTGCAGGAATGTGGAGCAAATACTGGAACACTAGGAAAATTAATCTGGTCAAACATCATGTGTGGTGACAAAGGTAGTAATGAGATGTTTCAGGTCGATGATCTGGGTCAGGGTTGGGAGAAGTATGAATATGGTCAGTGTATAGCAGTGTGAGTGGGGACGGTGTGTGGTGGAGGTGGCGGTGTGGGGTGGTATAGCGTTTGGTAGGTGACAGGTGGAACCAGACGGAAAGTGGATGATGAGCAGCTTCAAGCAGGTGAGGGGCACACCTTAAAGGCTGCCTACATCCCACACTGGAAACCCATCAGTTTGTCTACCGCAAGAACAGGAGTACGGAGGATGCCATCTCCACGGCACTTCACTCCGCCCTCTCCCACCTGGACAACAGAGACACCTATGTGAGAATGCTGTTCATCGACTTTAGCTCAGCATTAGCTTAGGGAGTGCAGAGAAGGTTCACCAGACTGATTCCTGGGATGTCAGGACTGTCTTATGAAGAAAGACTGGATAGACTCGGTTTATACTCTCTAGAATTTAGGAGATTGAGAGGGGATCTTATAGAAACTTACAAAATTCTTAAGGGGTTGGACAGGCTAGATGCAGGAAGATTGTTCCCGATGTTGGGGAGGTCCAGGACAAGGGGTCACAGCTTAAGGAAAAGGTGGAAATCCTTTAGGACCAAGATGAGAAGGACTTTTTTCACACAGAGAGTGGTGGGTCTCTGGAACTCTCTGCCACAGAGGGTAGTTGAGGCCAGTTCATTGGCTATATTTAAGAGGGAGTTAGTTGTGGCCCTTGTGGCTAAAGGGATCAGGGGGTATGGAGAGAAGGCAGGTACGGGATACTGAATTGGATGTCAGCCATGATCATATTGAATGGCGGTGCAGGCTCGAAGGGCCGAATGGCCTACTCCACCTAATTTCTATGTATCTATTTAACACCATTATCCCCTCCAAACTGATCACCAAACTCATCGACCTGGGCATCGATCCCTCCCTCTGCAACTGGACACTGGACTTTCTAACCAGCAGACCCCAGTCTGTTAGGTTAGACCACCGCACCTCTTCAACCCTCACCCTGAACACTGGTGTTCCTCAGGGCTGTGTGCTGAGCCCCCTCCTCTACTCCCTCTTCACCTACGACTGCACACCTGAACATAGTTCTAACACCATCATCAAGTATGCAGATGATACAACGGTGATTGGCCTCATCAGCGACAACGATGAGTCGGCCTATAGGGAGGAGGTTCAGCTCCTAGCAGCATGGTGCGCTGACAACAACCTGGCCCTTAACCCCAAGAAGACCAAGGAGCTCATTGTGGACTACAGAAGGTCTAGGGGCTGCACGCACACCCCCATGCATATTACCGGAACGGAGGTGGAACGTGTTTCCAGCTTCAGGTTTCGGGGGGTCAACATCTCCGCTGACCTCTCTTGGACCCACACTACCTCAACACTGGTCAAGAAGGCTCACCAGGGCCTCTTCTTCCTGAGGAGACTAAAGAAGGTCTCCTCAGATTCTGGTGAACTTCTACCTCTGCACCATCGAGAGCATCCTTACCAACTGTATCACAGTATGGTATGGCAACTGCTCTGTCTCTGACCGGAAAGCACTGCAGAGGGTGGTGAAGATCGCCCAACGCATCACAGGCTCCTCACTCCCCTCCATTGAGTCTGTCCATAGCAAGCGATGTCTGCGAAGGGCACGCAGCATCGTCAAGGACTGGTCTCACCCCAGCCACTGACCGTTTACCCTCCTCCCATCCGGGAGGCGCTACAGATCCCTCCGTTCCCAGACCAGCAGGTTCAGGAACATTTTCTTTGCGGCTGTTACAATACTTAACTCTGCACCTCGGTGATTGCCAGTCACCCCCCCCCCCCCCCCCCGGGACACTCCTTCCCCCAGTAAAATTGCACTACTGATACTGTTTGTACATATATATATTTTACTGTTGATTATTCTATGTCCGCTCTTCTGGGTGAGATGCTAACTGCATTTTGTTGTCTCTGTACTGTACACTGCACAATGACAATTAAAGATTGAATCTGATCTGAATCTGAATTGCTCCCTTGGATAGATCAGGCAAAGTCTTATGGATGACAGGGCAGACATGAAGAGTTTGGTGGTCTACTTCTGCTGTTCTTGTTTGTTAATTTGCAGGGATTTACCATCTTGTATGGAAGGCATGTTTTCCACATCTCTGCTGCACTGTAATGCTGTGTGTCCGTTCACAAGGCAATGTCTTCATTCACATTCAATTGTCACCTGATGGTTCTGTTAATATTGTGAATTCCAGAGCTACAGAGTTTGGGAACGTCTGTCGACATCATGGCTGAAGGTGGTAACTGGGGAGGTGATTCTGTGGCCTCTACATCAAAGGAACAAAAAGGCTAGTGAGCCTTCTGTGACATATATATGATGCCCTGACAGTGGGTGTGCACCTGATGCAAGAAATGAGGTTCACACGGAAGTGGGAATAGGGAAGGGGGTGAGCACAGAGAGTTGACATCTACAGGGACATCAGTCACAGGTGGGCGGATGCAGGAATTGTCTGATAAATCAGCACTCTTTTTGGGAACAAATGATCTGAGTTGCCGCAAACGTTGTCAGAATATCAGAGTCCAGAATCAGATTCTGTGCAGAAATGAGCCTTTGACCCATTTGCCACCTGTCAATGTCTCTACACTAATCCCATTGCTGAACACCTGGTCTGTCGCCTACTATCCATTTACAGTTCGAATGGACATCCAGGTGCTCCTACAATGTTGTGACAGAGTACCTGCCTCTAACACCACCTCGGGCAGTGAGTGTGTCCCTGACTGCAGCCATCACTGCTGAAAGATTCATCCTGAAAGATCATCATCTAAACCTCATGGTCCCCACATTAAATCAATGCCCCTGGTGTTAGCCACCTCTACTATGGAGAGAATTATATTTTCCATCGACCCTACTTTTCTCATGGTATTCAATACCTCTATTAGATCACTGCTTGTCCGTCCCAGCTTTGGTGAGGTCTCTTGGTGAGACCACACCTGGAGTATCGCGTACAGTTTTGGTCTCCTAATGTGAGGAAATAGATTCTTGCCATGGAGGGAGTACAGAGAAGGTTCACCAGACTGATTCCTGGGATGGCAGGACTTCCATATGAAGAAAGACTGGATAGACTCGGCTTGTACTCGCTAGAATTTAGAAGACTGAGGGGGGATCTTATAGAAACTTACAAAATCCTTAAGGGGTTGGACAGGTTAGATGCAGGAAGATTGTTCCCGATGTTGGGGAAGTCCAGGACAAGGGGTCACACAGTTTAAGGATCAGGGGGAAATCTTTTAGGACCGAGATGAGAAAAACATTTTTCACACAGAGAGTGGTGAAGACAATGCAGTACAAGTACTTAATACCCAAAAAATGGCATCACGGATGGACAGTAGTGAAGGTGGCTTTTGGCACGCTGGCCTTAATCATTCGGGAAATTCAATATAGAAGTTGGAACATCTGTTACAGTTGTACAAGACATTGGCTGCACTTGTAATCCGTTCAGTTTAGTCACCCGATTTCAGAAAATATAGCATTAAGATGGAATGTTGTGCAAAGAAGATTTACGCGGATGTTTCCAATACCTGAGGCATGAGCTGTAGAAAGAGATTGGGCAGGCTAGAACTTTATTCTTTGGTGTGCAGGAGACATTATTCTTTGTTCATCTCGAGTGCGATGCTCTTTGCTCTGTCCAAAACCTGTTGGCTTCCCAGCTCATGGAAATGTTCAAGAGGGAATGTTGGCCCATTCTAGGTTGCAGGACTACAGGAGACGAGGGACTTGGTGGGAGGCCACTGAGAACAAAGGTGGGATCGGGCAGAGGGCCACTGAGAACGAAGGGGGAGCCTGTGAGGTAATCAGCGACAAAGCTGGGACCCGGCAGAGGGCCACCAAGAAGCAGAGGGACCCAGGCGAGGTTGCCGATAACAAAAGGGGATCCATCAAGGGCGGCGAGAACAAAGGGGGCCCAGCGGAGGAGGGGAGGGGGGTAGTTTGTAGCCACGTGCAGCCGCAGGTCTGGATTGCCGCTGTGAGCAGCAGATAAAACTGTGTGATTAACACAACAACTCTTGTATGCTGCCTAGTTGAGATCTGCTGTGTGATTTTACCCGTCTGTGCACAACAAAGAGTTTCACTGTACCTCGGTACCTGTCACAATAAAGTATTATGGAATATTGAGATTGAAGCGTGATCTTAGAGATGTATAAAATCATGGGGCGGGGGGGGGGGTAAATAAATAGGGTGCTATCACAGGTATTCTTTCCTCAGAGAAGAAGAATCTTAAGGGCAGAGGCTTAAGGTGAGAGGGGAACCATTTAATAAGATCCCGAGGGTTAACATCTTCACACAGTGGTGGGTATATGGAACTTCGGCCCAACTTGCCCACAGCGCTGAAACACCTCCCAGCTGCACTAGTCCCACCTGCCCGCGCTTGGCACGTATCCCTCTAAACCTGTTCAATCCATGCACCTGTTTCTTAAGCATTGGGATAGTTCCTGTCTCAACTGCCTCCTCTGGAAGCTTGTTCCATACAACCACCACCCTTTTTTGTGGAAAAAGTTACCCGTCGGATTCCTGTTCAATCCTTTCCCCAAAAGACATTTGGACAGAGCGGTTTAGAGAGATTATGGTCAAACCGTGGACAGATGGGGCTAGCTTTGATGGGGAATGTTGGTTGGGTTGGGTCAAAAGGGCTTATCTTGCTCTATTGCTAAGATGACCATTAACTTCCACTTGCCCCAAAATGTCAGCTCAGATTGTTGCCGGCTATTCCCAACCTGTGGTTTTCTCAATTTGAAATTGCTCTGCAACCTAGAATTAATGTTTTTTTCAGGTGGGAAATTAACTCAATTGGGCAAGTTCTTCAAAAGACTTTAGCCTGGCACCTCATCAAATCAAACGTTGAGAACTCAGGAACAACGACAGAAAAACAAAGTCGGATTGAGAGCAGAACGTCAATGGAATGTGAAGCTGCTGAAGAGGAAAGGGAACAATGTCAGTCCCGAGGGCAAGGAATAGGAGACGTGGTTCACGGCCCTGGAAGTGACCCAAGTGGCAAAATCCATCATGACCGAGATTCACCAAACAAGGATTCATCGAGTCTCATCCTAGGGGCAGGTGAGTGAAATGGGAGGGGAGTGGATGCTGCAGAATGGTGACGACTGTGTGGACAGGGAAGAGAAAAAACAAAGGGGTTAGGGCGAGGGGAAGCAGGAGAGGGGAATAGTGGTGGAGGAGTGTTATACTGACGAGGTTCGTGACCAATAGTATTCTGCAATGGTACACAAAAGGCTGGAGAAACTCAGCGGGTGCAGCAGCATCTAAGGAGCAAAGGAGATAGGCTTTCTGCAAGGATCGGTTCTGGAACCTCTGCAATTTCTGATCATGTCCATGATTTGAACAAAAATGGAGGTGATGAGTTAGTAATTTTAAAAACAACAGAACTATTTGCAGAATTGTTGATCATGAGGAAAGCTGTCAAATGATCCATTAGAATACACATAAGTTGGAAATATGGTCTGAGTTCAGGCAGACAAAGACTGGATTGTTTTATCTGAGTAATGAAGGCTGAGTGGAGGCCTAATAGAAGTATAGAATATAAGGGACACAGATATTGTCAGTCTTGTTCCCAGGGTGGAGGCAAAGGGGTTCTGGTGAGAGAGGAATGTTTAAAAGAGACAGGCTGGACTAGTTTTTTAGCAGACTTTGGTTGGTTCCTGGAAGGCTCTGCCTGAGGAGTTGGTGGAAACACTATTTAGACTAACACATGATGATGCAGTCAGGGAACAGAGGGATCCAGTCCATGAGCAGGTAGATGGGATTAGTTCAAATTGGCATGATATTGTTGGTGTAGATATGGGGGATCGAAGGGCCAGTTCCCGTGTGGCACTATTCTATGTTCCATGTATCATCTCCAGGTTTGTCTTCATTAATCCAAATCATAAAGTCATACTCGTACAGCAATGAAACAGCCTCCTCGGCCCAAGATGCCCCATCTGTACTGGTCCCACCTGCCTGCATTTGGTCCATACCCTTCTAAACCTTCCTGATCGGAGCACCAGTGTAAATATATTTTACATGTTGTGGTAGCTCCTGCCTCAACTACCTCCTCTGGTAGCTCGATCCATCTGTCCAACACGCTCTGTGTGAAAATGGTCTCCGCCAGATTCCTAAGTTTTTCTCCTCTAACCATAAATCTATGTTCTCTGGTTCTTCATTATCTTCCTCTGGGTGTAAGACACTATCCACTCCCCTCACAAACTTATGTACCTCAATAAGATCATTCCTCGTCCCCCTGCGCTCCACAGTATAAAGTCCTGGCATGCTCAACCTCTCCATGTAATTCAGGACCTGGAGTCCTGGCAACTTGCTCTTCAATCTTCTCCGCACCCTTTCCAGTTTGGTAACATCTTTCCTATAACAGGATGTCCAGAACTGAACATGATTCACTAAATGTGACCTGGCCAAAGTCTTGTACTCCTGTTACATAACGTCCCAACCTACACTCAATATTATGATTGATGAGCCCAGTCATTCACTGAGCTCCTGTCCTGCTTTGTCTTCCCCAAGTGCAACACCTTGAGCTTATCTGTATTAAACTCCATTCAACGTTCCCCAGCCCAACGGATGAAGACCCCTTTGCAACATTTGATAATCATGCCTTGTGTTCTCATCCACATATTTAATAGAAACCACAAACAGCAATGGGCCAGCAATGATCCCTGGGGAATATCACTAGTCACAGGCCTGCAGTCTGTAAAACAAACTTCCATCCTCACCCTCTGCTTCCTTTCATGGTCAATTCTCTATCACAGGCTGTTGCCGGGTAGCAGCTACTCACATGGCAACCAATCACAGGCTGTTGCCGGGTCGCAGCTGCTCACCTGGCAACCAATCACAGGCTGTTGCCATGCAGCAGCTACGCACACGGCAACCAATGACAATCTTAAATCCTTCCCCATTTCAGGGTGAGAGCCAATCAGCGGCTGTTGCCGGGTGGCACCTGGAGGTGGAGCGCAGATGACGTTTCTGCAATCCCGGGAATTAACCTGGTGAACCTACGCTGGGCTCCCTCAATAGCAACAATGTCCTTCCTCATATTTGGGAAGGGAGGGAGTGGGGGAGGGGAGAGAGGGTGAGTGGGGAGGGGGTGAGAGGGGGGTGAGTGGGGATCCAATCCTCCATCCCACTGTGAGCCGTATCGGATTCGTTGCCAGGTGAGTAGCTGTGACCCGGCAACAGCCTGTGATTGGTTGCCATGTGAGTAGCTGCGACCCGGCAACAGCCTGTGATTGGTTGCCATGTGAGTAGATGCGACCTGGCTACAGCCTGTGATTCGTCGCCTTGTGAGTAGCTGCGACCCGGCAACAATCGCTGATTGGTTGCCATGTGAGTAGCTGCGACCCGGCAACAGCCGCTGATTGGCTCCCACCGTGAAATGGGGCGGATTTCAGGTTGTGATTGGTTGCCGGGTGAGTAAATGGTGAGTAGCAACGGCCTGTGATTGGGTCTTGGCGGTTGCAGTTGGAGCGCGAGGGGGCGGGAGCGCGCGGTTGGCGGTTGGGAGTTGGCGGTTGGAGCGCGAGCGAGAGCGCGGGAACAAGATGGAGATGGAACCCGGACCCTGGTGTGAGAGAGAGTTATATATATATATATATACACACACACACAGAGACACAGACAATAGGGGCAGGAGGAGGCCATTCGGCCCTTCATTGTCATCATGGCTGATCGGCCCCAATCAATAACCCGTGCCTGCCTTCTCCCCAAATCCCTTGTCTCCCCCACACCCCAGAGACAGAGAGATCTATCTATCTATCTATCTATCTATCTCTCTCTCTCTCTATCTCTCTCTCTATCTATCTCTCTATCTATCTCTATCTGTAATCCATCCAGTGACGTGGCCTCTCTCTCTCCACTCCCCTCTGTGGCAGCGAATTCCACACATTCACAACTCTCTGGGTGGAACAGTGACAGACACACACACACACACAGTGATAGATATATATATATATATATATAGAGAGAGAGAGGGAGAGAGATATATATATAGAGAGAGATATTATATATGGAGAGAGAGTGATATATAATATATATATAGAGAGAGATAGACATATACATACATAGACATATATATATATAGAGTTATATATATATATAGGGAGAGAGACAGATATATATATATATATAGAGAGAGACATATATCTATATATATATAGAGAGAGAGACAGGCAGATATATATATGTATATAGAGAGAGAGAGACATATATATATAGAGAGAGAGAGACATATATATATAGAGAGAGAGTCATATATATATATATATAGAGAGAGAGAGAGAGACTATATATATAGAGAGAGAGACATATATAGATATAGATAGAGAGACATGTGTATATATATAGATGATAGATGAGACTAGGGGAAAATAAATGGTCGGCACGGACTGGAAGGGCCGAGACGGCCTGTTTCCGTGCTGTAATTGTTATATGGATATATATATATATAGAGAGAGAGAGAGACATATATTAGTAATGTTACAACATTTTAAGATTTAAAAAATCAAGTCTGCAATTTATCCCATCAGATAAAGCACAAAAAGAAGTTTAATTTGACACCCAATTCACTTTCATATCTTCCTTTTTAAAAAAGTTATGGCCATTTTCATCCTCGGAAATTAGCATCTTGTTCCCTATTGCTTTTCCATTGACCAAACACAAAAGCTGTGATCGAGGACAGTCAAAAGCCCATAACTTTCTTAAAAATTGAGAGAACTGAATAAAATTTTCAGTTATTATAGATTGATGCATTCTGAAACTAATATGAAACAATCTTACTTGGATGACCTGAAATTAAAGCATATAATTAGTTAGTTACCCACTTGTAGCTAATTAAAAAATTCAATTACTAGATCTAAACATCTATCCATTTCTTAAGAAAAGATTAGCATTTTTAAATAGCCAAAGTGTCCAAATAACATTCACACAAGAATTCACAATAGAACATGATTTTAAAATCTCATTGTCATTAATTTATAGGCCAATTTGAAGGAATTTTGTGTTTAATTCCCGTAAATTAATGACCATTCAAATCAACTTGCGAGTGGGATTTTATGGAACGCGATGGATTAGAAGGTTGCGGTTGCGGTGAATTTAAACCCCATATCGGCAGGAAAAATACTGCCGGTTCGTATGGGGAATAAATCACCTTTTCACAACATGCAATGTTGATTAAGGTCATCTAAACAAGCAAGTTTATATGTAAAAATAAACAGCTTTCACTTACCTGTCCCCTACGTAAAATCCGTCCCCGTTGTCGGCGTTCACGGCATTAGGGGCTAAATTTTATTTTACTGCAGCGCTGAAATAGTCGGGCGATTAATATTTTTTTTTAACTTACCGGCAGTCGGAACGAATCTCCAGAAAAAGCTCGCACTCCGAGAAAATATGACTCCGGATGGCAAGGGGAAAACCGCATTTTAACCCCTCCCCCCCCCCCCCCCCCCTCAAAGGTGCCAAAGTCATGACAGAACTGCAGCACCGCTAAAGGTAAGTTTTGTAACATACCTACATATATATATATATATATATATACACATAGATAGATATAGAGGCATAGAAACATAGACAATAGGTGCAGGAGTAGTCCATTCGGCCCTTCGAGCCTGCACCGCCATTCAATAAGATCATGGCTGATCATCCAACTCAGTATCCTGTACCTGCCTTCTCTCCCTATCCCCTGATCCCTTTAGCCACATCTAACTCCCTCTTAAATATAGCCAATGAACTGGCCTCAACTACCTTCTGTGGCAGAGAATTCCACAGATTCACCACTCTCTGTGTGAAAAATGTTTTTCTCATCTCGGTCATAAAAGACTTCCCCCTTATACTGAAACTGTGACCCCTTGTTCTGGACTTCCCCAACATCGGGAACAATCTTCCTGCATTTAGCCTGCCCAACCCATTAAGAATTTTGTAAGTCTCTATAAGATCCCCTCTCAATCTCCTAAATTCCAGCGAGTACAAGCGAGACCAATATAGTACACAATACTCCAGGTGTGGTCTCACCAAGACCCTGTACAACTGCAGTAGAACTTCCCTGCTCCTATACTCAAATCCTTTTGCTATGGTATCGGAGCCACTCAATCCATCTGTAGGACATCCGTAACTTCCAGTATATGTTATTAATACAAGAAACGCGTGCTTTCCTACCTGATACAAACCGCCAAAATGTTGGATTTGTGCGCTGTAAATAATTGTGGAAGTCGGGGTAAGCGTGAGAGACATTTACCCAACTTCAGAATTCCAAAAGTGAAGTGAAATGAAGGTAAAGAGAAGCGAGAGCTGAAGGGACAACAACAGCTAAAGTGCTTGGTGAACATTGGCCGTGCAGATATTGGAATTGAAAATATTGGAATTATCGCGTTTGCTCACTCCATTTCATCAACAGTAAGGCATTATTTGTGGTTTTTCTTGATTGGCATCTAAAAAGTCTCAGAAGTGATAAATCTGGCTGTAAATTTTGCTTCTGAGGCGATTTCTTTTTTTTATGTAAAAGCCCACTTGAAAAACTGGGGGATTTTAAAATTTTACAGCCAGATTTATCACTTCTGAAACTTTTTAGATGCCAAAGGAATCAAGAAAAAACTCAAATAATGCCTTTGTTGATGAAATGCAGAGAGCAAACGGCCAAAGTTGGCTAAGCACTCTGGCTGTTGTTGTCCCTTCAGCTCTCGCTTCTATCTACCGTCATTTCTCCTCACTTTTGGAATTCTGAAGTAGGATAAATGTCTCTCGCGCTTATCCCCATTTCCATAATTATTATCAGCGCAAAAATGGACAATTTTGGCGGTCGGGTTTTAATGGGCCCGCTACGCTGGAAACAATGGTCAGTGTTTACCTCCAGTTCATCGCTTGTACTCCACTTGGCGTAGCGTAGCAACAGTACGGGTCATGGGTCGTGAAACCTCCCTATTTTGATTAGTTTATTTATTGTTGAAGAAAAACAGTAAGATTTCATCCAACCTTCTTCTTTGACTCGTACACTTTCATCTTCGTCAAACTTCAGCATGTGGCTTAGAAATATTAGAAAACTGCTCATGTTGGAAAGGTCCTCATGCAGGAAAGTTCCTCATGGTCGAAAGGTCCTCCTTCGCCATGCTCCTCCGAACTAAACTAACAAATTACTAGCTTCTGCGCAATAATCTCCACAGGCAACACACCCCTGATGATGCAATAACTCACACCCACATAATTACAGGCAGACAAAATAGCTTGTTACCAGACTCAATGTTGTCTGTTCTTTTAGTGCCGGTCATTAGGGACAAAGCTGGTACAGTAGGCAGCCTAAAGAATTACAGGCCCATAGCATTCGCCAGCATATTGTCAAAAGTTTTAGAAACAGTTCTGCTGGATAGAAGAAATTAGTTTTTTAACTCCACAGATAACCAGTTTGCTTTTAAAGCTAAACATGGCACTGACTTATGCATATATGCCCTAAAGGAGATTGGAAACAAATATAGAGGCAAAAACTATTCAATCCTGAGATGAGGACCGAGATGAGAAGGACTTTTTCACACAGAGTGGTGGGTCTCTGGAACTCTCTGCCACAGAGGGTAGTTGAGGCCAGTTCATTGGCTATATTTAAGAGTGAGTTAGATGTGGCCCTTGTGGCTAAGGGGATCAGAGGGTATGGAGAGAAGGCAGGTACGGGATCAGCCATGATCATATTGAATGGCGGTGCAGGCTCGAAGGGCTGAATGGCCTACTCCTGCACCTAATTTCTATGTTTCTATGTTTAATCCGTATGTGCTTTATTGATCCTTCCAAAGCCTTTGACCGTGTTAATCACAGAAAGTTGATTACATTTTGATTACTTTCCATTCTACCATAGAGATATAAAGTCTATAATAGACTTGTATTTCTATGATTCTACAGACCTTGGCTGGGAACCTGGGGCTCACCAAAATTGTTCCCAATTGGGCCCTGCACCCCCTAAGGCCGGCCCAGGATAGAAAAGACCATGGTGGATTGGAAATAAAGACAGAAATACATATTAGACACTGCAATAATCGACGTGATGGTTCCGCCTACGTTTAAACAGTCTCATCGCGTTTAATGCTTACAATTAATACGCTGAGGCATCTCACTGTGATTGATTTAGGAGATGCGATCTGTCGTAGTGTGAGACTCAGAGCTGAGTGTGTGTGTGTGCAAGCACCTGCTTGTACCCGGGATGGATTCCAGGTACTGCAGTTCCTTCTTTAACACTGCTTGTCCTCGGGATGGATTCCATTCCTAGATTCCTTAGAACAGGGAGCAGCCTTTCTGCTGAAACCAAATCCAACCGGTTCGGCAACACAGTGTCAGTCAGCTGTAAATTCAATGGTTTTAAATATGTTCTTTAACATTTCTGAAGGACCGACTTGGTGCCATTATCACGTTTATTAGTGGGAGTAAATTTCCAATGGGCTATTTTTGTAATTTCCACATCAATGCGGTTCTCTGTCGCGTTACAGGTGAGGGATGTTTGAGCTGAAACTCGTACTGCGGTGGGCAGCACCATTCACACACAGGGTGGAGCTGACAACCTCCCAGTGAATGGGGCGGATCAGATTCACTGAATTAAAACAAAAGACACTCGCCCCATTGGTCCAAATGGAATAGCAAAGACAGAAGTTGTGAGATCTACACGGAAATCCAGGCAGAAAATACATGCGATGGTGAGGTAAGGTTTGGTTTGATGTTGCTGCCTATGTTTCCTCCATTTGGCCCCACTCCACTTCTTGCCGCTTTCTGACCTGTCCTGGACCAGTGGCCCGGTCACTCTGTGAGAGTGGATGCAACCGGGATTGCTGTAGTCCACCTGAACCTCGGGCAGGAGTCAATGCTAGTTAACCCTTTCTGCTACTGGGAATGCAGGAACAGATCCGGATTTTAACATAACCTGTCGGAATTTTGTTTGCGGCATCCCAGGCAACATTTTTCCCAGTGGGTCTGCCCGCTGTTGCCCCCAGTAGCCAGCAGTCTGCCAAGACCGGGTGTTGGCCGGTCCCACAGACACATTACTGAGCAGTCACTGGGCACCAAGTGAGACTTGGATCACTGGGATTTAACCCATTCTAATCCACTGGCATTTTCCACTTACACTGTAATCCCAGCTGAGCGGGTTTGTGATCCGGTTCCAACAGTTCCTGGACGATGAGTGGAGAACAAACTCTTCAGCTCATTGCCAGGTGAAACACGCTACGCTGGTCAATTGTCCGTCTTCATCCCGCACCCGAAAAATCAGCCCGAGATTAGCCGAGATCCCTCTTCCCATCAGAACTGCCCCCTCCATCGACTCTTTTAAGTCGTGACTTAAAACTCATCTTTACTCTCAAGCCTTTCTTGAAGTCCTCTGAGGGAGGGCTATATATGTACTTCATTCAGCCCTTCGAGCCAGCACTGCCATTCACTGTGATCATGGCTGATCATCCCCAATCAGTACCCCGTTCCTGCCTTCTCCCCATATCCCCTGACTCCACTATTTTTAAGAGCCCTATCTAACTCTCTCTTGAACCAAGTCCGGGTCCTTTGTTGGAATGCAACTGTCCTCACAAAAGCTGACAAATGATGATGCAGTGTCCGTATACTCATCGAGGGTTACACAAAAAGCTGGAGAAACTCAGCGGGTGCAGCAGCATCTAAGGAGCGAAGGAGATAGGCGACGTTTCGGGTCGAGACCCTTCTTCAGACTGGTCAGGGATCAGGGAAACGAGAGATATAGACAGTGATGTGGAGGGATAAAGAACAATGAATGAAAGATATGCAAAAAAGTATTGATGATAAAGGAAACAGGCCATTGTAAGCTGTTTGTAGTGTGAAAATGAGAAGCTAGTGCGACTTGGGTGGGGGGGGGGGGGAGATGGAGAAGGAATGTCAGGGCCCGAGGGCTGAGGGAGAGGTGGGGAGGGGGAGGGGGCAGTCTGGGTTAACAGAATTGAGAAAATTCAATGTTTAAGCCCAGAGGATGCAGACTCCCCAAGCGGAATATGAGGTGCTGTTCCTCCAACTTGCGGTGTTGCTCACTCTGGCCGTGGAGGAGGCCCAGGACCGAGAGGTCGGATATATGGAATGGGAGGGAGAGTTGAAGTGCTGAGCCACCGGGAGGTCGGGTTGGTTCGGCAAAACAATCGCCCAGCCTCCACTTGGTCTCACCGATGTAGATCAGCTGGCATCTGGAGCAACGGATGCAGTAGATGAGGTTGGAGGAGGTGCAGGTGAACCTCTGTCGGACTTGGAATGACTGCTTGGGTGAAAGGAGTGGATGGGGGAGGTAAAGGGACAAGTGTAGCATCTCTTGCGGTTGCAAGGGAAAGTGCCCGGGGAAGGGGTGGAGCGGGAGGGAAGGGAAGAATTGACAAGGGAGTTGTGGAGGGAGCGGTCTTTGCGGAAGGCAGACGGGGGGAGATAGAAACATAGAAATTAGGTGCAGGAGTAGGCCATTCGGCCCTTCGAGCCTGCACCGCCATTCAATATGATCATGGCTGATCATCCAACTCAGTATCCCGTACCTGCCATCTCTCCATACCCTCTGATCCCCTTAGCCACAAGGGCCACATCTAACTCCCTCTTAAATATAGCCAATGAACTGGCCTCAACTACCCTCTGTGGCAGAGGGTTCCAGAGACCCACCACTCTCTGTGTGAAAAAAGTCCTTCTCATCTCGGTCCTAAAGGATTTCCCCCTTATCCTTAAGCTGTGACCCCTTGTCCTGGACCTCCCCAACATCGGGAACAATCTTCCTGCATCTAGCCTGTCCAACCCCTTAAGAATCTTGTAAGTTTCTATAAGATCCAAGATTCTATAAGATGGGAAGATGTGGCGAGTGGAGGGGTCACGCTGGAGGTAGCGAAACTGGCGGAGGACCATCTGTTGTAAGCGCTGGCTGGTGGGGTGAAAGGTGAGGACCAGGGGGACTCGGCCCTTGTTGTGAGTGGGGGAATGGGGAAAGAGGGCAGTGATGCGGGGTATGGAGGAGACCCTGGTGTGAGCCTCATCTATATTGGGGGAGGGGAAACCCCGTTCTCTGAAGAACGAGGACATTTGTGATGACCTGGTGTGGAACACCTCATCCTGGGAGCAGATGTGACGTAGACGGAGGAATTGGGAATAGGGGATGGAGTCCTTACAGGAAGCAGGGTGGGAGGAAGAGTAGTCCAGGTAGCTGTGGGAGTCAGTTGGTTTGTAGTGGATGTCAGTCAGGAGTGTATCACCTGCAATAGAGATGGTGAGGTCAAGGAATGGTAGGGAAATGTCGGAAATGGTCCAAGTGTATTTGAGTGCTGCATGGAAGTTGGTGGTGAAATGGATGAAGTCAGTCAGTTGTGTGTGGGTGCAGGAGGTGACACCAAAGCAGTCGTCAATGTAACGGAGGTAAAGGTCGGGGGTGGGGCCCTGGTACGCCGAGAACAAAGATTGTTCGTCGTGCCCGACAAAGAGGCAGGTGTAGCTGGGGCCCATGAGCGTGCCCATAGCTACGCCTTGTGTTTGGAGGAAATGGGAGGAGTCAAAAGAGAAGTTATTGAGGGTAAGGACCAACTCCGTTAGGCGGAGGAGGGTGTCAGTGGATGGGTATGGGTTGCTCCTCTGGTCGAGGAAGTACCGGAGGGCTTTGAGACCATCCTGGTGGGGGATGGAGGTGTAGAGTGACTGGACGTCCATGGTGAAGATGAGAGGATGGGGGCCTGGACAATGGAATGCGCCTTCGCTCCTTAGATGCTGCTGCACCCGCTGAGTTTCTCCAGCTTTTTGTGTAACCCTCGATTCTCCAGCATCTGCAGTTCCTTCTTTAATACTCATCGAGGCTTCTGGTTGCTTCCATGAACACATTCCAATCCGTGCAGTCAAAGCAGGATTGTAGGTTCTCAATGCCCTCGCTTGTCCACCTTGTCATTGTTCTGACCACAGGCTTAGCAGCTTTTAGTTTCTGCCTGTAGGTCGGAATAAGGTGAACTAGACAATGACCAGAGAGACCCAGACGCGCCCGGGGAATAGAACGATATGCGTTCTTGATTGCCGTATAACAGTGATCGAGTGTTCTCTACCCTCTGGTGGGGGAGGTTACATGAAGTCTGTATTTGGGAAGGTCATGGCTGAGGTTAGCTTTGTTAAAGTCCCCCAAAACAATGACCATGGTGTCCGGGAAGTCACTCTCTACCCTCATTACCTGGTCAGCGAGTTGCGTTTGTGCCTCACGTACGCAGGCATGGGGGGGGATGTAAACTCCAGTGGGAATAAAGGAAGGAAATTCCCTCGGAGAGTAGAAGGGTTTGCAGTTTATAGTAAAGAATACCGTGTTTGTAGCAAAGTGGGAACATTGCAAAGTGGTTTGGGAGTCACCATTCAATTATGATCATATACTCCGTCAGTTAATAATGTATCCAAAGTGGATGCAGATCTCACTTCACTGTTCCACTTCTGAAGCCTCTGATAATTAAATTATTTTACCACTTCCTCACAGTAAGTTCCCGCACCAGCATAAAACCTGGATCCCTCTAACATAACGTAAAGCAGACAAACAATGAAGAGTTTGAAAAGGTCCGTGAGTAATTGGCAGAGGAATTAAACTATCACTTTCTGTCTGTTTTCAGGCAAAAGGGTGCAATCATCTTCCAGTTCTCTTGAGGAAATAACGTTTAGAATAGAAAAGCGGGAATTAGTTAGTGCATTGTATTTGGACTTTCAGATGGTTTATCGGACATTGTGTGAGCTAAGATAGTCTCTGACCTTGGGAAGATGGGCTCATTGGATCAGATATCGTGTGTGTTGGTTCACCAGGCAACGTTTTCCTTTGCATTCAATTGTTGCTTGACGGATATCTTAATATTGTTCATTCCAGAACCACAGAAGTTTGGAACGCTTGGCATCATCATGGCTGAAGGTGGCGATTGGGGAGGAGATGCAGTGACATCTACATCAAAGAAACAGAAAGGTTCGTAGAGCCGTCTGTGAAATATAAATGTTGCCCTGACAATGGGCGTGGAGTTGTTGCAAATACTGAGGTTAACAAACGATGTGGAAATAGGGAAGGGGATGAGCACAGACAATTTACATCGGCAGGGACCGCACAGTCACATGTGGACGGATGCAGGAACTTTGTGCTAAATCGCTGCAATTTGGTTTATGTTATCACAAAAGTTAAGTCAGAATATCAATGCCCAGAATCATGGGTCATACTGCGTAGAAATGGGCCTTTGACCCACGATGGGCCTGCCAGCTGCCAATCCCTCTACACTCTCACCAACGTCTGCAGATGTGCCGTAGTAAGCATTTATCAAGATGCACGACAGCATGGTTTTGTAAGAAGGAACTGCAGATGTTGGTTTAAACCAAAGATAGCCACACAAAGTTGGAGTAACTCAGTGGGACAGAAGTGTGGCGACCCAAAACGTCACCCATTCCTTCTCTCCAGAGATACTGCCTGACCCGCTGAGGTACTCCAGCTTTTTGTGTCTATCCGGGATGGCGGGACTGTCATATGCTGAGAGAATGGAGCATCTGGAGTTTAGAAGGATGTTTCATTGAAACATATAAGATTGTTAAGGGTTTGGACACGCTAGAGGCAGGAAACATGTTCCCGATGTTGGGGTAGTCCAGAACCAGGGGCCACAGTTTAAGAATAAGGAGTAAGCCATATAGAATGGAGACGAAGAAACTCTTTTTCTCACAGAGAGTTGTGAGTCTGTGGAATTCTCTGCTTCAGAGGGCAATGGAGGCCGGTTCTCTGGATACTTTCAAGAGAGAGCTAGATAGAGTTCTTAAAGATAGCGGAGTCAGGAGATATGGGGAGAAGGCAGGAACGGGGTACTGATTGGGGATGATCAGCCATGATCACATTGAATTGCGGTGCTGGCTCAAAGGGCCGAATGGCCTACTCCTGCAACTATTGTCTATTGTCTATAAGACTGGAGGATTGTGAATGTTGCGCCACTAGGGGTCAATGTGGAGCCCACTGCTGTCTCAACTGAAGAAATGAATTCAGTGGGGATGTTCAGGTATGATTAGTAAGTTTGGATGTAAGTTTGTGAAGTCAAACCAGGATTGGCCCTTCACGTTGAACGGAAACGCCATGGTAACTGAAGCAGTCCAATAATAACATGTCATAGAGTGATACAGTGTGGAAACGGGCCCTACGGCCCAACTTACCCACACTGGCCAACGTGTCCCAGTTACACTAGTGCACCTGCCCGCGTTTGGCTCGTATCCCTCCAAACCTGTCCTATCCATCGACCTGTCCAACTGTTTCTTAAACGTTGCGATAGTTCCTGCCTCAACTACCTTCTCTGGAAGCTTGCTCCATACAATCACCACCCTTTATGTGAAAAAGTTACCCCTCAGATTCCTATTAAATCTTGTCCCTAAAGGACATTTGGACAGAGCGGTTTAGAGAGATCATGGTCAAACCGTGGACTGATGGGACTAGCTTTGATGAAGCATTTCGGTTGGGTTAGGCCGAAGGGCCTGTATTCTTGCTCTGTTGCTAAGACGACCATTAACTTCCACTTGCCCCAGAATGTCAGCTCAGATTGCTGCCGGCTATTCAGAACCTGTGGTTTTCTCAATTTGAAATCGCTCTGCAACCTGCAATTCATGTTTTTTTCAGGTGGGAAATTAAGTAAAGTGCGCAAGTTCTTCAAAATGAGGCCAGGCATCTCATCAAAGAAAGACGGTGAGAACACAGGAATAACGACAGAAAAACAAAGCGGGATTGAGAGCGGAACATCAAAGGAATGTGAAGCTGCTGAAGAGGAAAGGGAACAATGTCAGTCCCGAGGGCAAGGAATAGGAGACGTGGTTCACGGCCCTGGAAGTGACCCAAGTGGCAAAATCCATCATGACCTAGATTCACCAAACAAGGATTCATCGAATCTCATCCTAGGGGCAGGTGAGTGAAATGGGAGGGATGTGGATGCTGCAGAATGGTGACGACTGTGTGGACAGGGAAGAGAAAAAACAAAGGGGTTAGGGCGAGGGGAAGCAGGAGAGAGGAATAGTGGTGGAGGAGTGTTATTATGACGAGGTTCATGACCAATAGTACACAAAAGGCTGGAGAAACTCAGCGGGTGCAGCAGCATCTAAGGAGCGAAGGAGATAGGCTTTCTGCAAGGATCGGTTCTGGAACCTCTGCAATTTCTGAACATGTCCATGATTTGAACAAAAACGTAGGTGACGAGTTAGTAATTTTAAAAACAACAGAACTATTTGCAGAATTGTTGATCATGAGGAAAGCTGTCAAATGATCCACTAGAATACACATCAGTTGGAAATATGGTCTGAGTTCAGGCAGACAAAGACTGGATTGTTTTATCTGAGTAATGAAGGCTGAATGGAGGCCTAATAGAATTATAGAATATAAGGGACACAGATATTGTCAGTCTTGTTCCCAGGGTGGGGATGTCTCTTACTGGAGGCAAAGAGGTTCTGGTGAGAGAGGAATGTTTAAAGCTCCTGCCTCAACTACCTCCTCTGGTAGCTCGATCCATCTGTCCAACACGCTCTGTGTGAAAATGGTCTCCGCCAGATTCCTAAGTTTTTCTCCTCTAACCATAAATCTATGTTCTCTGGTTCTTCATTATCTTCCTCTGGGTGTAAGACACTATCCACTCCCCTCACAAACTTATGTACCTCAATAAGATCATCCCTCGTCCTCCTGCGCTCCACAGTATAAAGTCCTGGCATGCTCAACCTCCCCATGTAATTCAGGACCTGGAGTCCTGGCAACTTGCTCTTCAATCTTCTCCGCACCCTTTCCAGTTTGGTAACATCTTTCCTATAACAGGGTGTCCAGAACTGAACACGATTCACTAAATGAGACCTGGTCAAAGTCCTGTTACATAACGTCCCGACTTCTACACTCAATATTGTGATTGATGAGCCCAGTCATTCACTGAGCTCCTGTCCTGTTTTGTCTTCCCCAAGTGCAACACCTTGAGCTTATCTGTATTAAACTCCATTCAACGTTCCTCAGCCCAACGGATGAAGATCCCTTTGCAACATTTGATAATCATGCCTTGTGTTCTCATCCACATATTTAATAGAAACCACAAACAGCAATGGGCCAGCAATGATCCCTGGGGAATATCACTAGTCACAGGCCTGCAGTCTGTAAAACAAACTTCCATCCTTACCCTCTGCTTCCTTTCATGGTCAATTCTCTATTAGTTGCTCAATCAGCTTATTTTGATGCTCCAAACAATGCGCGCCATATTTTCAAGTGCCCTGCTAAACTGTGAAGTCCTTTTCTCCGTGTCATTAATATAGGCTGTAAAGCCGGGAGAGCCATCACTATCCTTTGCAGCATCGGTCTAGTTATTGACCCATTTATCCAAGTGAATGGGCTGCCAGGCAAGTGGTCAGTGTTGTCCTAGATGGTGTAGGAGCTGCAACATCTCTTGACGTGTCCCTTGTGGTCCATGGGGAATGGTTTGAATGTGAAGAAGCGAGTGGCTCAGTGCAAGATTTCAATACTGTTATCCCACCAGGCTACAGGATGGAAATGGCTGATTCAGTTTAGTTTCTGGTTCAATGTTCAAGAGCTTCAAATTCCTGGGCGTGCACATCTGTGAAGATCTCTCCTGGTCCGAGAACACTGATGCAATTATCAAGAAAGCACATCAGCGCCTCTACTTCCTGAGAAGATTACGGAGAGTCGGTTTGGCAAGGAGGACTCTCTCTCTAACTTCTACAGGTGCACAGTAGAGAGCTTGCTGACCGGTTGCATCGTGGCTTGGTTCGGCAACTTGAGCACCCAGGAGAGGAAAAGACTACAAAAAGTAGTAAACACTGCCCAGTCCATCATCGGCTCTGCCCTTCCTTCCATCGAGGGGATCTATCGCAGTCGTTGCCTCAAAAAGGCCGGCAGCATCATCAAGGACCCACACCATCCTGGCCACACACTCATCTCCCTGCTACCTTCAGGTAGAAGGTACAGGAGCCTGTAGACTGCAACGACCAGGTTCAGGAATAACTACTTCCCCACAGCCATCAGGCTATTAAACCTGGCTCAGACAAAACTCTGAACATTAATAACCCATTATCTGTTATTTGTTCTTTATCAGTTTATTCATTCATGTGTGTATTTACGTATATAATGGTGTATGGACACACTGATCTGTTCTGTAGTCAATGCCGTCTATGTTCTGTTGTGCTGAAGCAAAGCAACATTCCACGCCCCTCCCCCCCTCCCCAAACCTACCTGCTCCCACCCCCAACACCAGGAGATTGATCATAGAAACATAGAAAATAGGTGCAGGAGTAGGCCATTCGGCCCTTCGAGCCTGCACCGCCATTCAATGTGATCATGGCTGATCATCCAACTCAGTATCCCGTACCTGCCTTCTCTCCATACCCCCTGATCCCTTTAGCCACAAGTGCCACATCTAACGCCCTCTTAAATATAGCCAATGAACTGGCCTCAACTACCTTCTGTGGCAGAGAATTCCAGAGACTCACCACTCTCTGTGTAAAGAATGTTTTCCTCATTTCGGTCCTAAAGGAATTCCCCCTTATCCTTTGACTGTGGCCCCTTGTTCTGGACTCCCCCAACATCGGGAACAATCTTCCAGCATCTAGCTTGTCCAACCCCTTAAGAATTTTGTAGGTTTCTATAAGATCCCCCCTCAATCTTCTAAATTCCATCGAGTACAAACCGAGTCTATCCAATCTTTCCTCATATGAAAGTCCTGACATCCCAGGAATCAGTCTGGTGAATCTTCTCTGTACCCCCTCTATGGCAAGGATGTCTTTCCTCAGATTTGGAGACCAAAACTGTACGCAGTACTCCAGGTGTGGCCTCACCAAAACCCTGTACAACTGCAGTAGAACCTCCCTGCTCCTATACTCAAATCCTTTCGCTATGAATGCTAACATACCATTTGCTTTCTTCACTGCCTGCTGCACCTGCATGCCTACTTTCAATGACTGGTGTACCATGACACCCAGGTCTCGTTGCATCTCCCCCTTACGTGGTGGATAGTGGTTCACGGTTCACTCGGATATCTTTTCCTTCTTGTCTCAATCATTGTCTAATCCCACTATTATTATTCGGGTTACTGCAGAGCAGCAGATTATGGTAACACCTATCCACACCACGGCTGAAGTTGGAAACAGGACTGCGGCTCCAGTGACCTCAACAACAAGGACAGACACAGGTGTGTTGCAGAATTCTTCACAATATAAATCTTGTCTTGATATCTGGTTTGTATCTAATGCATGGTCCACAGGTCAGAAGGATTGGGGATTAAGGAAGGGACTGAGTAAGTAGGTCAGTTTATTGGCCAAGTATTCACATACAAGGAATTTGCCTTGGTGCTCCGCCCACAAGTAACAACACGACATACAGTGACAGTTACGAATGACTCAGAAAACACTAAACAATAATAATAATAAGACATTCATGATAAAACACCATTGATCAAGCATGTGAACCAACAAAATACCAGATCAAAGGGAGGCAACAGATTTTTGGCTGTTGAGTAGAGCAACTACTCGTGGATGAAAACTGTTTTTATGTCTGGCTGTGGCAGCTTTGACAGTCCGGAGTCGCCTTCCAGAGGGAAGTGATTCAAAGAGTTTGTGGCCATGGTGAGAGGGGTCAGAGATGAGAGGATGTTAACATCTGCAGGCAGTAGTTGAAAGGACAGAGAGTGATTGTAGAGGCGATGAATCATCCTCATTGAAGATTCAGATGTACATGAATGCAGTGACTGGGGAGAGGCTTTCTGAGAAAGTGAAGACTATAAGATGGTGCGTGAAACGTGGCAACTCTTGTGTTTGGTCTCTATGTAGTCTGCACTGTTCTGTTTGATCATTGTAATTAGGGGGCAGGAACAGTCAGGATGAGGGTTGCTGTTGTAGCGGGAGCCAAGGGGACTGATTCAAATGGTGTTTAATTTCTCTCTTTGAATACACAGATCTAAGTCTTGCATTCTTTGAGCTCCTGACACAGTGCAACGACTTCCAATTGTTCCAGCTGACAAAATTCTATCGGGAGCGACTGAAACAGGCGATTGAAGAAGGGGTTGAAAGTCTCGGCCTCATGATGAGACGGCAGGGATATTTCAGTGAACAAGAACACGGGGTAAGTGGAAACATCACGGTGAGTTATGTTTCCTGTCACAGAACTGACGGCATCGAGGGGGGAAGAGTGACCAATGTGGTCCCACTCACCTCGCACTGCATGTGTTGAACAGTGTAATGGAGTCACTGATCTCAGATCAGATTGTGTCCTGTAGATCTGGTATCAGGAATACAACCTGTGACCTGGGGATTTGTGAGGCCATGTGAGGCCAAAAGGAATTGGATTAATTTCACATTAATGTCAACACAGCCATCATTGGCCTGAATGGCCTGTTCCCGTGCTGTACTCTGCTGTGTTCTCGGACACTGCCAGCTGTGAAGTGAGTTTCACACTGTCAGGACTCTGGGAGTACACAGTTTGTCAGCACAGTGTCGTGGGTTATGAAGAGGCAATCCAATGCCTGCCACTATGCTCAAAACTACCGGAATATCCCATCAATTCCCTCCCCATTAGCATTGGCTCAGTCACTTCCCTATATATTCATTGTTGTTCTTCACAGAGTGTCGCTGTGCTCGTGGTAAAGGGAAACCGCAGAGACAGTTCCACACTCTTCCTCAGTCTGGTGATGGAAAAAGGCAACCGGCCCCGGCGGGTGATGTGGGAATCCTTTGTGAAAATGCAGAATGAATTACCAAAGCTGAACAAAATACTGAAAGAAATCCAGGAGCTCGGTACGGTAAATCAACACACTGAACTGAATATCACATTGAAACGCCGGAGTTAACAATGTTATTCAAGTCTGGTTTAATGAATGCTCGTTGATTTGAACAGGTCCTGATCCACAAGAATACATGAACATCATCAGAGGTTTAACTGAATTACCCTCTCATATGGAAGGTAAGTGTTGAAATGTACAGTTCAAACCAATGACTTGTTAGAATTGATGTCATACTGAAACTGTTCAGAGCTTTGCAGAATGGGAAATCAGAAGATCAAAGGCTAAGCAATTGTTAGACTGACTGACACGGGGATTCACTACGGATTGCTTCTTTGTCTGTAGATTCAGGTTAGTTTAGTGTATTGTCACACGTACTGAGGTACGGTGAAAAGCTTTTGTTGCGTGTTATCACTTCAGCAGAAAGACAACACGTGATTATAATCCAGCCATTTACAGTACAGATAAACTATGAGGGAATAACGTTTAGTTTAGTGCAAGGTAAAACGAGGAAAGCCTGATCTAGGATAGTCCGAGCGCAACGAAAGAGAGGAGATTAACGCAATAGAAAGGAAGGACATTAGCTTGGAGGATGTGGAATCGATATGGGTAGAGCTGCGAAACACTAAGGGGCAGAAAACGCTAGTGGGTGTTGTGTACAGGCCACCTAACAGTAGTAGTGGAGTTGGGGATGGCATCAAACAGGAAATTAGACATGCGTGCAACAAAGGTAAAACAGTTATAATGGGTGACTTCAATCTGCATATAGATTGGGTGAATCAAATGGGCAGGGGTGCTGAAGAAGAGGATTTCTTGGAATGTACGCGGGATAGTTTTCTAAACCAACATGTAGAGGAACCAACGAGAGAGCAGGCTATTCTAGACTTGGTATTGAGTAATGAGGAAGAGTTAGTTAGCAGTCATGTGTGTGGCCCCTTGGGCAAGAGTGACCATAATATGGTTGAGTTCTTCATTAGGATGGAGAGTGACATTGTGAATTCAGAAACAAGGGTTCTGAACTTAAAGAAAGGTAACTTTGAGGGTATGAGACGTGAATTGGCCAAGATAGACTGGCAAGTGATTCTTAAAGGGTTGACAGTGGATGTGCAATGGAAGGCATTTAAAGACTGCATGGATGAACTACAACAATTTTTCATCTCAGTTTGACAAAATAATAAATCAGGGAAGGTAGTACATCCGTGGATAACAAGGGAAATCAGGAATAATATCAAAACAAAAGATATACAAAACAAAAGCATACAAATTAGCCAGAAAAAGCAACCTACCAGAGGACTGGGAGAAATCAGAGTCCAGCAGAGGAGGACAAAGGGCTTAATTAGGAAAGGGAAAATAGATTATGATAGAAAACTGGCAGGGAACATAAAAACTGACTGCAAAAGTTTTTATAGATATGTGAAGAGAAAAAGATTAGTTAAAACAAATGTAGGTCCCTTGCAGTCAGAAACAGGTGAATTGATCATGGGGAACAAGGACATGTGAATAACTACTTTGGTTCTGTTTTCACTAAGGAAGACATAAATAATCTGCCGGAAATAGCAGGCGACCGAGGGTCAAATGAGATGGAGGAATTGAGTGAAATCCAGGTTATCCGGGAAGTGGTGTTGGGTAAATTGAATGGATTAAAGGCCGATAAATCCCCAGGGACAGATAGGCTGCATCCCAGAGTACTTAAGGAAGTAGCCTCAGAAATAGTGGATGCATTAGTGATAATTTTTCCAAACTCTTTATATTCTGGATTAGTTCCTGAGGATTGGTGGGTAGCTAATGTAACCCCACTTTTTAAAAAGGGAGGGAGGGAGAGAGAAAACGGGGAATTACAGACCAGTTAGTCTAACATAGGTAATGGGGAAAATGCTAGTCAGTTATTAAAGATGGGATAGCAGCACATTTGGAAAGTGGTGAAATCATTGGACAAAGTCAGCATGGATTTATGAAAGGTAAATCATGTCTGACGAATCTTATTGAATTTTTTGAGGATGTAACTAGTAGAGTGGATAAGGGAGAACCAGTGGATGTGATATATCTGGACTTTCAGAAAGCTTTTGACAAGGTCCCACACAAGAGATTAGTATACAAACTTAAATCACACAGTATTGGTGGTTCAGTATTGATGTGGATAGAGAACTGGCTGGCAGACAGGAAGCAAAGAGTAGGAGTAAACGGGTCATTTTCAGAATGGCAGGCAGTGACTAGTGGGATACCGCAAGGCTCAGTGCTGGGACCCCAGCTATTTACAATATATATTAATGATTTGGACGAGGGAATTGAATGCAACATCTCCAAGTTTGCGGATGACACGAAGCTGGGGGGCAGTGTTAGCTGTGAGGAGGATGCTAGGAGGCTGCAAGGTGACTTGGATAGGCTGGGTGAGTGGGCAAATGCATGGCAGATGCAGTATAATGTGGATAAATGTGAGGTTATCCACTTTGGCGGCAAAAACAGTAAAGTAGACTGTTATCTGAATGGTGGCTGATTAGGAAAAGGGGAGATGCAATGAGACCTGGGTGTCATGGTACACCAGTCATTGAAAGCAGGCATGCAGGTGCAGCAGGCAGTGAAGAAAGCGAATGGTATGTTAGCATTCATAGCGAAAGGATTTGAGTACAGGTGCAGGGAGGTTCTACTGCAGTTGTACAGGGTCTTGGTGAGACCACACCTGGAGTATTGCGTATAGTTTTGGTCTCCAAATCTGAGGAAAGACATTCTTGCCATAGAGGGAGTACAGAGAAGGTTCACCAGACTGATTCCTGGGATGGCAGGACTTCCATATGAAGAAAGACTGGATAGGCTCGGCTTGATCTCGCTAAAATTTAGAAGATTCAGGGGGGATATTATAGAAACTTACAAAATTCTTAAGGGGTTGGACAGGCTAGATGCAGAAAGATTGTTCCCGATGTTGGGGAGGTCCAGAACAAGGGGTCACAGTTTAAGGATAAGGGGGAAATCTTTTAGGACCGAGATGAGAAAAACATTTTTCACACAGAGAGTGGTGAGTCTGTGGAATTCTCTGCCATAGAAGGTAGTTGAGGCCAGTTCATTGGCTATATTTAAGAGGGAGTTAGATGTGGCCGTTGTGGCAAGAGAGATCAGGGGGTATGGAGAGAAGGCAGGTACAGGATACTGAGTTGGATGATCAGCTATGATCCTATTGAATGGCGGTGCAGGCTCGAAGGGCTGAATGGCCTACTCCTGCACCTATTGTCTATGATTCTAGAGAGGTCGATAGTAGTTCCCAGATCACTCGATCTCTGACATACTCTGGAGCCATTACACTGCATTTTTTCAAATCCTCCAGGCGTTAGTTGTACAAGGCTTTGCAATGTATCAGGTTGTGGGAGAGATCCATGAAATCTTGTGCACAGCCGGAGAGGAATGTGTGTGCAGTGATGCCCCACACACTCCTGGATGGGTCCTGACACACTGTGTAACCCCACACACTCCTGGATGGGCCCTGACACACTGTGTATCCCCACACACTTCTGGATAGAGTCCTGACACACTGTGTAACCCCACACACTCCTGGATGGGTCCTGACACACTGTGTATCCCCACACACTCCTGGATGGGCCCTGGCACACTATGTAATTTTGAGTTGAGCCATCTGACATGTGTCCATTATCTGCCTGTTCCCATGCAAGATGTTCAACAGAAACACAAGGAGACTCTGCGAGCACAGACTGAAACACTGAACGTGAACACCATCCTGATGAACGAGAAGGTTAAGGTTTTCCAGCTGCTTGATCGATACGCTGAGCTCACAATCATCTCCACTGTTCGAGATCGGACACTGGTGGAACATGAGCTACTGGCAAGAGGCCGGGACCATGAAGAGTGGAGAGAGAAATGTCTCCGGAGAGAACTGGAAAAAATCAGGACTGATCAATTGTTCCACAGCAGCTTTACCCGGAGCAAATCCGGATCTGGGAGTTCAGCAACAGTAGCCGGAGTCGCGGGGATCGGAAAAACAACAATGGTGCAAAAGATTGTTCATGACTGGGCCACGGGGAAAATATACCAACACTTCCAGTTTGTCTTCAGTTTCAAATTCCGGGATTTGAACACTATTAACTGCAGAGTAACCCTGAGGGAACTGATTCTGGATCAGTATCCTTACTTTAAGAATGTCCTGGGAGAGGTCTGGAAGAACCCAGAGGGATTGCTGTTTATATTCGACGGTCTGGATGAATTCAAGGGTAGAATCGATTTTGCTGACAGTCGGAGAGACACAGAACCTAAGCACCAGTGCCCAGATCCCGAGTGGTGGTGTGAAGTGTCTGACATTGTGTACAGTTTAATCCAGCACAAGCTGCTCCCAGGGTGTTCAGTGCTAGTGACCACCCGCCCCACTGCGTTACATTTACTGGAAAAGGCAGTGATCACTGTCCGGGCTGAAATCCTGGGATTTGTTGGTGAGGAACGGAAGGAATATTTCACCAGGTATTTTGAAGATCAGATGGTGGCAACAGCTGTTTTCAAACACGTGGAGGAGAACGAGATCCTGTACACCATGAGCTACAACCCCTCCTACTGCTGGATCCTTGGCCTGACACTGGGCCCCTTCTTCACACAAACACACCAGGACCCGCAGCGAGTTCCCAAGACCATCACCCAACTATATTGCTACTTTATTTACAACATCCTGAAAAACCACGGCCGTGAGATTGAGAGCCTCCGTGAGGTGTTACTGAGGCTTGGTCAGATGGCCTTCACTGGAGTGGATGAGAAGAAGATTGTGTTCACAGATGGAGATTTGATCAAATACAATCTGCAGCCTTCCCAGTTCCTGTCCGGGTTCCTGATGGAACTTTTGGAGAGAGAGGATTCAGCCCGGAGCGTGGTGTACACCTTCCCGCACCTCACCATCCAAGAGTTTGTAGCCGCACTCGCACAATTCCTCACTGTAGATCCCAGGAATATCGTGAAATTCCTGTCTGAAGTCCACCGCACGACAGACGGGCGATTTGAAGTATTTCTCCGTTTTGTCGCTGGTCTCTCCTCCCCACGGGCAGCTTGGATCCTGGAGGAGTTTCTGGGTAAATTCCCTCATCAAACAATCTGCCGAGTGATTGACTGGGTGAAGGAGGAGGTTCAACGTCAGATTAGAAATGCAGGGAGTGAGTATGGTCAAAGGAGGCTCCTGAACACGATGCACTACCTGTTTGAGTCTCAGAATCCTGTACTGGCTCAGCAGACACTGGGATCTGTGGAAACTCTTTCATTCCATGGACTGGGATTGACCCCGATTGACTGTGCGGTCCTGTCTCATGTCATCAGGCTCTGTGATACAATCAAACACCTCGATCTGGAGAGCTGCCGCATTCAGTGTGAAGGTCTCCAGCGGCTGGGACCGGCTCTGCACAAGTGTCAGGACTTGAGGTAACTGTCCGTTTGACACTAACACTGAACTGTAAAATTGTTTCACTATTTTGTTATTCCGTCCAGCACCCCCGGGGCCGAGCGAGCGGCCGTCACTGTGCGGGGGGGGGGGAGGGGGGGGGAGGGGAAGGGGGGCACCCCTCCTATTTTACCGTCCCCCCTCCCCCGGGTCATCAGTGGTCGACTCTGTCCCGCCCTCCCCGGGTCACACGTGTAGACTCCGTCCCCCCTCCCCCGGGTCACGCGTGTTGCCGCCGTTCTCTACACGGGGAACATTATCCGGTCGTCGGGGAATGAGAATAAACGGTGAAAGTCACCAAACACCACATCCACAGAGATTTGTTCAATAATTTGCCGAGGCGCTTCCATTAATATCCGTTTGGGAGAAGTTGTCTGTCTCAGCCTCGCCGGGGTTTGTATCCGTCTGTTCCTTACTCTGTATGTTTGTGTTTAGACTGGGAAACAACAACGACCTGGGAGATTCTGGAGTGAAACTGGTGTCTGCGGCTCTGGGGAACCCGGACTGTAAAATACAGACACTACGGTAAGTCCCAGACTGTGAGAGATTGTGTTTATACTCACTGGGTGTCTGACACTGAACATTAATATGATCAGTAATTGTGTCACTGATAAACACTGGGGATTTGCACCGCCTCCTGTCTCTCTGTGTCCCTCACCCACACCCTCTCTCATCTCCAGGCTGGAACGTGTCGGTCTCACAGATTCTGCAGCCGAGGATCTCGTCTCCGCTCTCAGTACAAACCACACGGTGACGGAGCTGGACCTGAGTGGGAATAAACTGGGAGATTACGGAGTGAAACTGGTGTCTGCGGCTCTGAGGAACCCGGAGTGTAAAATACAGACACTGCGGTAAGTCCCAGACTGTGAGAGATTGTGTTTACACTCACTAGGTGTCTGACACTGAACATTAATATGTTTAAGAAGGAACAGCAGATGCGGGAAAAATTGAAGGTGGACAAAAATGCTGGAGAAACTCAGCAGGTGAGGCAGCATCTATAGAGTGAAGGGATAGGTGACGTTTCGCGTCGAGACCCTTCTTCAGACTGATGTCGGGGGGAGGGGGAGGGGGGAAGAAAGGAAGAGGCGGAAACAGTGGGCTGTGGGAGAGCTGGGAAGGGGAGGGGAAAGAGGGAGAAAGCAGGGACTACCTGAATTTGGAGAAGTCAATCTTCATACATGATAGTGAAGTCTAGAAATGGTAGGGAGATGTTGAAAATGTTCCAGGTGTATGTGAGTGCCGGATGGAAGTTAGTGGTGAAATGGATGAAGTCAGTGAGTTGTGTGTGGGTGCAGGAGGTAGCACCAATGCAGTCGTCGATGTAACGGAGGTAGAGGTCGGGGATGGGGCCTTAGTACGTTTCGAACAAGGATTGTTCAACGTACCCTACAAAGAGGCAGGCATAGTTTGGGCCCATGCACGTGCCGATAGCTACGCCTTGGATTTGGAGGAAATGGGAGGAGTCAAATGCAAAGTTGTTGAGGCCCCATCCCCGATCTCTACCTCCGTTACATCGACGACTGCATTGGTGCCACCTCCTGCAATCACGCACAACTCGCTGACTTCATCCATTTTACCACTAACTTCCATCCGGCACTCACATACACCTGGACCATTTCCGACACTTCCCTACCGATTCTAGACTTCACTATCTCCATCGCTGGTAACAGACTACTGACCGACATCCACTATAAACCCACTGACCCCCACGGCTCTCTGGACTACACTCCTTCCCACCCTGCTTCCTGTAAGGACTCCATCCCCTATTCCCAATTCCTCCATCTACGCTGCATCTGCTCCCAGGATGAGGTGTTCCAAACCAGGGCATTGGAGATGTCCTCATTCTTCAGAGAATGGGGGTTCCCCTCTACTACTATAGATGAGGGTCTCACCAGGGTCTCTTTTATACCCCGTAAGTCTCTCTCCCCATCCCCCCCACTCGGAACAAGGACAAAGTCCCCCTTGTCCTCACCTTCCACCCTACCAGCCGTCACATACAACAGATAATCCTCCGACATTTTCGCCCCCTCCATCAGGATCCCACCACTGGCCACATATTCCCATCTCCTCCCCTTTTGGCTTTCCGCAGAGACCACTCCCCCCGTAACTCCCTGGTCAATTCGTCCCTTCCCACCCAAACCACCCCCTTCCCTGGTACTTTCCCTTGCAACCTCAGGAGATGCTACACTTGTCACTTTACCTCCCCCCTTGACTCCATCCAAGGACCCAAGCAGTTGTTCCAGGTGAGGCATTGACCTCTCCAAATTCAGGTAGTCCCTGCTCTCTCCCTCTTTCCCCTCCCATTCCCAGCTCTCCCACAGCCCACTGACTCCGCCTCTTCCTTTCTTCCCCCCTCCCACCCCCCACACCCCCACATCAGTCTGAAGAAGGGTCTTGACCCGAAACTTCACATATTTCTTCGCTCCATAGATGCTGCACCTGCTGAGTTTCTCCAGCATCTTTGTCTACCGTGAACATTAATATGATCAGTAATTGTGTCACTGATAAACACTGCGGATTTGCACCGTCTCCTGTCTCTCTGTGTCCCTCACCCTCACTCTCTCTCATCTCCAGGCTGGAACGTGTTGGTCTCACAGATTCTGGAGCCGAGGATCTCGTCTCCGCTCTCAGTACAAACCACACGGTGACGGAGCTGGACCTGAGTGGGAATAAACTGGGAGATTCTGGAGTGAAACTGGTGTCTGCGGCTCTGAGGAACCCGGACTTTAAAATACAGACACTGGGGTAAGTCCCAGACTGTGAGAGATTGTGTTTACACTCACTGGTGGTCTGACACTGAACATTAATATGTTTAAGAAGGAACAGCAGATGCGGGAAAAATCGAAGGTGGACAAAAATGCTGGAGAAACTCAGCGGGTGTGGCAGCATCCATAGAGTCAAGGAATAGGTGACGGTTCGAGTCGAGACCCTTCTTCAGACTGATGTCGGGGGGAGGGGGGGGGGAAGAAAGGAAGAGGCGGAGACAGTGGGCTGTGGGAGAGCTGGGACGGGGAGGGGAAAGAGGGAGAAGTCAATGTTCATACCGCTGGGGTGTAAACTACCCAAGTGAAATATGAGGTGCTGCTCCTCCAATTTACGGTGGGCCTCACTCTGGCCGTGGAGGAGGCCCAGGACAGAAAGGTGGGATTGGGAGTGGGAGTGGGAGTTGAAGTGCTGAGCCACCAGGAGGTCGGGTTGGTTACATAGACACATAGAAATTAGGTGCAGGAGTAGGCCATTCGGCCCTTCGAGCCTGCATCGCCATTCAATATGATCATGGCTGATCATCCAACTCAGTATCCCGTACCTGCCTTCTCTCCATACCCTCTGATCCCCTTAGCCACAAGGGCCACATCTAACTCCCTCTTAAATATAGCCAATGAACTGGCCTCAACTACCCTCTGTGGCAGAGAGTTCCAGAGACCCACCACTCTCTGTGTGAAAAAAGTCCTTCTCATCTCGGTCCTAAAGGATTTCCCCCTTATCCTTAAGCTGTGACCCCTTGTCCTGGACCTCCCCAACATCGGGAACAATCTTCCTGCATCTAGCCTGTCCAACCCCTTAAGAATTTTGTAAGTTTCTATAAGATCCCCTCTCAATCTCCTAAATTCTAGAGAGTATAAACCGAGTCTATGCAGTCTTTGTTCATAAGACAGTCCTGACATCCCAGGAATCAGTCTGGTGAACCTTCTCTGCACTCCCTCTATGGCAATAATGTCCTTCCTCAGATTTGGAGACCACAACTGTACGCAATACTCCAGGTGTGGTCTCACCAAGACCCTATACAACTGAAGTAGAACCTCCCTGCTCCTATACTCAAATCCTTTTGCTATGAAATGGTTATTGCGGACCGAATGGAGGTGTTGGGTGAAGCGATTGCCAAGCCTACGCTTGGTCTCACCGATGTAGAGCAGCGGATGCAATAGATGAGGTTGGAGGAGGTGCAGGTGAACCTCTGCCTCACCTGGAACGACTGCTTGGGTCCTTGGATGGAGTCAAGGGGGGAGGTAAAGTGACGAGTGTAGCATCTCCTGCGGTTGCAAGGGAAAGTACCAGGGAAATGGGTGGTTTGGGTGGGAATGGACGAATTGACCAGGGCGTTACGGGGAGAGTGGTCTCTGCGGAAAGCCAAAAGGGGAGGAGATGGGAATATGTGGCCAGTGGTGGGATCCCGATGGAGGGGGCGAAAATGTTGGATAAATTATCTGTTGTATGTGACGGCTGGTAGGGTGGAAGTTGAGGACAAGGGGGACTTTGTCCTTGTTACGAGTGGGGGGATGGGGAGAGAGAGCAGAGTTACGGGGTATAGAAGAGATCCTGGTGAGAGCCTCATCTATAGTTGAAGAGGGGAACCCCCGTTCCCTGAAGAACAAGGACATCTCCGATGCCCTGGTTTGGAACATCTCATCCTGGGAGCAGATGCAGCGTAGACGGACGAATTGGGAATAGGGCATGAAGTCCTTACAGGAAGCAGGGTGGGAAGGAGTGGAGTCCAGAGAGCCGTGGGAGTCAGTGGGTTTATAGTGGATGTCGGTCAGTAGTCTGTTACCTGCGATGGAGATAGTGAGGTCTAGAAATGTAGGGAAGTGTCGGAAATGGTCCAGGTGTATCTGAGTGCCGGATGGAAGTTAGTGGTGAAATGGATGAAGTCAGTGAGTTGTGTGTGGGTGCAGGAGGTAGCACCAATGCAGTCGTCGATGTAGCGGAGGTAGAGGTCGGGGATGGGGCCCTGGTACGTTTCGAACAAGGATTGTTCGACGTACCCTACAAAGAGGCAGGCATAGTTTGGGCCCATGCGCGTGCCCATAGCTACGCCTTGGATTTGGAGGAAATGGGAGGAGTCAAATGCAAAGTTGTTGAGGCCCCATCCCCGACCTCTACCTCCGCTACATCGACGACTGCATTGGTGCTACCTCCTGCACCCACACACAACTCACTGACTTCATCCATTTCACCACTAACTTCCATCCGGCACTCACATACACCTGGACCATTTCCGACATCTCCTCCCCTTTTGGCTTTCCGCAGAGACCACTCTCTCCCTGGTCAATTCGTCCCTTCCCACCCAAACCACCCCCTTACCTGGCACTTTCCCTTGCAACCGCAGGAAATGCTACACTTGTCGCTTTACCTCCCCCCTTGACTCCATCCAAGGACCCAAGCAGTTGTTCCAGGTGAGGTAGAGGTTCACCTGCACCTCCTCCAACCTCATCTATTGCATCCGCTGCTCTAGATGTCAGCTGCTCTACATCGGTGAGACCAAGCGTAGGCTTGGCAATCGCTTCACCCAACACCTCCGCTCGGTCCGCATTAACCAACCTGATCTCCCGGTGGCTCAGCACTTCAACTCCCCCTCCCATTCCCAATCCCACCTTTCTGTCCTGGGCCTCATCCATGGCCAGAGTGAGGCCCACCGTAAATTGGAGGAGCAGCACCTCATATTTCGCTTGGGTAGTTTACACCCCAGCGGTATGAACATTGACCTCCAATTTCAGGTAGTCCCTGCTCTCTCCCTCTTTCCCCTCCCCTTCCCAGCTCTCCCACAGCCCACTGTCTCCGCCTCTTCCTTTCTTCTTCCCCCCCCCCCCCCGCCCCCACATCAGTCTGAAAAAGGGTCTTGACCCGAAACGTCACCTATTTCTTCGCTCCATAGATGCTGCACCTGCTGAGTTTCTCCAGCATCTTTGTCTACCGTGAAAATTAATATGATCAGTAATTGTGTCACTGATAAACACTGGGGATTTGCACCGTCTCCTGTCTCTCTGTGTCCCTCACCCTCACTCTCTCTCATCTCCAGGCTGTACAGTGTCGGTCTCACAGATTCTGGAGCCGAGGATCTCGTCTCCGCTCTCAGTACAAACCCCTCACTGACGGTGCTGGACCTGTCACACAACTCCCTCACAGACCGATGTGTCCCCGCTCTCCGCCGCCTCATACTGACCCGCCCGAGTCTGAAGCTGATCATGTGAGTGTTTGTGTTAATGTTTAATGTGATAAAATATCAGGGGATCCATCCATCCGGGCTTTTTTCTCCTGTGATTTTGTTCTGTAAGTGTTGTTGAAATATTAACCCCAGTCCCTGTTATTGACACTGTTGTTTCATCTGTTTATTTCCTCTTTATTCCTCGACTTGTTACAGGCTGGGGAGGAATAAGTTCAGTGAAGATGGACAGAACCAGCTGAAGAGTCTGCGGGGAACCAGACGCGGACTGAATGTGATCGTGTAAACATCTTGTGGTGTGAACGTCACCGCCCGCCCTGGGGACCGGAATATTGTTGGCCGATTCCCCCCCCCCCGCCCTCCCCTTTAAATGGCCGCCCTCCCCTTTAAATGGCCGCCCTCCCCTTTAAACGGCCGCCCTCCCCTTTAAACGGCCGCCCTCCCCTTTAAACGGCCGCCCTCCCCTTTAAACGGCCGCCCTCCCCTTTAAACCTCCTGCTCCCGCCCTTTAAACCTCCTGCTCCCCCCCCCCCCCCCTCTCCTGCTCCCCCCCTCCTGAATAGAGCCAATGAACTGGCCTCAACTACCTTCTGTGGCAGAGAATTCCACAGATTCACCACTCTCTGTGTGAAAAATGTTTTTGTCATCTCGGTCCTAAAAGACTTCCCCCTTATCCTGAAACTATAACCCCTTGTTGTGGCCTTCCCCAACATCGGGGTATTGTTAATAAAGACATTTGTATCTTTGTACTCAATCTATAAGCTTGTATGTAACATTATAATATGGTGTGTAACCTTTAGCTGTGGCTGGGAAATAAGGTTGGCGAAATACAGTGAGTTACAGTGACAGCTGGGAGATTCGAGTGATAGTTGGAATTTAAGGGTGGCAATAGAAGGAGAGATATGAGGGGAGGTGTAAGAATCTAGATAAGTCGCTCTTGCACCACTCCCTGCTACCCCTCTTCCCCTCACTCACCACTCTTCCCCTCTCCTTCCCCTCCCCACCTCTCCCCCTCTCCTTTCCCTCTCTCTTCCCCTCCTCTCTCACCCCCTCTCTCTCCACACCTCTCCCTCTCCTTTCACTCTCTCTCCCTCCCCCTCCACTCTCTCTCCACCTCTCCCCTACCCCTGTTTCTCCCCCTCTCCTCTCCCCTCCACCTCCCTTTCCTCCCCTCTTCTCCATAACCGCTCTCCTCTCACCTTCCTCTCTCCTCTCCCCTCCCCTTCCCCTTACCCCCCTCGCCCACCCTCAGGGACATGCTGCCCCACCCCCCCCTGCACATGTGACTAGGGGGACTTTGTACCACTTCCCCCACACATGTGACTAGGGGGACACTGTACCGCTTCCCCCACATGTGACTAGGGGGACACTGTACCTCATCCCCCACACATGTGACTGGGGGACCTGTACCACTTCCCCCACACATGTGACCAGGGGGACACTGTACCACTTCCCCCACACATGTGACTAGGGGGACACTGTACCACCTAATATCCCCCACACTTGTGACTAGGGGGACACTGTACCACTTCCCCCACACATGTGACTAGGGGGACACTGTACCACCTAATATCCCCCACACTTAGGAGTAGGGGGACACTGCACCACTTCCCCCACACATGTGACTAGAGGAACACTGTACAACTTCCCCCACACATGTGACTAGAGGAACACTGTACAACTTCCCCCACACATGTGACTAGGGGGACACTGTACCACTTCCCCTACCCCTCTCCCCCTCCCTCCCCACTCTTCCACTTCTCTCTCCCTTCCCCCACCCCTCTCCCACCCCACCTCTCTCCCTCCTCCACCCTCTCTCTCTCCTCCCTCCCTCCCTCCCTCCCTCCCTATCTCCCCCACCCCTTTCCCCCACTCCTCTCTCCCTTTTCCACCACTCCCCCTTCCCCCTCCCTCTCTCCCACTTCCACCACTCTCTCCTACACCTCTCACCCTCCCTCCCCACTTCCACTTCTGTCTCCCCCATTCCCCACCTTTCCCCCTCCCTCCCCACCACTCTCTCCCCCTCCCTTCCCTCCCCACTCTTCCCCCTCTCTCCGCTTTCCCCCTCCCTCCTCACTCTTCCCCCTCCCCCTACCACTCTCCCCTCCCTCCACTCTTCCCCCTCTCTCCCCTACCCCTCTCCCCCTCCCTCCACACTCTCTCCCCTTCCCCTCCCACCCGTCTCTCAACCCCTCCCTGAACCTTCTCACACCTTCCCCCACCCCCCTCTCCTCCTCCCTCTCCCCTTCTCCCTCTCTCCTCACCACTCCCACCCCCTCTCTCCCCCACCCTCTTCATCCCCATCTCCCCCCCACCCCCTTCCCCCCGCTCTTGCACCACTCCCTGCTACCCCTCTTCCCCTCACTCCCCACTCCCTCCCCTGCCCACCTCTCCCCCTCTCCTTTCTCTCTCTCTCCCCTCCTCTCTCACCCCCTCTCTCTCCCCACCTCTCTCCCTCCTTTCTCTCTCTTTCCCTCCCCTCCACTCTCTCTCCACCTCTCCCCTACCCCATTCTCCTCCTCTCCTCTCCCCTCCACCTCATTTTCCTCCCCTCTTCCCCATAACCCCTTTCCTCTCACCTTCCCCACTCCTCTCCCCTTACCCCACCCCTCTCTACCCCCCTCACCCACCCTCAGGGACATGCTGCCCCGCCCTCCCTCCCCTGCAACCGCACATTGGGGGAACAGACCCACTTGGTCTAGTAATTAATAAAATTGTGTAATATTAAGACATAGCGTAATAATGGCTGTTGTTTATTTCATGATGTTAATTACTTGATAAATATAAAAATAACGAGTTAAATATGATTGATAAGTATTAACATACTAATAAATTTTATGGATATAGTAGATTTAGTTTAAATTGCGAGCAAAGTGGAGGGGAGGAGACTCAGATACTTGGAAGTTATCCAAGGGTACTTGGAAGTTATCCGGGCTTTTGTGTCGGACAACAGCAGGCGCCAAGGTTAACCCCTTGGGGCCCGCTGTTGTCTGATACAAATGTTTGAGACTTAATTGTAATAGATCTTGGCATATCGATAGATATGGATATATAATTAACATAATCACTGTTATATCTAAGTATATACTTAACATTGGAAACTCTTTTTTATTTTGTTTTTCCTCTTTGAAGATACATTTCTAATCTATATATTAGAGTACGTTTTATTATATATATATATATATATTTTAACTTTGTATTGCTATCTCTTCCCATTAATAATAATTGGTCAAGGGGGCAGAGCAAAACATATAAAAACATCTACGGAAGTCGATAAGAATTTTTCTACCACCTGTTGGTGGTTTGTTTTTAGTTATAATATCTTTATTTTTGGATATTATAATTTCACTTTTTGTTTGTTAATTATCTTTTCACGACTCTAAACTTTCTGGTCTTTTTCAAGGTCTATTCAAGGAGATGCCAACAAAATCTAATAGCTGGGTATGATCATCCCTCACCTAGAGTAATGAGGTTCTTGGTTGCACCATATGAAGTAAAGGTATTAACATGATCCATAATGCAAGACGATAAACAAAAGAAAACTGGAGGAATCACGTTCTGCTAATGAACCAATTAAAAGGGGTAAGATCTTTGCCCAATTAAAAGCTTTAAATAGTGACGTCATTTTCTTACAAGAGACACATCTGAAAGATCAAACACAGATAAGATTGAAGGCAAATTGGATAGAGCAAACATACTACTCTTGATTTACTTCTAAATCTATAGCCACGGCCATTATCATTCATAAAGGTATACAATTTAAATTAAAGAATACCATAGCAGATAAAGAGGGGAGGTACGTCATAGTCACGGGAGAAATTTATTCTACTCCACTTACTTTGATAAATATTTATGCTTCTAATTTTGACAACCCTCAATTTTTTAGTAAAATTCTGGATACAATTTCAGAACTTAACTATCAAAATGTGGTAATAGGGGGAGATTTGAATTGTGTTTTAGATCCATATTTGGATAAATCTGCAAAACAAAAAAGGATTAACATAAAATCTAAAACAAGTGAACTCCTAAATATATACATGAAAAATACCAATATGACAGATGTATGGAGGATCGCTAACCCAGTAGGTAGAGAATATTTATTTTATTCAATGGTACATAAAACATGCTCACGTATTGATTATTTCTTAGTGGACACAAAATTAATTCCATACACATATAAAGCTAAATATCACAATAGTATTATTTCTGATCATTCCCCGTTAACTTTCTCTTTAAAATTCGAAGGAATGCCTGACAAAAAATCGTTTTGGAGGTTTAACCCCCAAATATTAAACAATTCACCAGGTTGTATATATTTAAAAGAGCAGATGAAATTCTTCTTTGAGATAAATGAAACACCAGATATTTCACCCTCCTTATTATGGGAAACTTTTAAGGCATTTATAAGAGGAACTATAATCTCATATCAAGCTTTCCAAAATAAAAAGAATAATACTGAACAATTGCAGCTAGAACAAGAAATTAGACAATTAGATTTAGAAAATGCTAAAGAACCAACTATAGATAAACACAATAAGATGATAATAATACTAAAATATAAATTAAATAAAATTTTATCGGCCAGAATAATAAGATTATTTCAAATTACAATACAAGAACATTTTGAATTTGGTGATAAACCATATAAACTCTTAGCACGCCAACTGAAAAAACGGGAAACAGAAAACACAATTACTAAAATTAAATCAGACAAAGGGGAATTGTCTGATTTATCTAACACTACCAAAAGATATAAATAAAAGATATGCTCAATATTATCAAAATTTATATACATCAAAAACCTCTGTAAATAATACTCAAATTTAAAAATTTCTTAGACAATTGTAATCTTCCAAAATTAAATACGGTGGAACAAGAGGGATTAGGAACTCAGATTACACTTCAGGAAATAGAAGAAACAATAAGTTTGTTGAAGAATGGCAAAACGCCAGGACCAGACGGCTTTAGTAATGAATTCTATAAAAGATTCCACAAGATAATTTCTCCACGCTTGCAAGAATTATATATATATGCTTTTAAAGAAAATAAATTACCAGAAACACTAACTGAGTCAACTATTACACTTATACCAAAAAAGGATAAAGATCTAGAGGACCCAGCTTCATATAGAGCTATTGCACTCCCAAATAAAGATCAAAAAATATTAGCAAAGACACTAGCGAGAAGATTGAGTAAATATATTAGCAAACTAATAAACCCGGATCAAACTGGGTTTATACCAAAGAGATACTCATTTAACAATTTCAGACGGCTGTCTAATATAATGTACTCACATAATACTGAAGAAGTCCTAGCAATTATCTCATTGGATGCAGAAAAAGCTTTCGACCAAGTAGAATGGCAATATTTATTCAAAGTATTGCAAAAATTTAACATGGGAGATAACTTTATCTTATGGGTAAAATTATTATATGATAAGCCAACGGCTAGAATACTGACTAATAATATATTATCCCTGAAATTCCAATTGGCAAGGGGCAATAGGCAGGGGTGCGCACAATCACCTCTGCTATTTGCACTAGTGATAGAGCCTTTAGCAGAAAGTATAAGAAGTCATCCGAATATTCATGGATATAATACCAAACACTCAAATAATAAAATTTCATTATATGCAGACAACATATTATTATATATTACAAATTCACAAATTAGCATACCAAATATACTAAATTTAATAGAGGAATTTGGTTCTTTTTCAGGATATAGAATAAACTGGAACAAAAGTGAAATTATGACGATAAAACCTCAAGAGCCGTTACATCTGTTGAAATTCCCCTTTAGAATTGCAACAGAAAAATTTAAGTATTTGGGCATCCAAATTTCTAGGAAATATAAATCATTACTCAACGCAAACTATATGCCTTTAATAACTAAATTAAATGGGTTGATTAAATTCTGGAAAACATTGCCGATGTCCTTAATAGGCAGAATAAACGCGATAACAATGATCTTCTTACCACAAATACTGTACCTATTTCAATCAATACCAATATACTTACCTAAAAAATTCTTTAAAAAATTAGATTCTGATATTATAAACTTCATATGGGATTATAAATCACATAGAATTAATAAAAAGCACTTGTGTAAATCTAAAGAATCAGGGGGACTGACTCTCCCTAACTTATTGTATTATTATTGGGCAGTGAATATTAAAAATATAATCTACTGGTTGGACAGCTCTGCCCAACAGGTAGATTGGATAAGAATGGAGAAAGAGGACTGTTCCCCTTATAATATAGGAGCGATCCTTCTTTCCCCGATGAAACTGAACAATATAATATATAAGAAGAATCCAATTATTCACAGTATAATACGAATTTGGAATCAAATAAAATTATCTTTAAAATTAAGAAAATTATCGCTTCTTTCTCCAATAACTAATAATCCCTCATTCAAACCATCCATTATTGATAAAACGTTTATCCATTGGGAAAGATTAGGAAAACATTGGGAGACATGTATGATATGGGAAAACTTTTATCTTTCCAACAATTACAACTAAAATATAATTTAAACAAATAATCAATATTTCAAATATCTTCAAATTCAAGATTATTTGAAGAAATATATACAAGGATATCAAACCCTAACCCCAGATTTATTGGAGGAAGGAATGAATAGAAAGGCAGAATCAAGCAATTTAATATCTTACTTATATAATATAATTTTAAATATAGAAACGCCAACGACAGAAACAATTAGAAGGGACTGGGAACAAGAGTTATTGATAACAATTCCTAACGATAGATGGGAAAAAAATGTATTATACGTAAATAAATGTTCTATTAATGTAAGACATAACCTAATTCAATTTAAAATTTTACATAGATTATATTATTCTAAAACTAGACTGAATAAAATATTCCCAAATGTTTCCCCCATCTGTGACAAATGTCTTACTCAAAATGCCACTATAGCACATTCCTTTGTCTCGTGTATAAAACTGTATACATTTTGGAATGAAATTTTTGGAATTTTTACAAAACTATTTAACACAAAATTGAACCCCAATACAGAACTGATTATCTTTGGATCAATGGAAGAGGGAAGTAAACTAACTATATTCCAAGAAGCTTTACTTAATTACGGTCTAATAACAGCAAAAAAACGTATACTCAAATTTTGGAAAAACGCAACCATGCCATCATTCAAAATGTGGATTTCAAATATGTCTGAAACGCTTCGTCTTGAAGAAATGAGATTTCTCCTACTAGCAAAGTAGACCAATTCTCAAAGACTTGGTCTCCTTTTATCAACTTTTTGCAAGCATATGGTGCAACATAACATAACCTCAGAAATTAAATGGTTTAGAACCGGGTGACGGATGGGCAAAAATACGAAATAGGTCGATCTCTCCTAATCTCTCTTTTCTTTACTTTCTCCTTCTATTTCAATCTTTTCAGCTTCTCTTCTATGTCCTTTATTTCTTTTGCTATCTGTTTCTACTCGCTTGTCTATCTATTCCGACACTCTTTATTTCTTTTTTCTTCCACTGTTCTTTTATTATTAAATCAAAAGTATGAAGTTGTACAAGAATGGAAATATGTATGTATGTATTAGGTACTCAAGTACCACACTATTGTACTTCTAACAAAAATAAACAAAAAAAAAGATATATATATATATATTTATATACACACAGATAGAGACATATATATATGTATATATAGAGATAGAGACATATATATATGTGTATATATATATATATAGAGAGAGAGAGAGACATATATATATATAGAGGGGGGGGGATATATATATATATATATATATATATATCCCCCCCCCCCCGGACACTTATTATTATTTATTCAAATCATTTGCTGTGTCGCTCTTCCAGGGAGATGCTAAATGCATTTCGTTGTCTCTGTACTGTACACTGACAATGACAATTAAAATTGAATCTGAATCTGAATCAGAGAGAGAGAGAGACAGATGGGGTGGAGTGGGGAGGGGGTGATTGGTTGCCATGTGAGTAGCTGCGACCCGGCAACAGCCGCTGATTGGTTGCCACGTGAGTAGCTGCGACCCGGCAACAGCCGCTGCTTGGTTGCCAGGTGAGTAGCTGCGACCCGGCAACAGCCGCTGATTGGCTCCCACCGTGAAATGGGGCGGATTTCAGGTTGTGATTGGTTGCCAGGTGAGTAAATGGTGAGTAGCAACAGCCTGTGATTGGGTCCTGGCGGTTGGAGTTGGAGCGCGAGGGGGCGGGAGCGCGCGGTTGGCGATTGGAGCGCGGGAACAAGATGGAGATGGAACCCGGACCCTGGTGAGAGAGAGAGTTATATATATATATATATATATACACACACACAGACAATAGGGGCAGGAGGAGGCCATTCGGCCCTTCATTGTCATCATGGCTGATCGGCCCCAATCAATAACCCGTGCCTGCCTTCTCCCCAAATCCCTTGTCTCCCCCACACCCTAGAGACAGAGAGAGAGAGAGAGATCTATCTATCTCTCTATAATCCATCCAGTGACGTGGCCTCTCTCTCTCCACTCCCCTCTGTGGCAGCGAATTCCACACATTCACAACTCTCTGGGTGGAACAGTGACAGACACACACACACACACAGTGATAGATATATATATATAGAGAGAGAGACAGATATATAGAGAGACATATACATATATATATATATATAGAGAGTGATATATATATATAGAGAGACACACATATATATATATAGAGAGAGGCATATATATAGGGAGGGGGTGAGTGGGGGAGGGGAGGTGGTGGAGGGGGTGAGTGGGAGGGGAGGGTGGTGAGTGGGAGGGGAGGGGGGTGAGTGGTAGAGGGGTGAGAGTGGTAGAGGGGTGAGAGTGGTAGAGGGGTGAGAGTGGTAGAGGGGTGAGTGGGAGGGGAGGGGGGTGAGTGGTAGAGGGGTGAGTGGGTGAGTGGGAGGGGGGTGAGTGGGAGGGGTGAGATAGGGGGGTGAGTGGGGGGAGGGGGTGAGTGGGAGGGGAGGGGGGTGAGTGGTAGAGGGGTGAGTGGGTGAGTGGGAGGGGGGTGAGTGGGAGGGGTGAGATAGGGGGGTGAGTGGGGGGAGGGGGTGAGTGGTAGAGGGGTGAGTGGGTGAGTGGGAGGGGGGAGGGGTGAGTGGGAGGGGGGTGAGTGGGAGGGGGAAGGGGGGTGAGGGGGGGAGGGGTGAGTGGGAGGGGTGAGATAGGGGGGTGAGTGGGGGAGGGGTGAGTGGGAGGGGGAAGGGGGGTGAGTGGAAGGGGAGGGGGGTGAGTGGGGGAGGGGGTGAGTGAGGGGAGGGGGGGTGGGAGGGGAGGTGGGGGAGGGGGTGAGTGGGAGGGGAGGGGGTGAGTGGGGGGAGTGGGTGAGGAGGTGAGGGAGGGGGCAGTATTATTTCCGATTTGCAGCATCTGAGTTGTGTTGAATGTGACACCGCCCACACGCTGATGATGATGCAAACTGCACAGACCACAAGGCTCAGCCTGTGGGCGGAAGGACGGACGGACATTAATTCATTCTCCGGATGAACAGGCGCTAGTTTCCTTCCCACCTGTTGAAGTGCGGCAGGCAGGCAGGTAGGCAGCAGCAGCAGCAGATTGTGTCTGGGGGTTTGGGGCAACAGGGAGACAGACCTCGCCCTCCGGGGTGAGGGTGACGGGAGAGAGGCGGCTCGGAGTGCAGGGTGTGTGGAGACTACAGATTACAACCGGTGAGTATCTTTCCACCGATTCCCAGTGGACGGACGGACGGACGGGGTGTGATGTTGGGTGAAATCTACCCCTCTCCGGGCCGGCACCCATCCTGCTGGGGAGGGGGTGAGTGGGGGGAGGAGGGTGAGTGGTAGAGGGGTGAGTGGGGGAGGGGGTGAGTGGGAGGGGAGGGGGGTGAGGGGGAGGGGAGGGGGGTGAGGGGGAGGGGGGTGAGTGGGGGGGAGGGGGTGAGTGGGAGGGGGGTGAGTGGGAGGGGTGAGATAGGGGGGTGAGTGGGGGAGGGGTGAGTGGGAGGGGGAAGGGGGGTGAGTGGAAGGGGAGGGGGGTGAGTGGGGGAGGGGGTGAGTGAGGGGAGGGGAGGTGGGGGAGGGGGTGAGTGGGAGGGGAGGGGGTGAGTGGGGGGAGTGGGTGAGGAGGTGAGGGAGGGGGCAGTATTATTTCCGATTTGCAGCATCTGAGTTGTGTTGAATGTGACACCGCCCACACGCTGATGATGATGCAAACTGGGAGGGGAGGTGGGGGAGGAGTGAGGGAGGGGTGGGTGAGTGAGGGAGGGGGGGAGGGGTGAGTGAGTGGGGGAGGTGGTGAGGGGAGGGGGTGAGTGGGGAGCGGTAAGTGGAGGAGGGTGGAGAGGTGAGTGGGGGGAGGGGGTGAGTGGGGGGGTGGTGAGTGTGTGGAGGAGGTGGGGGAGTGAGGGGGGTGAGTTGAGGGGGTGAGTGGAGGTGTGGGGGGCGGGTTAGTGGGTGGAGGGGGGGGAGTGGGTGGAGGGGGGGGGAGTGGGTGGAGGGGGGGGGGAGTGGGTGGAGGGGGGGGGGAGTGGGTGGAGGGGGGGGGAGTGGGTGGAGGGGGGTGAGTGGGGGAGGGGGGTGAGTGGAGGAGGGGGTGAGGGGGCAGTATTATTTCCGATTTGCAGCATCTGAGTTGTGTTGAATGTGACACCGCCCACACGCTGATGATGATGCAAACTGTGCACAGACCACAAGGCTCAGCCTGTGGGCGGACGGACATTAATTCATTCTCCGGATGAACAGGCGCTAGTTTCCTTCCCACCTGTTGAAGTGCGGCAGGCAGGCGGGCAGCAGCAGCGGATTGTGTCTGGGGGTTTGGGGCAACAGGGAGACAGACCTCGCCCTCCGGGGTGAGGGTGACGGGAGAGAGGCGGCTCGGAGTGCAGGGTGTGTGGAGACTACAGATTACAACCGGTGAGTATCTTTCCACCGATTCCCAGTGGACGGACGGACGAACGGGGTGTGATGTTGGGTGAAATCTCCCCCTCTCCGGGCCGGCACCCATCCTGCTGGGTCACGACTGTGTGACGGGACCTTCGCCTCATTTCACACGGGTACATCGTACACACGACTATCTCGTCCATTCTGACAACGCATTGAGTTACAGAGCTGACCCACATTCCTGGGAGCGGGAATCTTCACCTCATCCATTCTACCGATGGCAGAATTATAAACTGTGCTTTCTACAATGTCCCTTTCTGCAACAAGACAGATGGTGATTCTGTTCACTCAAACTGAGAAACTAATGAAGACTTCCTGCCCAAACTACCCCCCTGTGCAGGCATTTCCCCTACAACCGCAGGCGTTGCAACGCCTGCCCATATACGCCTGCCCTCCCTCACCTTCATCCAGGGACCCCAGCAGTTCTTCCAAGTAAAATAAATATTCATGTGCACCTCCTCTACCCTCATCAACAGCATCTGGTGTTCCCGATCCTGTACATTGTCGAGACTTAGCGTAGACCCGGCGACAGTTACTTGCGCTGGGTCCGACAAGGCAAATGCTGAGTTTTGTCACTTTTTACAGTCACTTTTTGTGCCTCCTCCGTTGCCACTTCCGCATACAAAATGAAGGAACAGCCGCTTTCTTCCAACTCTCCCGTGTGGCCCATCTGCGCTCTCATTGAATATTTCCATCTAGCTCCCCCCACCTCCCGCTATTAATCTGCCCCCGGCTTCACAATCCGCAAATCTTCAAACCTAACTCACAACTACTGTTCTTATTTGAATTTTCTCAATTCTGTTAACCCTGGCTGTCTCCTCCCCTTCCCACCTCTCCCTCAGCCCTCGGGCCCTGGCATTCCTTCTCTCTCTATCTCTCCCCCACCCCAGTCGCACTAGCTTCTCATTTTCACACTACAAACAGCTTACAATGGCCTGTTTCCTTTATCATCGATACTTTTTTGCATATCTTTCATTCATTGTTCTTTATCTCTCCACATCACCGTCTATATCTCTTGTTTCCCTGATCCCTAACCAGTCTGAAGAAGGGTCTCGACCCGAAACGTCGCCTATCTCCTTCGCTCCTTAGATGCTGCTGCACCCGCTGAGTTTCTCCAACCTTTTGTGTACCCTCGATTCTCCAGCATCTGCAGTTCCTTCTTTAACACAATACTGTTCTTATTTGTTGCCTTTCCGATATATGAAGGGGAAATCATGCTTGACTAATCTTCTGGAATTTTTTGAGCATGTAACTAGGAAAATGGACAAGGGAGAGCCAGTGGATGTAGTGTAGCTGGACTTTCTGAAAGCATTTGATAAGGTCCCACATAGGAGATTAGTGGACAAAATTAGAGCACATGGTATTGGGGGTAGAGTGCTGACAAGATTCAAGATACATTTATTTGCCACGTGTGCCAATTGGCACAGTGAAATGAAATCACCATGCAGCCATACAATAAAAATAAAGAACACACATAGAGTTGATAGAATTCGACATAAAACATCCACACACAGCAAGATCAAAATGTCCCACTGTGAGAGAAGGCACCAAACTCAGCCTCTTCCTCAGATGTTCCCCACTGTTCACCCGTGCTCGGGGCCTCCCCGAGCCCTCCGCAATCCTCGCTCCGGGCAGCCCGATGTTCAGGCCCCCTCACCGGGGTGATGTAAGTCCGACGTCGGGGCTGGGGGATGTCCTCAGCGGCCTGGACCCCGAGTCGGCCCCTTCCTACCGGAGTCCGCGGCTCCCAAAGTCCGCAGGGTGCGCCGGGTGGAGATGCAACGCTGGAGGCCCTCGGCAAATGGCCCCAGGACTCCACAAAGTTGTTCAGTGCCGCCCGCGTTGGAAGCTCTCCCCAATCCAGAGCTCCACGACCCAGGTAGGCATCGCCCGCTCCGCGGTGACTCCAGCGCCGCGCTGCCGCTATTGCAGCTCTGGTCCGGTTCCCGGTCCCCAGCAGGAAAGGCCGCTCCGATCCAGGAGGTAGGCCCGCGAGGTGGGGGGGCGAGGACGCGACTCGGAGAAATAGTCGCGTCCCTGCCAGGAAGTGCCTGGGAAACAGTTCCCCCTTACCCCGCCCCCCCCCTCCCCCACATATAAAAGTTAAAGATTCCCCCTAAAACAAACTTTAAACTGACTAAAAATTAAAAAAAGATGGAAAAACAAACGGGCAGCAGGCAGAGGCTGCTGTCAGTGCAGCGCCCCTAGTTCAAGTGTAGAAGGGAGAGCCAGTGGATAGAAAATTGTTTGGCAGACAGGAAACCAAGACGATAGACAATAGGTACAGGAGGAGGCCATTCGGCCCTTCGAGCCAGAACCGCCATTCAATCTGACCATGGCTGATCATCCCCAATCAGTACCACGTACCTGCCTTCTCTCCATACCCCCTGATCCCTTTAGCCACAAGGGCCACATCTAACTCCCTCTTAAATATTGCCAATGAACTGATCTCAACTACCTTCAGTGGCAGAGAATTCCACAGATTCACCACTCTCTGTGTGAAAAATGTTTTCCTCATCTCCTAAAGGACTTCCCCCTTATCCTTAGACTGTGACCCGTTTTGTGCCGTTTGCAGTTTTCTAACAATACCCGTTTATTTCCGCATTCTAAATTCATCCAATACAGGACATATGGCAACCATGTTCTTTGAGAGCGAGTTCAAAGTTGTCCCAAACGGTGGTATATTTGCAAGCCTGGATGGTCTGTGATCTGAAATGAAACCTTCAGGAGTTTACGTCCAATTTATTTGTTGCCTTGTCATCCCTGTGATTGTGTATCAGCCCCGACCTACCTTTCTTCTCAACATCCTTCCAATGCTAGCCAATGTTATATTAACCTTTATAATTGACTGCTGTATATGCATGCCAGCTTTGGCTGTCAAACGAAGGATCCTGGGTCCCTTTGTGCGGTGTTCTCTTTGCAGGTATCGACACTTGCTTTGTCATTGTTCCTTCAAAATGGGTAACGAAACGTGTCCCATATTATACTTGTCTGCTACTTCATACCCTGCATAGTTTACCCATCACCCTTTTCACCACCTGGTATCGTCCTCACAAATTATCTTTGTGTTTTCAACAAATGTGGCTGCAGTACTTCAGATCCCTTCATCCGTGATATGAATGTAATTGTAAGTGTGAGAGTTCCATCACTGACCCATATGACATTGAACTGGTTACTAAATCCTAATCCAGAAGTGAGCATCATCCCAAAGATGAGGCAGCTGCCTTGTAATGGCCGTATCGAACGGCTTGCGAGTTGTTGCCGCTGCAGTCATCCAGGCAAGTAGAGTGTTTGTCATCAGATTCCCGACGTGTGCTGGTGCAGATGATGGAAACGTTTTGGATGTGAGGCGGAGAGGTCGTCATTACAGGATACCCTGCTTTTGATCTCGTGTTACAGTTTCTATTCAATGTTAACATTCATGATGTTGATGGTGGGCAGCTTCATGACGGCAGTGTCAATGAATGTCACGTGTTTGTGATTGGACTCGCTCTAGTGTACGAGTTGGTCATTGAGGAGTGAATGTAATCACTGGAACTTGTGCCTAAATATTCTTGTGCTCTGGATTCATTATTGAGGAGACACAGGATTGTTCCATCCCACATTTCCCGCACGCTACTACTGGTGGGTCTGTGGTGCGAACTCCCAGAGGGCACCATAGGGCAAAACATGGATTGGGGAGGACATCACAGGGCCAACGATGGAGGAGACTGTAGTTGGTGGAATGTGGAACAAAAATCAGGAATAAATTCACCATGTCAAACAGCATCTGTGGAGATAAAGGGTTAAATTTGACATTTGCGGGAGGTCTTCTGTCTAAGGATTTGGAGAAGAGTAAATATGGGCAGTGTACAGCTGTGTGGGGGAAGGAGGAAGTGTGAGAGTCCGGTTGGTTACAGGTGTAACCTGACGGAGAGGGGATGATGGGCAGTTTGAACGATGGAGCTGACGGTTTGGGGGGAGGGAATAACAGAAGCATTGTATTTTCCAATGTCAGATAACCACCCCACTTCCTTCTTCTCCCACCTACACCTTCTTGTCCAACCTGTTTTCTGCTCCATCTGCCCACTTGGCAGCAAGTGTCCGCCCCCTCCCTCTGGTTACACTTGACAACGTCCAGCCTCTGTCCCACCATGCTTATTCGTCAATCTTCACCCTCCCTCCCCACTCCCACCTCTGTTGTTTACTGGCAATCTTTCATCATTCCACCAAGTCAGCATTGCACCTTTTGCATCCACGGAAGTTGCTTGCTCGCTCAATTCTTCGGGAAATGAGCTTTTGTTCTTTACATCGTTAACTGTGCCAGAGGTAAGTTGCGTATTTTGGGTTGTCCTAAATAATTTTGAGCGACTGTTTGGTGATTTGAATAAATATATAACTTGATAGACTTTGGCCGTTGAATTTATTATTATGACTAATGTGGCCAACTGAGAATGTGATGCAGAAAAGTCATCTCCTCCAACAGCTGTGCTTTGGCATTGGATCTGTTTAAAACGATACTGCACAGCATTGACATCTATAAAGTTGGAACTAACACTTGGTTCATCGAATTACCGAGATACCTGGTAGAGTAAAAGCTCATTTCAGAATGTTATTTCACATTTACAAAATGGCTGAATGTTCAGGGTAATTATTCATAGTGAAACTGGGAACATCTGATGCTGAGCTAGTTATTACCGTTCTCAGTTATATTTGGTGAACCACTTCCTCTGTTGCCAGAGCAACAACCTTTCCGGCCTGTACGGAGTGTTGCACATTTTAATCGCTCTCTGGTCCCTGCTCCTCAGCTGAGAGTGAGCAGATGCAGCAGAATGATAGTGGGATGAAATGATACTTTGGGGATTTGGTGCACGGAATCAACTTTGTACCACATTTGAATCAAAAAGCGTGAACGAACGAGTTGGGACGGTCGGGTACGTGAGTGGAAGTACGTTATTTGCACACATTCATTGACCACTGTAAGATGACGTGTGAATTTTGCAACCGGTAGTCTTTGTTTGGGCGGGACATGAAAATTAAAAAAACAACATTGCAGAAAATCAGAAAAGGGAAAAGAGAAACTGCTAAAATGACTAAAACACACATCAAGTTGGGCAGCATCTGAGACCATTCCAATTCAGATAACGGACCTTCCACCATTGCACTTTCCACTGTTTTCAGTATTTTCTATTTTGTTATCAATAAAGTTAATTTGCAGTTAATATATCTCTGTATGAAACAAATGGCAGTCATTTGTATTTGGTCAAATCTCTCACAAGGATGAGAACTAAATGTACTCCATTTAGATGCGATGTGATTGTGGAAAGGTAGAGGGAGATCACCTGTCCACAGTTGAGTGAGCTTGGGAGAAGAAATATGTAATATAGAATTGATAATAGAGAATGTCTGCAAGTTAGTAAAGTATAATCCCCGTTACTTGAGGACAGCTGAGTGCTGAGAGGAACAGATGTTTGGCCAACAGTTCAATAGTTCAAGATGCAACTGCCCAGTGACATTGTTTTAGCATGCAGGCTTCACCATTTCCAAAGTCCAAAACCAGCCCATCGCGAGCTCGATATACTGGAGTAGTTCCTGTGAACCATCGTCCCTCTCCTCTCCTCGCCCGACCATCATTGTGGCCCGGGAGGTGCCTCCTGCACCAACCTGGAAGGCACCGGAGACATTACCCCAGTTCACCCTCCGACACAGCCCACTCCTCGTGCCTGACGTCTCCAGCTCCATCCCGTTACAGGTTACGCCATTCGATGAACCTTTGGGCAGGTTTGGGCAGCGTCCTGTAAGATGAGATGGATAATTCTCCTGTGAAATGGGACTGGTGGTGGTACTGCAGACATCACCTGACATGGAGACCCTGCAGAGTCCAGGCCTGGGATATAATCCTTCTATTCTGGAATGGGAACTCCAGGAATGTGGTAGAATGTACCACGGGAGCAGTGGGGACTACAGTGTCCAGCAGAGTTGGGACGTTTGCAGTTGAAATGTTTTATTCCCCGTTCCAGCTAGTGGGGAATTTGGCAATGGGTAACATGGAGGTGTGGAAGCGTTTGTACTGGATGGCAGGGTTGTGGTAAGAATAGGGCCAGCAGCGTGTGACAGTAATTCCCCACCAGTGGGTATTTTTCCTCTTTCTCTGTGAGTTGAAGCCTCCAAACAGGTGAGGTGTGAATGTTGGGGATTGGCCGTGTTTGGTCTGGAATAGCAATACAGTGATCAGGGGGTTTGAAAACTTCAGGGATCTGGCACAGATGATGAATTGCTGCCTTGGATAGATCAGACAAAGTCTTATGGACGACAGGGCAGAATCTGGTGGTCTACGCCTGCTTTTCTTGTTTGTTAATTTGCAGGGATTTACCATCTTGTATGGAAGGCATGTTTTCCACATCTCCGCTGCACTGTAATGCTGTGTGTCCATTCACAAGGCAATGTCTTCCTTCACATTCAATTTTCACCTGATAGTTCTGTTAATATTGTGTATTCCAGAGCTACAGAGTTTGGGAACGTCTGTCGACATCATGGCTGAAGGTGGTAACTGGGGAGGTGATTCTGTGGCCTCTACATCAAAGAAACAAAAAGGTTAGTGAGCCTTCTGTGACATATATATGATGCCCTGACAGTGGGTGTGCGCCTGATGCAAGAAATGAGGTTCACACGGAAGTGGGAATAGGGAAGGGGGTGAGCACAGAGAGTTGACATCTACAGGGACATCAGTCACAGGTGGGCGGATGCAGGAATTGTCTGATAAATCAGCACTCTTTTTGGGAACAAATGATCTGAGTTGCCGCAAACTTTAAGTCAGAATATCACAGTCCAGCATCAGATTCTGTGCAGAAATGAGCCTTTGACCCATTTGCCACCTGTCAATGTCTCTACACTAATCCCATTGCTGAGCACCTGGTCTGTCGCCCACTATCCATTTACAGTTCGAATGGACATCCAGGTGCTCCTACAATGTTGTGACAGAGTACCTGCCTCTAACACCACCTCAGGCAGTGAGTGTGTCCCTGACTGCAGCCATCACTGCTGAAAGATTATTTCTGCAAGATCATCCTCTAAGCCTCATGGCCCCTGCATTAAATTGATGCCCCCTAATGTCAACCACCTCTGCTATGGAGAAAACTATTTTTGCCATTGTGTAACGGCACCAAACGTGGTGAATAAACAGTAGCTTTATTCAGACATAATAGGTTGAAAGTACATACAGGTTTAGTCCACTAACATAATGTCATTGCTGCTGCAGCTGAGCGCTGGTGTTGTCTTGAGCTCAGCTACCTGTCGACTGGTGATCTCCAGGTGAGATATGCTTAAGTACTAGGACACTCCCCTTAACCCATGACATCACATGACAGCCCTCATAACCACTGACGAGGGTTCGACCGTAAGTGGTCTGACCATCAGGTGGCGCCACAGGAACCCCCCAGAACCGGAGGAAGGAAAACGAATAAAACGCGTTAACCTTCTACAAGAAGGTGTGTGAGCATGGTCGAGGGCGGCTCCAGCTGTGGGTCGGGGGCACCCCGGCCATGGGTCGGGACGGTGGGGCCCGCCAGCGCAGTCGACGCTCCGGCTGTGGGCCATCCCGGCCGTATGCCGAGGGATGCAAGGAGACACTTGTCGGCGGTCAGCGGTGGGGTGAGGCCCGTTGCTTCTGGCCGGCCACGGCGGCCATTTTTGCAGTTGCTGTGGAGGCCATATGGTGCAGGCCGCGGCGGCCATTTTAGCAGTCGTTGTGGAGGCCATATGGTGCAGGCCGCAGCGGTCATTTTAGCAGTTGCTGTGGAGGCCATATGGTGCAGGCCGCAGCAGCCAATTTAGCAGTTGCTGTGGAGGCCATATGGTGCAGGGCGTGGCGGCCATTTTAGCGGCCGGCTGAGGCGGCCAACCGAGGTAATTCCCGGATGCGTGCGGGGTGGCCGACATCGACGGGACTCGCCCCACTGCTGCAGGTAGGGACTCCACCCACTGTCGCCGGTGTCATCGGAGAACAGCTGCGCTGCTGCGCCCTCGGCGGAGACTGGAATCCGTCGATGGGCCGCCGATGCTCGACCGGCCAAGCCTCCACCCCACTGCTGGGCGACCACAGCCCGACTGGTCAGGCAGTCAGCGGCCGGGGATCTTCGAAATCCGTGCCGGTGAGAAGCAGAAGGATGTCTTTGGGCAGCTGCCCCGTGTAGGCCCGCCCTATCGGGTGGCTAGGTCTTGAGCAGTGGCCGGAGGGGTAATGGGTGGGCCTGCTCTCTCCCTGCTCCCTGCTCCAGGGGCCGGCGGGCTGGCATTGGTGATGCTGGGGACGGGGGGCTGCTAACACTCATCTGGTTATGAGGGCTGTCACGTGACGTCATGGGTTGAGGGCAGTGTCCTAGTACTGAAGCAGATCTCACCTGGAGATCATGAGCTGCAGGTAGCTGAGCTCAAGACTACACCCTCGCTCAGCTGCACCAGCAATGGCATTATGTTAGTGGACCAAAATGTATGTATTTCCAGCCTATTATGTCTGTTTATGCACCACTTTTGGTGCTGCTGCAATTGACCCTATTTTTCTCATTGTATTCTGTATTTCTGGATCACTCCTTGTCTGCCCCAGCATCAAGGTAGATGACTTAAACCACTCCAGTCTCTGCTGATAATTGAAATAATCATTTCCGAGGAATATCCTGATGAATCTCCTCTGCATCGTCTCCAGTGCCGAGGCATCGTTCCCACAGTATGGAGATCAGAATTGCAAACACTCCTCCAACTTAAGGCTTAATCAACTCCCTATAAAATTGTAACGAGGCCTCCCTGCACTTGCATTCTATGCTGCAGCTAATGACAAGAATGCTAAATGTTGTCTCTGTGTGTGCTGCTGACTTTAGGGATCTATGGATTTGTACGGGTGTTTCTCAGTGGTCTCCAGGCCCTTGTCATTCATGGTGAATATCCTGGTTTTATTTATCCCTCCAACATGCGTCAACTTGCCATTATCAGGATTAAACATGAAATGTTATTTCTCCGTCTAACACGTTGACTAATCATCCAACAAATACTGGTTCAAATCCAGTTGTGGCGGTAGAAATGTATAGTCAAGTCAAAAAAAAAAAAAGAGAGGGTACAGAGGAGATTTACTAGAATGTTGGGGGTTACACAAAAAGCTGGAGAAACTCAGCGGGTGCAGCAGCATCTAAGGAGCGAAGGAGATAGGCGACGTTTCGGGTCGAGACCCTTCTTCATACTGGGTTTCAACAGCTAAGTTACAGAGATAGGTTAAATAAGTTAGGTCTTTATTCTCTGGAGCGCAGAAGGTTAAGGGGGGACTTGATAGAGGTCTTTAAAATGATGAGAGGGATAGACAGAGTTGATGTGGACAAGCTTTTCCCTTTGAGAATAGGGAAGATTCAAACACGAGGACATGACTTTAGAATTAAGGGACAGAGGTTTAGGGGTAACATGAGGGGGAACTTCTTTACAGAGAGTGGTAGCGGTGTGGAATGAGCTTCCAGTGGAAGTGGTGGTGGCAGGTTCGTTGGTATCATTTAAAAATAAATTGGATAGGCACATGGATGAGAAGGGTATGGAGGGTTATGGTATGAGTGCAGGCAGGTGGGACTAAGGGAAAAAGTTGTTCGGCACGGACTTGAAGGGCCGAGATGGCCTGTTTCCGTGCTGTAATTGTTATATGGTTATAAGTGATCAGAATTTTGGCAGATAACTGAAAGGCCAAAATCAGGAATACTTGGAACAAAATTATCATATTATCTCAAAGTAACAAGTATCCAAATTTTACATTGCTTATCTGGAGATATCATAGCACCAGATTCAAGGGCAGCTTCTTCCACCCTCTTATCGCATTAGTGAACGAACCGCTCAGAAGCTAGGGATGTATTCCTGGTCTCCCAATTTACCTTTTTGGAGGGTAGCTAATGTAACCCCACTTTTTAAAAAGGGAGGGAGAGAGAAAACAGGGAATTACAGACCAGTTAGTCTAACATCGGTAGTGGGGAAAATGCTAGAGTCATTTATTAAAGATGGGATGGCAGCACATTTGGAAAGTGGTGAAATCATTGGACATAGTCAGCATGGATTTATGAAAGGTAAATCATGTCTGACGAATCTTATAGAATTTTTTGAGGATGTAACTAGTAGAGTGGATAAGCGAGAACCAGTGGATGTGTTATATCTGGACTTTCAGAAGGCTTTCGACAAGGTCCCACATAAGAGATTAGTATACAAACTTAAAGCACACGGTATTGGCAGTTCAGTATTGATGTGGATAGAGAACTGGCTGACAGACAGGAAGCAAAGTGTAGGAGTGAACGGGTCCTTTTCAGGATGGCAGGCAGTGACTAGTGGGGTACCGCAAGGCTCAGTGCTAGGACCCCAGCTATTTACAATATATATTAATGATTTGGACGAGGGAATTGAATGCAACATCTCCAGGTTTGCGGATGACACGAAGCTGGGGGGCAGTGTTAGCTGTGAGGAGGATGCTAGGAGGCTGCAAGGTGACTTGGATAGGCTGGGTGAGTGGGCAAATGCATGGCAGATGCAGTATAATGTGGATAAATGTGAGGTTATCCACTTTGGTGGCAAAAACAGGAAAGTAGACTGTTATTTGAATGGTGGCCGATTAGGAAAAGGGGAGATGCAGCGAGACCTGGGTGTCATGGTACACCAGTCATTGAAAGTAAGCATGCAGGTGCAGCAGGCAGTGAAGAAAGCGAATGGTATGTTAGCATTCATTGCAAAAGGATTTGAGTATAGGAGCAGGGAGGTTCTACTCCAGTTGTACAGGGTTTTGGTGAGACCACACCTGGAGTATTGCGTACAGTTTTGGTCTCCTAATCTGAGCAAAGACATTCTTACAGGCCTGGATTGCCGCTGCGAGCAGCAGATAAAACTGTGTGATTAACACAACAACTCTTGTGTGCTGCCTAGTTGAGGTCTGCTGTATGATTTTACCCGTCTGTACACAACAAAGCGTTTCACTGTCACAATAAAGTATTATGGAATATTGAGATTGAAGAGTGATCTTAGAGATGTATAGAATCATGGAGTGGGGGGTAAGATCATCCCTCATCCCCCTGCGCTCCACAGTATAAAGTCCTGGCATGCTCAACCTCTCCATGTAATTCAGGACCTGGAGTCCTGACAACTTGCTCTTCAATCTTCTCCGCACCTTGTGCTTATCTGTATCAAACTCCATTCAACGTTCCTCAGCCCAAAGGATGAAGACCCCTTTGCAACATTTGATAATCATGCCTTGTGTTCTCATCCACATATTTAATAGAAACCACAAACAGCAATGGGCCAGCAATGATCCCTGGGAAATATCACTAGTCACAGGCCTGCAGTCTGTAAAACAAACTTCCATCCTCACCCTCTGCTTCCTTTCATGGTCAATTCTCTATGCAGTCAGCTAGCTCTCCCTGGATCACTTGCGATGAAACCTTCCAAAGCAGCGTATCATGCGGAACATTCCAATTACCCTGAAGTCCATATATGTTAAATCTACGGCTTGTCCCATCAATCTTTCAAGTTACTCAGAAAATTCAATCACATTTGTGAGATATGATATCCGACACATAAAACTATGCTAACTATCCATAAACGGCCCTATCCATCACAATATAGATATGTCGTTCAATACCCCTCAATATCCTCCAGTAATTAGGGTACCACAGACGTTAGGTTCACTGCTCTACACTTCCCATGGTTTACACTGCAGCCCCTCTTAAATGCAGGCACAGCATGACTTGTTATTTCCGTTTTCAGTTATTTTTTGTGAGCAACGTCCTCGATTGCCAGCGTAAAGGCCTTTCTGAGCCTCCGGTACAGAGAGTTGCACATTTTTATCACCCTCTGGTCACAGCGGGGACTGTGATCCCAGGAGAAGTTGCAGCAGAATGATTGTAAGAGAAAGGATACTTTAAGTATTTTGCATTTGCAATATAGATTGCATTTTGTACATATTTGAATAATGAAATGAGAACTAACGAGTTGGGACTATTGAGTATATGAGTGGAAGTCTGACATTTACACAAATGCAAACATGAAGAGCAAGGTGGTCTACGGCTTTTAGTTTCTGTTCATTTGCAGGGGTACACCTTGTTTGGATGGGATGTTTTCCACATCTCCGCTGCACTGTAATGCTGTTTGTTGCCTCACAAGGCAATGTCTTCCTTCACATTCAATTGTCACCTGATGGTTCTGTTAATATTGTGTATTTCAGAGCTACCGAGTTTGGGAACGTCTGTCAACATCATGGCTGAAGGTGGTAAACGGGGAGGTGATTCAGTTGCCTGTACAGCAAAGGAACAAAAAGGTTAGTGAGCCTTCTGTGACATGTATATGATGCCCTGACAGTGGGTGTTCACACGGAAGTGGGAATAGGGAAGGGGGTGAGCACAGAGAGTTGACATCTACAGGGACATCACCGTCACAGGTGGGCGGATGCAGGAATTGTCTGATAAACCAACACTCCTTTTGGATACAAATGATCTGAGTTGCCTCCAAAGTGTTTGTGAAATATTTATTTTATTAGAAGCAATTGTACAAGGAGAAAGTAACTGACATAATTATACAATTTTTGTACTGCTTCAATTTTAACATTTTATAAACTAATAACTAAATAGGGAAAAAGGGAAAGAAAGAAGAAAAGAAATAGAAAAGAAAGAATTTTGAAAAAGACACGAAAAAGAAGAGAGAAAAACCCCAGAACTAACAAAGAAGTGAAAGAAGCGGAGATATATCCCACGACCCTTCCCTACGCCCGCTCACCCCACCCTAGCGTTGGTTTTGAGTTTGTGTTCAACCATTATGTTCTTGAAGAAATTCAATAAAAAGACAATAGACAATAGGTGCAGGAGTAGAGGCCATTCGGCCCTTCGAACCAGCACCGCCATTCAATGTGATCATGGCTGATCATCCCCAATCAGTACCCCGTTCCTGCCTTCTCCCCATATCCCCCGACTCCGCTATTTTTAAGAGCCCTATCTAGCTCTCTCTTGAAAGCATCCAGAGAACCGGCCTCCACCGCCCTCTGAGGCAGAGAATTCCACAGACTCACCACTCTCAATGAGAAAAAGTGTTTCCTTGTCTCCGTTCTAAATGGCTTACTTCTCTTTCTTAAACTGTGGCCCCTGGTTCTGGACTCCCCCAACATCGGGAACATGTCTCCTGCCTCTAGCGTGTCCAAACCCTTAACAATCTTATACGTTTCAATGAGATCCCCTCTCATCCTTTTAAACTGCAGAGTGTACAAGCCCAGCTGCTCCTTTCTCTCGGCGTATGACAGTCCCGCCACACTATCTCTCCTTCACCACTAATCTCCATTATATTGTTTGCCGTGAAAAACATGTTTGCTCTCTCCATATAGCTCTCTGAACAGCTCTCTACTCTTCTCAAAAGTGCCAAGGTTTCCAATGCAGCCCGTGGACGTTGCTATCGTGTGGTTCTCTTTTTTTTTTAAAATGGTCCGTTTACAAACCCCGAATTCCTGTCTGTTCTGGTGTAACATTTCACCTAAAATGTAGCTGTACAAAGACTATTCAGCTTGAGGAATTCGACAAAAAAAACTCAATTTAAAATGTTATACATTCCCAAGGATGACGTCTTGCCACGTAGACACAACATAGGAAGATTGTTCCCGATGTTGGGGACGTCCAGGACAAGGGGTCACAGCTTAAGGATAAGGGGGAAATCCTTTAGGACCGAGATGAGAAGGAATTTTTTCACACAGAGAGTGGTGGGTCTCTGGAATTCTCTGCCACAGAGGGTAGTTGAGGCCAGTTCATTGGATATATTTAAGAGGGAGTTAGATGTGGCCCTTGTGGCTAAGGGGATCAGAGGGTATGGAGAGAAGGCAGGTACGGGATACTGAGTTGGATGATCAGCCATGATCATATTGAATGGCGGTGCAGGCTCGAAGGGCTGAATGGCCTATTCCTGCACCTAATTTCTATGTTTCTATGTTTCTATAGAGATAGCCTGACAAACTAGCGCCGATTTGTCCAGCTGCTGTTTTAAACTAGTCCCCTGCATAGACGGATCTGCAGGCCTCTCATGTCCAGCTCGCAAACAACTGCGACACAACTCCGTATTTACTGTTTAAACTGTTAAACAATCCTGCGTGTTGCAAAACAGTCCTGCACTGTATTTAAAGGATGAGTTCACAAACTCTATCCCATCCTCGACGCCAATTTTGTTATATTCCGGACAACAGAATGAATAACAACTGACACGCAGGCTGCCTGGATCACAAGAGAGATTTATTACCCAACATTCCCTACTTATATACAACACCAACTCATTAGCATATACATGAATATGCATGAATACATTACAAAACTAATCACCTCTGTTTACATGTGATAATTTTTCAAAATTCCTTAGATTCTGGAGTAGTTCCTGAGGATTGGAGGGTAGCTAATGTAACCCCACTTTTTAAAAAAGGAGGGAGAGAGAAAGCGGGGACTTACAGACCAGTTAGTCTGACATCGGTAGTGGGGAAACTGCTAGACTCAGTTATTAAAGATGGGATAGCAGCGCATTTGGAAAGTGGTGAAATCATTGGACAAAGTCAGCATGGATTTACGAAAGGTAAATCATGTCTGACAAATATGATAGAGTTTTTCGAGGATGTAACCAGTAGAGTGGATAAGGGAGAACCAGTGGATGTGTTATATCTAGACTTTCAGAAGGCTTTCGACAAGGTCCCGCATAAGAGATTAGCATACAAACTTAAAGCACACGGTATTGGGGGTTCAGTATTGATGTGGATAGAGAACTGGCTGGCAGACGGGAGGCAAAGGGTAGGAGTAAACGGGTCCTTTTCAGAATGGCAGGCAGTGACTAGTGGGGTGCCGCAAGGCTCAGTGCTGGGACCCCAGCTATTTACAATATATATTAATGATTTGGACGAGGGAATTCAATGCAACATCTCCAAATTTGCAGATGACACCAAGCTGGGGGGTATAGTTAGGTGTGAGGAGGATGCTTGGAGGCTGCAGGGTGATTTGGATAGGCTGAGTGAATGGGCAGATGCATGGCAGATGCAGTATAATGTGGATAAATGAGAGGTTATCCACTTTGGTGGCAAAAACATGAGGGTAGACTATTATCTGAATGGTGGCAGATTAGGAAAGGGGGAGATGCAACGAGACCTGGGTGTCATGGTACACCAGTCATTGAAAGTAGGCATGCAGGTGCAGCAGGCAGTGAAGAAAGCAAATGGTATGTTAGCATTCATAGCGAAAGGATTTGAGTATAGGAGCAGGGAGGTTCTACTGCAGTTGTACAGGGTTTTGGTGAGGCTACACCTGGAGTATTGCGTACAGTTTTGGTCTCCAAATCTGAGGAAAGACATCCTTGCCATAGAGGGGGTACAGAGAAGATTCACCAGACTGATTCCTGGAATGTCAGGACTTTCATATGAGGAAAGATTGGATAGACTCGGCTTGTACTCGCTGGAATTTAGAAGATTGAGGGGGGATCTTATAGAAACTTACAAAATTCTTAAGGGGTTGGACAAGCTAGATGCTGGAAGATTGTTCCCGATGTTGGGGGAGTCCAGAACAAGGGATCACAGTCTAAGGATAAGGGGGAATTCCTTTAGGACCGAAATGAGGAAAACATTCTTTACACAGAGAGTGGTGAGTCTCTGGAATTCTCTGCCACAGAAGGTAGTTGAGGCCAGTTCATTGGCTATATTTAAGAGGGCGTTAGATGTGGCACTTGTGGCTAAAGGGATCAGGGTATGGAGAGAAGGCAGGTACGGGATACTGAGTTGGATGATCAGCCATGATCACTCTGGCGGTGCAGGCTCGAAGGGCCGAATGGCCTACTCCTGCACCTATTTTCTATGTTTCTATGATCCGTATCCCACCCTATCCATGTGCCTACCTAAAGGCTGCTTAAATGGCATGATCATATTTGCATCCACCACCAAGTTTGGCAGCAAATTCCAGGCATTACATTGTTTATCAATTCCGCCCTCAGCCTCTCACGCTCCACAGAATGCAATCCAGGTTTGTCCAATCCCTTCTTGCAGCTAACACCCCATAATCCAGGGGACAATTTGGCCAACATCTTTGGCACCATTTCCAAAGTTCCATATGCTTACTTGGGATAATTGGGGGATCTGAACTGTACATAAATTCCAAACTGACAGTTCACGGACAGGAAGTGCCCTTTTTGCCCGAACCAGGCCCCAATGTGGAAAACGCCTGCAACAGCCACTGAGGAAAACAGATGTTAATTCTATTAAATTATGAAGGATTAGAGTATTTTCAGAAATACAGGTATTTTCGATATCAGATTGGAAGGCCAGTGACGATTTGATTCTGGTTTCCTGGGCTATTGCACAGTGGTGATGATGAGACATAGAAACATAGAAAATAGTAGCAGGAGGAAGCCATTCGGCCCTTCGAGCCAGCACCACCATTCATTGTGATCATGGCTGATTGTCCGCTATCAATAACCCGTGCCTGCCTTCTCCCCATATCCCTTGACTCCACTAGCCTCTAGAGCTCTATCTAACTCTCTTAAATCCATCCAGTGACTTGGCCTCCACTGCCCTCTGTGGCAGGGAATTCCATAAATGCACAACTCTCTGGGTGAAAAAGTTTTTTCTCACCTCAGTCTTAAATTACCTCCCCTTTATTCTAAGACTGTGGCCCCTGGTTCTGGACTCGCCCAACATTAGGAACATTTTTCTTGCATCTGGCTTGTCCAGTCCTTTTATCATTTTATACTAGACTAAGTGGGAGGGCTGGTCACCAACGCAATCTTCCACCTCTCCACCAATTCCAATATTGCCAGTTGGAGGGGGGAGGGGGGGGGCTTTCTGTTGTGCTAGTATGGGTGTTGCGGGCCGAAGGTACTGGTTTCCAGAGGGCTAGTATAGACATTATGGGCCGAATGGATTCTTGGGCTGGAAGCCAACTGTTGCAACGATTTAAAAAGCCAAGCCAAGGCAAGCAATTGGGCCGCAGCCACCTGACAACCAAAATCCATTTTGTGAATACAAACTTTTTTTAAAAAAGGCAAGGCAAAGAATTGGGCAGCAAGCAGCCACCTGACAACCAAAATCCAATTTGTGAACACAAACTCTTTAAAAAGGCCAGGCAAACAATTGGGCAGCAAGCAGCCACCTGACAACCAAAATCCAATTTGTGAACACAAGCTCTTTAAAAAGGCCAGGCAAACAATTGGGCTGCAAGCAGCCACCTGACAACCAAAATTCATTTTGTGAACACAAACTTTTTTTTAAAAAGGCGAGGCAAACAATTGGGCAGCAAGCAGCCACCTGCCAACCAATATCCATTTTGTGAACACAAACTCTTTAAAAATGCGAGGCAAACAATTGGGCCTCAGCCACCTGACAACCAAAATTCATTTTGTGAACACAAACCTTTCTTTATAAAGGCGAGGCAAACAATTGGACAGCAAGCAGCCACTTGACAACCAAAATTCATTTTGTGAACACAAACTGTAAAAAAAAAGTAACCAATTTGGCAGCAGCTACATCAAGGGGACTCACTGTGGAGTAGACGTCCGTTCAGTGTTATTCACAGCTCAGAGAGCCGTGACCCTGTCACTTCTTGGGTCTGGGTCCTTTTATAATTTTATATGTTTCTATAAGAACTCCCCTCATCCTTCTAAACTCCAGTTAATACAAGCTTAGTCTTTTCAATCTTTCCTCATATGACAGACCCGCCATCCCAGGGATCAATCTCGTGAACCTACGCTGCACTGCCTCAATCACAAGGATGTCCTTCCTCAAATTAGGAGACCAGAACTGTACACAATACTCCAGATGTGGTCTCACTAGGGCCCTATACAACTGCAGAAGAACCTCTTTACTCCTGTACTGAAATCCTCTTGTTATGAAGACCAACATTCCATTAGCTTTCTTCACTGCCTGCTGTACCTGCACGCCAACTTTTACTAACCGGTGTACAAGGACACCCAGGTCTCGCTGTACCTCCCCCTTTCCTAACCTAACCCCATTGAGATAATAATCTGCCCCCTTGTTTTTGCCGCCAAAGTGGATAACCTCACATTTACAAATATTATACCGCATCTGCCATGCATCTGCCCACTCACTCAACCTGTCCAGGTCCCCCTGCAACCTCCTAACATTCTCTTCACAGTTCACACTGCCACCCAGCTTTGTGTCATCTGCAAACTGAACCAACCTGATTTTCCCAGTCTACCTGCATATTGAAATCCCCCATCACCACAGTGGCATTACCTTTGTTACATGCCAGTTTTAACTCCTGCTGCAACTTACACCCTGCATCCCGGCTACTATTTGGGGGTCTGTAAATAACACCAATTAGTGTCTTCTTGCCTTCGTAATTCCTCAACTCAATCCACAGTGACTCTAGCTCGTCAGTCCATATGTCTTCCCTCGCAAGGGACTGAATTCCATCCCTCACCAGCAGAGCTACCCCACCTCCTCTGCCCACCTGCCTGTCCTTTCTATAGGATGTATAACCCTGAATATTAAGTACCCAGGCCCGATCCTCCTGCAGCCACGTCTCAGTAATCCCCACAATGTCATATCTACCAACCTGTAACTGAGCCTCAAGCTCATCTACTTCTTATACTTTGCGCATTCATATACAATACTTTTAATCTAACCATACTTTGCATCTAACCATTCACATCGATTCCTATAACACTTGGCCATACTCTCCTATCCCTTTGTGAGCTTTATTCCCCATTAATTCTGGGGTCATTAACTATCCCTTTACTCTCTTTCTCTTTAACTCCGTCGTCGACTATCCCATTTGACACCCCCCGCCTTATTCAAAGGGTTTCTACAGCTATATTAATAGCAAAAGGATAACGAGGGATAAAATTGGACCATTAGAGAGCCAGAATGGACAGCTATCTGCAGAGCCAAAAGAGATGGGGGAGATATTGAACAATTTCTTTTCTTCGGTATTCACCAAGGAGAAGGATATTGAACTCTGTGAGGTAAGGGAAAAAAGTAGAGTAGCTATGGAAACTATGAGATTCAAAGAGGAGGAAGTACTGACACTTTTGAAAAATATAAAAGTGGATAAGTCTCCAGGTCCAGACAGAATATTCCCTAGGACATTGAGGGAAGTTAGTGTCGAAATAGCAGGGGCTATGACAGAAATATTTCAAATGTCATTAGAAACGGGAATAGTGCCGGATGAATGGCGTACTGCGCATGTTGTTCCATTGTTTAAAAAGGGTTCAAAGAATAAACCTAGCAATTATAGACTTGTTAGTTTGACGTCAGTGGTGGGCAAAATAATGGAAAGGATACTTAGAGATAATATATATAAACATCTGGATAAACAGGGTCTGATCAAGAACAGTCAACATGGATTTGTGCCTCGAAGGTCATGTTTGACAAACCTTCTTGAATTTTTTGAAGAGGTTACTAGGGAAATTGATGAGGGTAAAGCAGTGGATGTTGTCTATATGGATTTCAGTAAGGCCTTTGACAAGGTTCCCCATGGAAGGTTGGTTAAGAAGGTTCAATCTTTGGGTGTTAATGGCAGAGTAGCAAGATGGATTCAACAGTGGCTGAATGGGAGATGCCAGAGAGTAATGGTGGATAGCTGTTTGTCAGGTTGGAAGCCGGTGACCAATGTGGTGCCTCAGGGATCTCTGTTGGGTCCACTGTTGTTTGTCATGTACATCAATATCTGGAAGATGGGGTGGAAAATTGGATAAGTAAGTATGCAGATGATACTAAGATAGGTGGTGCTGTGGATAATGAAGTAGATTTTCAAAGTCTACAGAGAGATTTGGGCCATTTGGAAGAGTGGGCTGAAAGATGGCAGATGGAGTTTAATGCTGATAAGTGTGAGATGCTACATCTTGGCAGGACAAATCAAAATAGGACGTACATGGTAAATGGTAGGGAATTGAGGAATGCTGTGGAACAGAGGGATCTAGGAATAACTGTGCATAGTTCCCTGAAGGTGGATTCACATGTAGATAGGGTGGTAAAGAAAGCTTTTGGTGTGCTGGCCTTTATAAATCAGAGCATTGAATATAGGAGTAGGGAAGTAATGTTAAAGTTGTACAAGGCATTGGTGAGACCAATTCTGGAGTATGGTGTACAATTTTGGTCGCCTAATTATAGGAAGGATGTCAACAAAATAAAGAGAGTACAGAGGAGATTTACTAGAATGTTGCCTGGGTTCCAGCAACTAAGTTACAGAGAAAGGTTGAACAAGTTAGGTCTTTATTCTTTGGAGCGCAGAAGGTTAAGGGGGGACTTGATTGAGTTCTTTAAAATGTTGAAAGGGATAGACAGAGTTGATGTGGATAAGCTTTTCCCATAGAGGGTAGGGAAGATTCAAACAAGAGGGGAAAATAAATGGTCGGCACGGACTGGAAGGGCCGAGAAGGCCTGGTTCCGTGCTGTAATTGTTATATGGCTATATGGTTATTCAGTTTAAAACCACCCGTGTAGCAGTGGCAAACCTGCCTGCCAGAATGCTGGTCCCCCACCTGTTAAGATGCAATCCATCCCTTTTGTACAGTTCCCCCTTACTCCAAAACAGATCCCATTGATTTAAGAATCTAAATCCCTGCCCCCTGCACTAGTTCCTCAGCCACACATTCAGGTCCCGTATCTCCCTGTTCCTGCTCTCGCCAGCACGAGCAACTGGAAGCAAACCGGAGATAACAACCCTGGAGGTCCTGCTTTTCAGCATTTTTCCGAGCTCTGTAAAGTCACGCTGCAGAATATTCATCCCCTTCTTTCCGACATCGTTTGTGCCAACATGCACAACCACTTCCAGCTGTTCACCTTCGCCCTTGAGGATTCTCTGCACTCTGTCCATGACACCCTGGATCCTGGCACCAGGAAGGCAGCACACCATCCTCGAATCCCATGTGTTGCTGCAGAAACCCCTGTCCGTACCTCTCACAATGGAGTCTCTAACGACAATGGTGTTGCCCGACGTTGCCCTCTTTGATTTTGGTTCAACAGCCCTTTTTACTTCGCAAGCCAGTCCGCCGCTCAGTGTGATGCCGTCTTCTGTCCCGGCAGCTTCTAAGTGGGTGAACCTGTTCACAAGAGGTACAACACCCAGGGACCTTTGCATTCCAAGTTTCCCTCCCTTTCTCACCGTCACCCACTTTCTCTCTTCCAGTACCTTAGGTGTAACAATCTCACTGTAGAACTTGTCGAGGAACGACTCCGTTTCTCGGACGAACCTGAGGTCATCCACTTGCTTCTCCAATTACCGAACACGGTCCTTCAGGAGCTGTACCTGGATGACCTTCGTTCTATCTATGTCCAGTGACCCAGCTAGGGAACATTTGCCGGTGTGATGAATGGGAGTGGGAACCGTTCATTGTGAATACGTGATGTTAAAACTGCAGTTTCTTTCTAATGCACCCATGGAAGTGTGAACTGAGGGCCAATGGTGAACGATTCCTCAGCTGGTGTTCTCCTTCCCCTCCTGTGTTCACAGATATAAACTCCGCAATCTCCACTTTCCTGTCAAACTGTGACGATCACCAGCTCTTACAGTTGACAAGATTCTACCGGGACCGACTGGAGCAGGCGATTGAAGAGGGTGTGGATGGACTTGGCTTGATGCTAATGGGCGCGGGTCACTTCACTGGGCGAGAGTATCACGTAAGTGGAACGGACACGGATTGTGTGTTGCTTCTAAATTTAACACCGACTGAGAGAACCAATGTAAGGAAATATCTGGGGCCCATGTGGATCAAACTCCACAAAGGAGTCTGGGGATGCAGTAACACTGAGCCTGTATTCCACCGACACCAGCTCACAGAACCAACAGAAGTCACCGATTGTCCTGAATTCCCATGTTTAGCCACATATGGGCACGTGACTTCCAGTGATATGACACCTCATGGTACTGCGAGCGCAGATTGTATTAAGCTTGTCTTCCATGATGTTTCAAATACTTGGCCCGAAGGCCCTGACAAGGGGCTGAGTAGTCCCAGTGCTTCCCGGCTTTTGGGCATATTACATCATGCCTCGTGTTGCAGATGCCTTTTCCTTATGAGTATTTCACAGTTTCATAATTACAGCGGTGGAAAGGTTAACATTATTGAAGTATTATTAACAATACATACCTGGAAGCAGCTGCCGAGTTAAATAATGACTGGTGATCACGGTCCTTATGTATGACCCTAAACTGTATGACCCCAAAAATACAAACCCTACCTAACCATAACATTCCCCATGTGATTGTTCCACTTCAAACAGGTTTCACTACTGCTTGGCCCCCAACTCTCTCCCTGCGCACATGTCCCGTGGTCACTGGCTTCTCCTTGCTACCGGTTCCCCAGCTGACACCAGACCCCTCATGTTTCACTGCCTCACTGCTGCTTGGCCCCCAACTCTCTCCCTGCGCACATGCCCCGTGGTCACTGGCTTCTCCTCGCTACCGGTTCCCCAGCTGACACCAGACCCCTCATTGAGCCAAGTAGTGACGTGTGCTCTTCCTGTAGTTAATCAGTACTTACCCTGGGGAAGCTCAACACTGACCCTGTGGTTGTCAGACTGTGCTGGGTCAGTCGGTGTCCAGGGTGGGTCATTGTCAGCCTGATGATTGCACGGTGACATTGATGCTGAGGGTCGTGTCTCGGAGTTGGCCCTTTTCTCCCGCTTGCTGCTTGCCTTTCTCCGCTCCTCAATATGTTCACCATTGGTCATTACAGAGTGTGACTGAGCTTGCAGAGACGGGAAAGCAAGCGGCCGGCTCCAAACTGCTCCTCAATCTGGTGATGGAGAAGGGTTCTGGGGCACGAAGGGTGATGTGGGAATCCCTTGCGGAAATACGTCAAACACTACCGAAGCTGAGCAGAATATTGAAGGAGATACTGGCTCAAGGTACGGCAACATTAGACTATTAAACTTCAGCTGTAAATGCTGCTGATCTTACAATATTGAACAAAAAGGACCATACAAGTTAAGCCCAAGATAGATACTCCCCCAAATGCTGGAGTAACTCAGCGGGACAGGCTGAGGATAGGATAGAAAGAATGGGTGATTTCGTATTGAGACCCTTCTTCAGACTGAGTCAGGGGAGTGGGGGATACAGAGATAAGGAAGTGTAAGGTGTGAAAACGGACAAAGAGGAAGGAGATCAATGAAATTGTACTATAGATCAGTGCTTGTTAAACTGGTGAATGGTTCACTCAAGGGTGAATGAAGTTGTTTTGCGATGAATGAAACTAGAGGAGTGAATGACAATTTATTCAGCTCTTTATACACAAGGGAGAATAAGAGGAAAATCACCAAAGAACATGAGAATATTTAGTGGAGGGTGAATGAAATGTTGTGATAAAGACACAAGGGTGAATGACACTGAACTAGTTTAAGAAGCACTCGAATAGATTATTGTTAGCTAGGAGAATGTAACAAAACAAACAGATAAAATGTAATCAGGGACAGTCAGACTGGCCGGAGAACTGTGAAGGTGTGAGGGATGGAGAGAGAGAGGGAAAGCAAGGGTTACTTGAAGTTAGAGAAGTCAATATTCATACCACGGGTGTAAGTTCTCAAGTTAATACGTTCATCTGTTTATACAGGTCAAGGCCAATTTGCCTACATGGACACGGTGGGGCAGGGTTTATCTGAAGTGCCCACTCACCTGAAAGGTAAGTGATGGGATGGGACTCACAAAGCCTGCCTCTCACTCTGAAACTGAATGTCTGCCATCAGCTGCCTGATTAGAATCTGTCACAACTTGGGCGGTGGGCCTTCCTTGTTGGCTCTGGCGGATGGGGAACTATTGGTTTTTGTCACAATCCTCGATCATTTTGTGGAGTCTCCATGTTTAATCAGACTCCTCCACGGGGAATCCAGCGACGGGCTGCTGTCTGTCAGTCAGCAAGTCACCGAATTCCACTCTCGGCAGTGCTGCCGGAGAATCCCGAGAATTCCCAAAATTTACTCGACTGAAGAAAAAATAGAAACCTCCAACTGCAGGGTAGAGGTGTTGCAATGCGCAGTTCTACAGCAGAACCCAGACTTGCTTGGAGTTCCTGGGGAATTGTCTGCATTCAGACGATGGTTGCCACTTACAGAGCAGACCGCAGTGATGCAGAGTAGGAATGTGATGGAGGTTTGTGGAGCCAACACTGGCTCAGCCTAGAGAAGGAAAGAGATTGTGTTCAATGATGCTGGCTCCGTCCTGAGAACAGTGATCTATATGGATTGACGGGAGAACCTGCAGCAAGGTGGTAAAGTGAATATAACTGAATAGTTGGGTTGTGGATATAATATTTACATGATGGTGTGGTGGGCACGGACTGGATAATGGCCCAAAAGTACATTAGGAGATGAATACAGAATTAAACCAGCATGGACAATGAGCTGTGGGGGGTTGGGCAGAGGTGAATGTCACGTGGCCTTGTTGTTGGAACACACAGAGCAGGTACAATGAGTCCAATCCTGTCTCCAGTCCAGATATTCCAGGAAATGGACTAGGAAACTCCATGAAATGTCATGAGCTGTTGGTTAGAATAGTTCCATTCACAAGCAGCCTTGTCACAATGTGACTATCCGAGGTGAGTACCATCGTCCTAATACACATGTGACACAGTGGTGTTACTGTGCCCGTGAGCGGAAATCGCTTCTAAAACATGGGGGGGTGGGGGACACACACATTTCCAGGCGGCCCGATGACAAGTGTGCATGACAACGAACAATGTCATCTCCCACTCCCCCTCACCCCCTACATAACAAGAAGAACATTATATTTATTGTTTAAACATAGTAATACCGTCTGCTTGCCTGCGTAACGGACACAACAAGCTCCCCCGCACAAAACACCAGATCAGCTGTATTTTTCCCTTTATTTGTAGTTCATTCGTTTTTTTGAACTTTGCCCATTTAACGGTGCCATTTTAGCAGCGGTGTTGAGTAATTCGTACTTCCTCTCCCCTTCCCCCCACAGACGATATTCTCAAATCACATACCTTACCTCAATTACCCCTCTACATAACAACAACGTGTCAATGCCTCTTTAAGGTCTACTAATCCACCCATAGCTTCAGTTGCAGGTACAGCTGAAGGGATTTGTCGCTCGCTCGTAACAATGACCACATTAGAGGATCATCTGAGCATCTTGAAATCAATCTCATGAGTACGAGTGAAAGATAGCCGAGGGACACGGTATCGATCAGCCCACATCGCACAGAGTGGGAAAAGAATGAAATGGAAATCGCTAATTATTCAACTGCAACTTTCCCCCTTCCCTGACATAAAGGCAGCAATAACATATTTGCCACATGTTTTATCTTTTTCCCGAATATGCATAAAAGAGGCAGTGTAAAACCTCCCCTTCTTCTGACCATGTCTTATGCAATATTCAGCAAGCCAACCTGGACAATTAGTTTGGTGTGACAGTTGCATAGAAAGGAACTACAGATTTTAACCGAATATGGACACAAAAAGCTGGAGTAACTCAGCAGAACAGGCAGCATCACTGGAGAGAAGGAATGGGTGATGTATCGGGTCGAGACCCTTCTTCAGACCTGAAGACCGAGTCTGAAGGGTCTCGACCTGAAACATCACCCATTCCTTCTCTCCAGAGATGCTGCCCATCCCACTGAGTCACTCCAGCTTTTTGTGTCTATCTTTGGTGTGACAGTTGTCTCATTTAATCGGCTTCATGTATTGCACGCATGGAAGAGACGCTAGATGTTTACATGCCGCTCGCATCTATCCATCCAAGTGTGCTCTGAATGAAATCTCACATCTTTGCGAGAGAGGGATGGAATGGATGTGACCACCGGCTAAAGCAAAGGCATAGTTCGGACAGGGAAATGATCCCACCATTTAATTAACCAGGTTCCCAAATGTAAGAACTATTTTTCATGTAACATTTTTGTTTTTAAATCAATGTAAGACTTTTTTGAGTTTTAATACCGAACTAAAACCCCGCCCTGTGGGATGGGCTTGCGGCAGCTGCTTTCATAGTGCCTTCATTGTTGGTAGGTACTGATCTTTCACATGGACCGCTGTCAGTAGCAGTTTCTCAACTTCCATAGCCGCTCTGCATTAGTGGAGTCAGGCGTGAAAGTATCTCATGACACTGGTGCTGGAGACTTTCAACATGGAGGCAGCCGTGCTCATAAACATAGCGGGTCATAGAGTGATACAGTGTGGAAACAGGCCCTTCCACCCAACTTGCCCACACTGGCCAACATGTCCCAGCTACACTAGTCATAGAGTGATACAGTGTGGAAACAGGCTCTTCCACCCAACTTGCCCACACTGGCCAACATGTCCCAGTGACACTAGTCATACAATGTAGAAACAGGCCCTTCCACCCAACTTGCCCACACTGGCCAACATGTCCCAGCTACACTAGTCATAGAGTGATAGAGTGTGGAAACAGGCCCTTCCACCCAACTTGCCCACACTGGCCAACATGTCCCAGCTACACTAGTCATAGAGTGATACAGTGTGGAAACAGGCTCTTCCACCCAACTTGCCCACACTGGCCAACATGTCCCAGCTACACTAGTCATAGAGTGATACAGTGTGGAAACAGGCCCTTCCACCGAACTTGCCCATACCGGCCAACATGTCCCAGCTACACTAGTCATAGAGTGATACAGTGTGGAAACAGGCCCTTCAGCCCAACTTGCCCACACTGGCCAACATGTTCCAGCTACACTAGACCCACCTGCCAACATTTATAGCCAACTAGACAATAGGTGCAGGAGTAGGCCATTCAGCCCTAACAAGATCATGGGAGACCCCTTCCACCCCAGCAACGGACTTTTCCAGCTGCTACAGTCGGGCAAACGCCTCCGCTGCCATGCTGTGAGAACGGAGAGGATGAGAAGGAGCTACTTCCCATCTCACCAGGGACTAACTTTACTGAACCAATTTACTGTTGTGTGGTGTCTTTTTAAAATTGCTGTTTTTCTTTTTTTTCCTCCCACAAATATATAATTTGTGAATATGTGATTCTGTTCCATTTCACTTCGGAGTCACGTGAGTGACTACGTGAAGAAGCCCATCAGCCCGCATGCGCATCATTACGTCTACTGCATGGAGCCACGACTGGCTGACAGGCGCGTCGCTCCTGCTAGCAGTAAGTTAAAAGACCCACAGGCAAGTTCTAGAGATTATTCTGAGGTTGTGTATTCGTTCAAGCTTGTTTGCAGATTTGCTACAAGTTGAATGAAAAATATGGACAGATTGAGAACGCAGCGTTGGGAACATCGCGGCGCGGGTGATGCCTTACCGGGGATCGCCGTTTGGAGCCCCGGAGTGCTGTGCCTGCTGCACCGACATCAGGGAGCTGTGGTTCACAGAGCTGACCAACATCGCGGAGTCCTGCGACTCCGCCCGGCTCGGCCTGTGGACTTCGGGAGCCGTGGACTCCGGTGGGAGGTGGCTGATCTGGAGGTCCGGGGCGCTGAGGATGTTCTCCGTCGGGGTTCCATCGTTCCCGGCGAGGGGGCCTGAGCAGCGGGCAGCCCGTGGTGGCGACTGCAGCTGCTCGGGAGGCCCCGACCACGGGTGAACATCTGGGAAGATCGGCAGGGAGGCTGGTTGGACTATGGTACCTTCCTTAACTTTGGTGCCGCTGTGGGGGTATGTTATGTGTGGACTTCTGTGTTTGTGCTTTAGTAAAAATATGTTTATTTATATATTATTTATTTTTATGTTACTAACTAAGGAAAATCCATTTCATTGTCTCTAAAATGAGATAATGACAATAAATTGAATACAATACAATACAATACAATACAATCCCTATGCTACTACCAGCAGCAAACGTTTCCCTGAAGCTGGTAGCAGCATGAAGGACAATTACGAACCAAAGTCTTTTTTCGGGCATGGCCAAGGCCAGCCCACCTCCAAAATACGCACCTGGAATATTCCTGCAGCTCAACCGCCAGAGGTTGGGGACGGAAATTGTTTCCACAAAGCCACCAACAACCATGAAGGTAGGTGGACATGGTTTATTTTACAAAACACACAAAGGTGTGCACCATTCACAGGTTGGGAAATTAGCTATTTTTAAGCCTTAGCAATATATAACTCATTTAGGCATTACAAAGGACGCATGAGTCTCTAGTTACTTTATGGTACAAGTACTAACCACCTAGAGTTAATGGGTCAAAGACTAATTGTGTGAATATGCATCACCTGCGTGTTCAACTTTAATTAACAAGCAGCCCAGATCACCAGTCACCAAGCATGTTGCACGCGTGCACAGCCCATAGGCAGAGGCGGTGGAGGTACTCCCGCAAACTCCGGGAAGGATGTGCTTTATGCATTTCCCCCGTTCTGCCTTCATCAGTCAATGCTTGCTCATGGTAAGGCAAGACGTGCTTTAGGCCTCCTGGTAACCCAGGCTGGCCGACATAGCTATCTTTCTCTATTTTGGGGTATGATCAGCATTTATGGCCTTCCCCAAGGCAGCATCTGCAATCCACCCTGTAAACGGGGGGGATGCAAAACATCCTCACCATGACCAAAATAAATGATTGGTTCACAGAGTCTGAGAAGACCTTTCCTGGGGCTCGGATTGACTGAACGCACAGTGGATGTACTGACTGCATCCTGGAGAGACAGTATGAAGAAACGATACGTTTCCCATGTTAGGAAGTGGGAAGAGTTCTGTACACAAGCCCATATATCATATGGCTCAGCACATGAAACCGATGTGTTAGAGTTTCTCTCCAAACTTTTCTTTGAAGAAAAGTTGAGATAGTGCTATTAACTGTGCCAGAAGTGCACTATCAGCGTATCTGGGGCCGAGATTGGGACAACAACCTGTTTGGTCACACCCTCTAGTGTCATGAAGCGCATCTTCAACATGAAACCTCCTAGGCCCAGATATACTGAAATATGGGATGTAGGCACAGTATTAACTCTGCTCCGCCGGTGGACGCCGGCAACATCCCTGTCCCTGGCCCAGCTTACATACAAAGTAGTGATGCTCATGGTGCTGGTGTCAGCACAACGGGCCCAGTCTTTACACAAGCTCCGACTGGACAGAATGGTCAAAACTGCTGATAGCATCATGTTCTACGTGTATGACCTCGTCAAGCAAAGCAGACCAGGTACATCCGGTATCAAGCTGGTTTTTGTGGCTTACCCCTTGGACATCCGGCTATAGAAACATAGAAAATAGGTACAGGAGGAGGCCATTCGGCCCTTCGAGCCTGCACCGCCATTCAATATCATGGCTGATCATCCAATTCAGTATCCTGTACCTCCCTTCTCTCCATACCCCCTGATTCCTTTACCCACAAGGGCCACATCTAACTCCCTCTTAAATATAGCCAATGAACTGGCCTCAACTACCTTCTGTGGCAGAGAATTCTACAGACTCACCACTCTCTGTGTGAAAAATGATTTTCTCATCTCGGTCCTAAAAGACTCCCCCCTTATCTTATGTGTGGTAACACGCCTGCAACTTTATATTAAGGTCACTAAAAACCTAAGGGGCTCGGAACTAGCTTTATTTGTTAGTTTTAAGAAGCCGCACAATAAGGTTTCAGTTCAGACCATCTCCAGGTGGCTGAAACATGTCCTGACAGATGCAGAAGTTGATACTGATTACTTTAAATCTCACTCCACCAGGGCAGCATCAACATCAGCAGCAAGGGCAATGCACGTCCCGCTGGACCAAATACTAGCAGCCGCAGGATGGTCAAGAGAACGTACCTTTCAAAGGTTTTATAATAAACCTGTCGTCAAACCAAGGGCCTTTGCCGACAATGTTTTAAGTTCTGTTACGTAGTTTCCCTGGAAGAGAGAATCTACTATTATTATGATTTGTCCATTAAAGCATCAGAATGTTTTGAAAAATTGTCATGTCTGAATGCTCTTATCTCTCATCCTTGGTCAACCTATACAGTGCGTGGCTTGGACTTGTGTCCACAGCATGAAATCACAGAGCTTCAAAGTCTTCACATGACTCCGAAGTGAAATAGTAAGATTAAACGAGAACTTACCAGTTTGAAGTTTAATCTTTATTTTATGAGGAGTTATGATGAGCGATTACGTGCCCACCGCTCCCAACCCTCATAAAAGATCAGCTGGTATTACAAGTCTCTCATATCTTACTATATTCAGTACAACAACTATTATTCAGTGCTTTCACACCGCTGCTTTGAAGGTTGAAGCGCATGCAGGCTGGCGGGCTTCTTCACGTAATCGCTCATCGTAACTCCTCATAAAATAAAGATCAAACCTCAAACTGGTAAGTTCTCGTTTAATCTTACTATTCTGTTTTGTAGTTTTTTTGCACAATCTGCAAGCATTGCCACTTTTCATTTTGCTGCACATCTCGTATGTGTATGTGACGAATAAACTTGACTTGACCTTCGAGCCAGCACCGCCATTCAATGTGACCATGGCTGATCATCCCCAATCATTACCCCATTCCTGCCTTCTCCCCATATCCCCTGACCCCGCTATTTTTAATATATTTATATCGATAATATAAATCGATAATATAAAACAAAGCAAGCATTTAAAGAGAACCCAGTACTGCGTGTCCAAATCCTGGCACCGTGACAACAGGTTTATCATAAAACTTTGAAAAGTTTCTTCTCTACACCACCCTGCGGCCTCTAAAATTTGATCGAGTGGTACGTCCTGTACCTTCGCCACGGACGTAGCTGCCGCCCTAGTGGAGTGAGATTTAAACACATCAGTGTCTATTCCTGCTAGATCCAAAACCTGTTTTAACCATCTAGAAATGGTTTGAACTGAAACTTTTGTATGTGGCTTTTTGTGTGTTATCAATAACGCTTTCTCAGAACCTCTTAGATTTTTGGTTACTTCAATGTATTGAGTTAAATGCTTAACTACACACAATGTTTCATCGATAGGATATGCTTTAAACATTACCTTAGCTCCAGTTCTCCCCGGTCTGCATTGTTTGATCAGGTCATAAACATAAACACAATGTTATCTGCAGCCACATGCATGCAATCTAACCGTAACAATTGCAAAGTTTGTACTCTTTGAACTGATACTAATGCCATATATTACTACCTTGAATGTTAACTTCTGCAAAGACATTGAAGTAATTGGAGGATATTATTAAATTCCTTTCATGAATCGGGATACTAATGGGTGAGACCCAACTGAGTCTCGATCAGAAATTTGTCGTAAGTAGGACGACATAGCACTACAAGCACAATTAATGGCACTATAACTCAAATGCTCATCAAAAATGTAACCCAGCAAGGAACTCCAATACATTTGAAATGTTTGCAGTATGATAAGATATCTTTGACTGTCTACAAAATTTCCTTATATGCAACATATATTGTTTTTTAGTGCTATTCCTCCAAGCTGCACCTATAACATCCATGGTCCTGTCCGACAGTTCAAACTCTTGCAATGGTCTGGTCAGAACCTGCAGATTAACAAATTCATATGATCATGCAATGGATGAACTTCTTTTGTTACTGGTTGTGTCAACAAATTGTCGGAACTAGGAATCGTCATACATGGTTCAATCATCATTTTTAGCATCAATGGGGACCATGACTGCGTAGGCCAATTTGGCACCACCAAAATGCCTTTGGCAGTGTCTTGCGCTATTTTCTTGAGACATTGCCCAATGAGACAGAATGGGGGAAAAGCATAAAAGAACGTATTCCCCCAGTATAGCGAGAAAGCATCCACCGCTACTGCCCCTGGATCGTGTTCCCAAGACACGTATTTGGGCAATTGGTGATTCAATCTAGATGCAAACAGATCAATGTCCGGCACTCCATACCGACTGACTATATTTTTGAAATTTTGTGGATTTAACATCCATACTGTACTGTCTTTAAATATTCGTGATCTTTTGTCTGCCACAACATTGTCTCTCCCTGGGAGATAAATAGCTGAAAACCAAATATTTTTACCAATACACCAATGCCACATCTGGTTTACCAGATGATCACATGATATTGACCTTACACCACCCATGTGATTGATATATGCTACAGCTGTGGTATTGTCTATTTGTATTTGGACATGCAAGTTCTTCATAGTAGAACAATAAGCCTTTAATCCATAAAATGCTCCCAGTAACTCCAAATAATTTATACCATATGTTTGGAGCAATACATCCTCTTGGACAGTCCATCTGCCCCCACAGCTGGTCTCATTATCCGTAGCCCCCCATCCGAGAGAACTTGCATCAGTTTGCAAAAAACACTACTGGCTGCTGAACTAAAATGTTCTTAACAGCTTGTGGAGCATTCTCAATCCACCAATGCAATTCTGATAAGGCTTCCTTTGGCAATTGCATAGGCCTATTAAAATGGCCTGCTCGCTGTATAAACGCTTGAGTTTTTTGCCCTTTGAAGATGTTGGTAATGCAGTGGACCAAATTCTACTGCTGGGAATGCTGCTACTAATTCCCAATAACCTTAGCAACCTCTCGGATGGAGGGATTTAGTTGTTTATCTTTTTTAATATTTTACCTTGTATGTATCGTTAGCTTTTATGGTTTGAATGTTGCACCGACTGGTTGACATTTTTAAATTTCGTTGTACATGGTTCATGTTACAATGACAATAAAGGAACTATTCTATATTCTATTCTACTATAAGGTTTGTTAATCAGGCTCTGACATACATTTGTCAAATCAATAACCTTATCTATTGGTAAAGTTACTAACATGGTAACATAACGGGGTGTTTTTGTGCCCTTAGCAATGCAAGTGCTGGCTTCAACAATTTAGTGAACAGTCTAGGTGCTGAGCTTAATCCATTAGGTAATGCTTTGTATTGCCACAGCTGTCCCAACCACTTAAACTTTAAATACCTGCGAAAGTGATGATGAATTGGAACTGAATAATATGCATCCTTCAAATCTATTGTAGCCATATAACAACCTGTTGATACCAGCTGCATTGCAGTGTTGAAGGTGTCCATTTTAAAATGATTATACTGGACAAATGTATTCAATTGCGTGAGATCTAAAATGATTCTACAACCCCCATCTTCTTTGGTCTGGGGAAAATATTTGACACATTGTTGTGGATCCTCTCCTGTTTTCTCGATAACTCCTTTTCTACACAATTCTTAACCTCTGTATTAATTTGAATTTTTTCAAGAACAGAACATCAAAGTATGATTAGGCTTATTCTGTCCCAGTGGATCCATACCTTCTACAAAATCAATGGTAGATCCTAAAACAGTATCTAATATAACACGATCCGATGTTATACTGTCCCATTCATTATAAAACATTCGGAGTCTACCACCAATCTGAGGTTCATCCAAAATTCTTTTTTAATATGATAAAGTTTTTGTACCTCTCCAACCGGACGTAGTGATCTCCTCCTCCCAACAAATGGGTGTACATTCGGCTGTGCTGATTGGTAATTCTTCCTTACCATACTCCTGCCTCGGCTTGTTCCAGCTCCAAAATCAAATCCCCTTCTCATTTGACCAGCCCTTCTCTGGCCAGAATTGAAGGATTTCATGAGGCCAATAGTTTTTGCCTCTTCATCAATTTCTTAATTTGTTTAGACAGATTTTCTCCGAACAAATAACCAGGAGCTTGAACATTGCTTGATCTGCACAACCCTGCAAATCTTGGATGTAAAAGAGGCCGAATGGCAATCTTCCTCATACAATTTATCTCAAAAATGAGTTGCAGAATAATGCCAACATATGCTTCTGAACTTTGGTCATTCCACAACCTTCCACTTGTTTTCCAAAAGCAGTGATGCCAGCCGAAATTAGTGCATCATTTCCAAATAGCCGGATTCACCGTAGGTACCTTCAGTGAGGTGCAATTAATAGGTGTTTTATACAAATCTGCTGTCTCAACCATAACAGCTTCTTGAAGCAGGTGAGACCATATAATTAATATTGGCCGCCAGGTTTTCTTCCATGGCCTCACCGCCTCCTCCAGGTATAGCAAAACTTTGTGCCACATCAGACACACCTGGATCAACACAGGGCCAGTCTAATACAGCCCTGGTACTCCTGAAACTTGTTCAAAGGAGACTTCCTCCAGCCCAATCCCGGGCACTGGAGTTTCAATTCCCAATTCAAACTGGCACCACATTCATGATATGGAACCCCCTCAGGGGCTGCCTGGGAATATTCTGGGGTCTTAGACCCTTGGTTGATTATTGTTTGGAGTATTTTCTCCATTTGATCCAGTCTGAGCCATAAGGCTTTCCTTTCTGGACCTTCCGAATTCATCAGAAACCTCAGGCCTTTCCTTTTACATTTTTTACGCACTGGGTTTTCAAAGTTTCTGTTTGTGGAGCAACCAAAGGCTCACTAACTGGTATTTCAACGGCCACCGGTATCGGAACTGGCTCCGCAATAATCTGCTGTCCCGACTCTTCTCCACCCCGGGACGCATGTTTTACCCGCGATTTTTTAAACTTTCTCTATTTTAGTTTAACTCCTCCTGGTTTACCCACCAGCCTACGGAGTTTTGAAAACGTCCTGGAAGTAAAATAATTTACTTACCTGCGGCCCGTTTCCTTACCGCTGTGTTGGAGCTGCGCTCTGCAGCTCTTTCCTCTACCGACAGCGACGACGTAATGCCAATCCAGCACCAGGCGGGGCTTCCTCACGTAGTCACTCACATGACTCCGAAGTAAAATCTTATATGTTTCAATGAGATCCCTCTTATCCTTCTAAACTTCAGAGTGTACAAGCCCATTCTCTCAGCATATGATAGTCCCACCATCCCGGGAATTAACCTTGTAAACCTACGCTGCACTCCCTCAATAGCAAAAATGTATTTCCTCAAATTAGGGGACCAAATCTGCACACAATACTCCAGGTGTGGTCTCACTAGGGCTCTATACAACTGCAGAAGGACCTCTTTGCTCCTATATTTGATTCCTCTTGTAATAAAGACCAACATGCCATTCGCTTTCTTCATTGCCTTCTGTACCTGCATGCTTACTTTCATAGACTGGTGTACAAGGACCCACAGATCCCATTGTACATACCCTTTTCCCCTTTGATGCCATTTAGATAGTTAGGGATGTTATATGAATTAAAAATATCCGATACCCATTTAAATCTTTCAAAAGCTACAACCACAACGTCATAAATAACAACAAATAAAACTGGAGCAAATAAAGGCAGAGGGGGGGGGGGGGAGAAAAAAAAGAGAGAGAGAGAGTAAAACATACATAAACAAACTTTTGATAAACTAACAAAAATAAACATACATAGACAATAAGTGCAAGAGGAGGCCATTCGGCCCTTCGAGCCAGCACCACCATTCATTGTGATCATGGCTGATCGTCCCCAATCAATAACCCATGCCTGCCTTCTCCCCTTATCCCTTGACTCCACTAGCCCCTAGAGCTCTATCCAACTCTTAAATCCATTCAGTGACTTGGCCTCAACTGCCCTCTGTGGCAGGGAATTCCACAAATTCACAACTCTCTGAGTGAAAAAGTTTGTTCTCACCTCTTAAATGGCTTCCAATTTATTCTAAGACTGTGGAAGACTGAGGTGAGAAAAAATGTAAATGTTTTAAATTCATAAAACATCCCCAAATGATGGGTAAAAATGACTAAATAACATGGCTGAATGAGGGACTGTACCTGCACGCCAGGAAAAAGCCCGTGATCATGGTCCGGAGCCCTTAATGGCAGTTTTAAGAAATTCTCCCTTAAATTGTATTCAAAGGAACGCGGCGTCAGTAATACTTGAAGGTCAAAACACAATTATATTTACTGAGGAATGCATATCGGTGTATTGGTGACACATTGTATAACTACTTGTTACCTACTGGCAGTTAACAAGCGCTAACAGTAGTAGTTAACAAGTAGTTAATAAAAATGTAAAATTCCCAAATGATTTTGCTGCAACATGTTTCACAAAACATTGGGGGGATTGTCCCCCACCTCTCAAAACAGCCACCCCCCCCCCCCCCCCCCCGGTCCCCCCAGGATTTACCAGTGTCGCAGAGTTGCTGCCTAACAGCGCCAGAGACCCCAGCTGGATCCTAACTACGCGTGCTGTCTGTATGGAGTTTGTGCCTTCTCCCCGTGACCACGTGGGTTTTCTCCGGGTGCGTTGGTTTCATCCCAAATTCCCAAGACGTGCAGCTTCTGGCAAATTGTCCCGAGTGTGAAGAAAAGGAGTCGTGCAGGTGATTGATGATCGGCGTGGGATTGGTTGAGCGAATAGCCTGTTTCCTCTAACCTAAAGTGAAACTCAATGAAACAAATCCACATGAAGCCCAACACATTGTAATTGATCCCGTCGACTGTTACTCTCGGCAGTGTTTCCTAGTTCAGTTGATCAGTGAAGGCAAGTGCCCATATTCAGGCCCCGTAGCCACTACACATTAGTGCATGGACTTGATTCTCCATGAAACAATCTTCACTCTGTAATAAACAGCCAATGGAGCCTGAAGCAAACACATTCGGAGTTAGAGTTGGGATGTTGAAATATTCCCGGCCATTGTTCATTTTCAACCTCTCTAATTTTGATTTTTCAAAGGTTTAGTTAAAACATCCCCCGACTAGTTTTGCTGAACACATGTTGGCTGTTCCACCTTGACCAGAATAGATACAGACATGCTGTCTCTATGTCCACAGATGTTCAACGGAAACACAAGGAGACTCTGCAAAAACAGACTAAAACACTGAGCGTGAACACCATCCTGATGAACGAGAAGGTTAAGAAATTCCTGCTGGTTGATCGATACGCTGAGCTCACAATCATCTCCACTGTTCGAGATCGGACACAGGTGGAACATGAACTGCTGGCAAGAGGCCGGGACCATGAGGGATGGCAAGAGAAACATCTGCGGAGAGAACTGGAGAAAATGCGGATTGATCAATTGCTCCAGGAAAGTTTCCACAAGAAAATTCTGCGATTTTGGCCTTGGCATAAATCTGGGAGTTCAGCAGCCGTGGCTGGTGTCCCGGGGATCGGAAAAACAACAATGGTGCAAAAGATTGTTCATGACTGGGCCACGGGGAAAATATTCCAACAATTCCAGTTTGTCTTCAGTTTCAAATTCCGGGATTTGAACACTATTGACTGCAAAATAAACCTGAGGCAGCTAATTCTGCATCAGTATCCATACTTTGGGAATATGCTGGGAGAGGTCTGGAAGAACCCAGAGGGATTGCTGTTTATATTCCACGGTCTGGATGAATTCAAGGGCAGAATCGATTTTGCTGACAGTCGGAGAGACACAGAACCTCAGCACCAGTGCCCAGATCCTGAATCCCGGTGTGACGTGTCTGACATTGTGTACAGTTTAATCCAGCACAAACTGCTCCCAGGGTGTTCAGTGCTAGTCACCACCCGCCCCACTGTGTTACATTTACTGGACAAGGCAGAGATCAGTGTCCGGGCTGAAATCCTGGGATTTGTTGGTGAGGAACGGAAGGAATATTTCACCAGGTATTTTGAAGATCAGTCGGTGGCAACAGCTGTTTTCAAACACGTGAAGGAGAACGAGATCCTGTACACCATGAGCTACAACCCCTCCTACTGCTGGATCCTCGGCCTGACACTGGGCCCCTTCTTCACACAAACACACCGGGACCCGCAGCGAGTTCCCAAGACCATCACCCAACTATATTGCTACTTTATTTACAACATCCTGAAAAACCACGGCCGTGAGATTGAGAGCCTCCGTGAGGTGTTACTGAGGCTTGGTCAGATGGCCTTCACTGGAGTGGCTGAGAAGAAGATTGTGTTCACAGATGGAGATTTGATCAAATACAATCTGCAGCCTTCCCAGTTCCTGTCCGGGTTCCTGATGGAACTTTTGGAGAGAGAGGATTCAGCCCGGAGCGTGGTGTACACCTTCCCGCACCTCACCATCCAAGAGTTTATAGCCGCACTCGCACAATTCCTCACTGTAGATCCCAGGAATATCGTGAAATTCCTGTCTGAAGTCCACCGCACGACAGACGGGCGATTTGAAGTATTTCTCCGTTTTGTCGCTGGTCTCTCCTCCCCACGGGCTGCTTGGATCCTGGAGGAGTTTCTGGGCCCATTTCCTAATGAAACAACCTGCCGAGTGATTGACTGGGTGAAGGAGGAGGTTCAACGTCAGATTAGAAATGTAGTGAGTGAGTTTGGTAAAAGGAGGCTCCTGAACATGATGCACTACCTGTTTGAGTCTCAGAATCCTGTACTGGCTCAGCAGACACTGGGATCTGTGGAATCACTTTCATTCAGTGGACTGGGACTGACCCCGATTGACTGTGCGGTCCTGTCTCATGTCATCAGGCTCTGTGATACAATCAAACGCCTCGATCTGGAGAGCTGCCGCATTCAGTGTGAAGGTCTCCAGCGGCTGGGACCGGCTCTGCACAAGTGTCAGGACTTGAGGTAACTGTCCGTTTGACACTAACACTGAACTGTAAAATTGTTTCACTATTTTGTTATTCCGTCCAGCACCCCTTCTATGGGGCCGAGCTAGCGGCCGTCACTGTGGGGGGGGGGGGGCACCCCTCCTATTTTACCCTCCCCCATCTTCCCGTAGGTCACCAGTGGTCGACTCCGTCCCCCCCTCCCCCGGGTCACCAGTGGTTGACTCCGTCCCCCCCCAGGTCACGCGTGTCGATTCCATCCCCCCTCCCCCGGGTGACGCGTGTTGACTCTTTCCCCCCTCCCCCGGGTCACGAGTGTCGACTCCGTCCCCCCCCCGGTCACGCGTGTTGACTCCGTCCCCCCCCCCCGGGTCACGTTTGTCGACTCCGTCCCCCCCCGGGTCACGCATGTTGACTCCGCCCCCTCCTCTGGGTCACGCGTGTCGACTCCGTCCCCCCTCCCCCGGGTCACGTGTGTCGACTCCGTCCCCCCTCCCCGGGTCACGCATGTCGACTCCGTCCCCCCTCCCCCAGGTCACGCGTGTTGACTCCGTCCCCCCTCCCCCGGGTCACGCATGTTGACTCAGTCCCCCCTTCCCCGGGTCACGCGTGTTGACTTCCCCCCCCCTCCCCGGGTCACGCGTGTTGACTCAGTCCCCATCCCCCAGGTCACACATGTTGACTCCGGCCCCCCACCCCGGGTCACGCGTGTTGCCGCCGTTCTCTACACGGGGAACATTATCCGGTCGTCGGGGAATGAGAATAAACGGTGAAAGTCACCAAACACCACATCCACAGAGATTTGTTCAATAATTTGCCGAGGCGCTTACATTCAAATCCGTTTGGGAGAAGTTGTCTATCTCAGCCTCGCCGGGGTTTGTATCTGTCTGTTCCTTACTCTGTCTGTTTGTGTTTAGACTGGAAAACAACGACCTGGGAGATTCCGGAGTGAAACTGGTGTCTGCGACTCTGAGGAACCCGGACTGTAAAATACAGACACTGGGGTAAGTCCCAGACTGTGAGAGATTGTGTTTACACTCACTGGGTGTCTGACACTGAACATTAATATGATCAGTAATTGTGTCACTGATAAACACTGGGGATTTGCACCGTCTCCTGTCTCCCTGTGTCCCTCACCCTCACTCTCCCTCATCTCCAGTCTACAACGTGTCGGTCTCACAGATTCTGGAGCCGAGGATCTTGCCTCCTCTCTCAGTACAAACCACACGGTGACGGAGCTGTACCTGAGTGGTAATAAACTGGGAGATTCTGGAGTGAAACTGGTGTCTGCGGCTCTGAGGAACCCGGACTGTAAAATACAGACACTGGGGTAAGTCCCAGACTGTGAGAGATTGTGTTTACACTCACTAGGTGTCTGACACTGAACATTAATATGATCAGTAATTGTGTCACTGATAAACACTGGGGATTTGCACCACCTCCTGTCTCTCTGTGTCCCTCACCCTCACTCTCTCTCATCTCCAGGCTACAACGTGTCGGTCTCACAGATTCTGGAGCCAAGGATCTCGTCTCCGCTCTCAGTACAAACCACACGGTGACGGAGCTGTACCTGAGTGGTAATAAACTGGGAGATTCTGGAGTGAAACTGGTGTCTGCGGCTCTGAGGAACCCGGACTGTAAAATACAGAGACTGTGGTAAGTCCCAGACTGTGAGAGATTGTGTTTACACTCACTGGGTGTCTGACACTGAAGTTTAAGAAGGAACGGCAGATGCTGGAAAAATCGAAGGTAGACAAAAATGCTGGAGAAACTCAGCGGGTGAGGCAGCGGGGAGAGAGAGCAGAGTTACGGGGTATAGAAGAGACCCTGGTAAGAGACTCATTTATAGTAGAAGAGGGGAACCCCCGTTCTCTGAAGAATGAGGACATCTCCGATGCCCTGGTGTGGAACATCTCATCCTTGGAGCAGATGCGGTGTAGACGGAGGAATTGGGAATAGGGGATGGAGTCCTTATAGGAAGCAGGGTGGGAAGAAGTGTAGTCCAGAGAGCCGTGGGAGTCAGTGGGTTTATAAAGGATGTCGATCAGTAGTCTGTTACCTGTGATGGAGACAGTGAGGTCTAGAAATGTAGGGAGATGGTCCAGGTGTATTCGAGTGCCGGATGGAAGTTAGTGGTGAAATAGATGAAGTCAGTGAGGTGTGCGTGGGTGCAGGAGGTAGCACGAATGCAGTCGTCGATGTAACGGAGGTAGAGGTCGGGGATGGGGCCTCAAGAACTTTGCATTTGACTCCTCCCATTTCCTCCAAATCCAAGGCGTAGCTCTGGGCACGTGCATGGGCCCAAACTATGCCTGCCTCTTTGTAGGGTACGTTGAACAATCCTTGTTCGAAACGTACCAGGGCCCCATCCCCGACCTCTACCTCCGCTACATCGACGACTGCATTGGTGCTACCTCCTGCACCCATACACAACTCACTGACTTCATCCATTTCACCACTAACTAACACTAAAAAGCAAAAAGGGCCACTTCTCAACATAATTGTATAAGGGGTAAGAGCGTTGTAAAAACAAGCCTGAGGCTTTGTGTCTCAATGCAAGGAGTATTCGTAATAAGGTGGATGAGTTGAATGTGCAGATAGCGATTAATGAGTATGTTATAGTTGGGATCACGGAGACATGGCGACCAAGGCTGGGAGCTGAACAGGGATATTCAATATTCAGGAGGGATAGAGAGAAAGGAAAAGGAGGTGGGGTAGCGTTGCTGGTTAGAGAGGAGATTAACGCAATGGAAAGGAAGGACATTAGCTTGGAGCATGTGGAATCGGTATGGGAAGAGGTACGAAACAAAAAATGGGCAGAAAACGCTAGTGGGAGTTGTGTACAGGCCACCTAACAGTAGTAGTGAAGTTGGGGATGGTATCAAACAGGAAATTAGAAAAGCGTGCGACAAAGGCAAAACAGTTATAATGGGTGACTTCAATCTACATATAGGTTGGGTGAATCAAATTGGCAGGGGCGCTGAGGAAGAGGATTTCTTGGAATGTATGAGGGATAGTTTTCTAAATCAACATGTAGAGGAACCAACGAGAGAGCAGGCTATTTTAGACTGGGTATTGAGTAATGAGGGAGGGTTAGTTAGCAGTCTTGTTGTGCGTGCCTCCTTGGGCAAGAGTGACCATAATATGGTCGAGTTCTTCATTAGGATGGAGAGTGACATTGTTAATTCAGAAACAATGGATCTGAACTTAAAGAAAGGTAACTTTGAGGGTATGAGATGTGAATTGGCCAAGATTGACTGGCAATCAATTCTAAAAGGGTTGACGGTGGATACGCAATGGAAGGCATTTAAAGACTGCATGGATGAACTACAACAATTGTTCATCCCAGTTTGGCAAAAGAATAAATCAGGGAATGTAGTGCATCCATGGATAACAAGGGAAGTCAGGGATAGTATCAAAGCAAAGGATGATGCGTACAAAGTAGCCAGAAAAAGCAGCATACCAGAGGACTGGGAGAAATTCAGAGACCAGCAGAGGAGGACAAAGGGCTTGATTAGGAAAGGAAAAATAGATTATGAAAGAAAACTGGCAGGGAACATAAAAACTGTCTGCAAAAGTTTTTATAGACATGTGAAGAGAAAGAGATTAGTTAAAACAAATGCAGGTCCCTTGCAGTCAGAAACAGGTGAGTTGATCATGGGGAACAAGGATATGGCGGACCAATTGAATAACTACTTTGGTTCCGTCTTCACTAAGGAAGAGATAGATAATCTGCCAGAAATAGCAGGGGACCACGGGTCCAAGGAGGAATTGAGTGAAATCAAGGTTAGTCGGGAAATGGTGTTGGGTAAATTGAATGGATTAAAGGCCGATAAATCCCTAGGGCCAGATAGGCTGCATCCCAGAGTACTTAAGGAAGTAGCTCCGGAAATAGTGGATGCATTAGTGATAATCTTTCAAAACTCTTTAGATTCTGGAGTAGTTCCTGAGGATTGGCGGGTAGCAAACGTAACCCCTCTTTTTAAGAAGGGAGGGAGAGAGAAAACGGGGAATTACAGACCAGTTAGTCTAACATCGGTAGTGGGGAAACTGCTAGAGTCAGTTATTAAAGATGGGATAGCAGCACATTTGGAAAGTGGTGAAATCATTGGACAAAGTCAGCATGGATTTACGAAAGGTAAATCATGTCTGAATGTGGAATTTTTCGAGGATGTAACTAGTAGCGTGGATAGGGGAAAACCAGTGGATGTGGTGTATCTGGACTTCCAGAAGGCTTTCGACAAGGTCCCACATAAGAGATTAGTATACAAACTTAAAGCATACGGCATTGGGAGTTCAGTATTGATGTGGATAGAGAACTGGCTGGCAAACAGGAAGCAAAGAGTAGGAGTAAACGGGTCCTTTTCACAATGGCAGGCAGTGACTAGTGGGGTACCGCAAGGCTCAGTGCTGGGACCCCAGCTATTTACAATATACATTAATGATCTGGATGAGAGAATTGAAGGCAATATCTCCAAGTTTGCGGATGACACTAAGCTGGGGGGCAGTGTTAGCTGTGAGGAGGATGCTGGGAGGCTGCAAGGTGACTTGGTGAGTGGGTGGCTGGGTGAGAGGGCAAATGTTTGGCAGATGCAGTATAATGTGGATAAATGTGAAGTTATCCACTTTGGTGGCAAAAAATAGGAAAGCAGACTATTATCTAAATGGTGGCCGATTAGGAAAAGGGGGAGATGCAGCGCGACCTGGGTGTCATGGTACACCAGTCATTGAAAGTAGGCATGCAGGTGCAGCAGGCAATGAAGAAAGCAAATGGTATGTTAGCTTTCATAGCAAAAGGATTTGAGTATAGGAGCAGGGAGGTTCTACTTCAGTTGTATAGGGTCTTGGTGAGACCACACCTGGAGTATTGCGTACAGTTCTGGTCTCCAAATCTGAGGAAGGACATTATTGCCATACAGGGAGTGCAGAGAAGGTTCACCAGATTCCTGGGGTTTCAGGCCTGTCTTATGAAGAAAGACTGGATAGACTTGGTTTATACGCTCTAGAATTTAGGAGATTGAGAGGGGATCTTATAGAAACTTACAAAATTCTTAAGGGGTTGGACAGGCTTGATGCAGGAAGATTGTTCCCGATGTTGGAGAGGTCCAGGACAAGGGGTCACAGCTTAAGGATAAGGGGGAAATCCTTTAGGACCGAGATGAGAAGGACTTTTTTCACACAGAGAGTGGTGGGTCTCGGGAACTCTCTGCCACAGAGGGTAGTTGAGGCCAGTTCATTGGCTATATTTAAGAGGGAGTTAGATGTGGCCCTTGTGGCTAAGGGGATCAGAGGGTATGGAGAGAAGGCAGGTACGGGATACTGAGTTGGATGATCAGCCATGATCATATTGAATGGCGATGCAGGCTCAAAGGGCCGAATGGCCTACTCCTGCACCTAATTTCTATGTTTCTATGTAACTTCCATCCGGCACTCACATTCACCTGGAACATTTCCGACACTTCCCTACATTTCTAGACTTCACTATCTCCATCGCAGGTAACAAGACTATTGGCCGACATCCACTATAAACCCACTGACTCCCATGGCTATCTAGACTACTCTTTCTCCCACTCTGCTTCCTGTAAGGACTTCATTCCCTACTCCCAATTCCTCCGTCTATGCCGCATCTGCCCCCAGGATGAAGTGTTCCACACCAGGGCATCGGAGATGTCCTCATTCTTCAGGGAACGGGGGTTCCCCTCTTCTACTATAGATGAGGCTCTCACCAGGGTCTCTTCTATACCCCATCACTCTGCTCTCTCTCCCCATCCCCCCACTCGTAACAAGGACAAAGCCCCCTTGTCCTCACCTTCCACCCTACCAGCCGTCACATACAACAGATAATCCTCCGACATTTTCGCCCCCTCCATCGGGATCCCACCACTGGCCACATATTCCCATCTCCTCCCCTTTTGGCTTTCCGCAGAGACCACTCCCTCCGTAACTCCCTGGTCAATTCGGCCCTTCCCACCCAAACCACCCCCTTCCCTGGTACTTTCCCTTGCAACCGCAGGAAATGCTACACGTGTCGTTTTACCTCCCCCTTTGACTCCATCCAAGGACCCAAGCAGTCGTTCCAGGTGAGGCAGAGGTTCACCTGCACCTCCTCCAACCTCATCTATTGCATCTGCTGCTCTAGATGTCAGCTGCTCTACATCGGTGAGACCAAGCGTAGGCTTGGCGATCGCTTCACCCAACACCTCCGCTCGGTCCGCATTAACCAACCTGATCTCCCGGTGGCTCAGCACTTCAACTCCCCCTCCCATTCCCAATCCCACCTTTCTGTCCTGGGCCTCCTCCATGGCCAGAGTGAGGCCCACCGTAAATTGGAGGAGCAGCACCTCATATTTCGCTTGGGCAGTTTACACCCCAGCGGTATGAACATTGACTTCTCCAATTTCAGGTAGTCCCTGCTCTCTCCCTCTTTCGCCTCCCCTTCCTAGCTCTCCCACAGCCCACTGTCTCCTCCTCTTCCTTTCTCCCCCCCCCCCCGACATCAGTCTGAAGAAGGGTCTCGACCCGAAACTTCACCTATTCCTTCACTCCATCGATGCTGCACCTGCTGAGTTTCTCCAGTATCTTTGTCTACCGTGAACATTAATATGATCAGTAATTGTGTCACTGATGAACACGGGGGATTTGCACTGTCTCCTGTCTCTCTGTGTCCCTCACCCTCACTCTCTCTCATCTCCAGGCTGCAAAGTGTCGGTCTCACATGTTCTGGAGCCGTGGATCTCGTCTCCGCTCTCAGTACAAACCACACGGTGACGGAACTGTACCTGAATGGGAATGAACTGGGAGATTCCAGAGTGAAACTGGAGTCTGCGGCTCTGAGGAACCTGGACTGTAAAATACAGAGACTGTGGTAAGTCCCAGACTGTGAGAGATTGTGTTTCCACTCACTGGGTGTCTGACCCTGAACATTAATATGATCAGTAATTGTGTCACTGATAAACACTGGGGATTTGCACTGTCTCCTGTCTCTCTGTGTCCCTCACCCTCACTCTCTCTCATCTCCAGGCTGGGCAGTGTCCGTCTCACAGATTCTGGAGCCGAGGATCTCGTCTCCGCTCTCAGTACAAACCTCTCACTGACGGAGCTGGACCTGGCAGACAACTTCCTCACAGACCGATGTGTCCCCGCTCTCCGCCGCCTCATACTGGACCACCCAAGTCTGGAGCTGATCATGTGAGTGTTTGTGTTAATGTTTAATGTAATACAATATCAGGGGATCCATCCATCTCCTGTGATTCTCCTGTGATTTTGTTCTGTAAGTGTTGTTGAAATATTAACCCCAGTCCCTGTTATTGACACTGTTGTTTCATCTGTTTATTTCCTCTTTATTCCTCGACTTGTTTCAGGGTGGACGGGAATAAGTTCAGTGAAGATGGACGGAACCAGCTGAAGAGTCTGCAAGGAACCAGACGCGGACTGAATGTGACCGTGGTGTGAACGTCACCACCCGCCCTGGGGACCGGAATATTGTTGGCCGATTTCCCCCCCCACCCTCCCCTTTAAACGGCTGCCTTCCCCTTTAAACGGTTGCCCTCCCCTTTAAACGGCCGCCCTCCCCTTTAAACCTCCTGCCCCCCCACTCCTGCTCCCCTCCTCCTGCTCCACCCCCTCCTGCTCCCCCCCCAAATACTTCTCCTCCTGCTCCCCCCTTAATGCTCCCTCCTCCTGCTCCCCCCCCTCCTGCTCCCCCATAAAGGTCCCCCCCCCTCCTGCTCCCCCCCCCCCCCCTCCTGAATAGAGCCAATGAACTGGCCTCAACTACCTTCTGTGGCAGAGAATTCCACAGATTCACCACTCTCTGTGTGAAAAATGTTTTTCTCATCTCGGTCCTAAAAGACTTCCCCCTTATCCTGAAACTGTAACCCCTTGTTGTGGCCTTCCCCCAACATCGGGGTATTGTTAATAAAGACATTTATATCTTTATACTCAATCTATAAGCTTGTATGTAACATTAGAATATGGTGTGTAACCTTTAGCTGTGGCTGGGAAATAAGGTTGGCGAAATACAGTGAGTTAGAGTGACAGCTGGGAGTTTCGAGTGATAGTTGGAATTTAAGGGTGGCAATAGAAGGAGAGATATGAGGGGAGGTGTAAGAATCTAGATAAGTTAGATAAGACTGAACCAGGGTTAGAAGTTAATGGTGGCGAGGCAGAGAATGTCAGAATAGAAGATGGATTGATGCGAGAGGAGTATGGAGCATAGAAACATAGACAATAGGTGCAGGAGGAGGCCATTCGGCCCTTCGAGCCTGCACCGCCATTCAATATGATCATGGCTGATCGTCCCCAATCAATAACCCGTGCCTGCCTTCTCACCATATCCCTTGACTCCACTAGCCCCTAGACCTCTATCTAACTCTCTCTTAAATCCATCCAGTGATTTGGCCTCCACTGCCCCCTGTGGCAGGGAATTCCATAAATTCACAACTCTCTGGGTAAAAAGGTTTTTTGTCAGCTCAGTCTTAAATGACCTTCCCTTCTCCTTAGATGACCTTCTACCGCTGCACCACAGAGAGCAAACTAACGTATGGCATCTCTGTGCGGTATCTCAGCTGCACGGAGGCAGAGAGGAAAGCTCTTCAGCGCGTTGTCCACAGAGCGCAACAGATTATTGGGACACCGCTACCAGCCTTGGAGGCATCTACCACACACGGTGCCTCAGGAAGGCTGTCAGCATACATAAAGACTCCTCCCACCCTTGTAATGGACTGTTCAAACTACTCTCCTCCGGCAGACGTTACAAGGCCTTCTACGCCCGCACCACCACTCAGGAACAGCTTCATTCCCAGAGCTGTAGCGGCTCTGAACCGGCCCTGCTGAGTACCCCCCCCACCCCCATGGACTGTCTCCCCCGGCCTCGCACTTTAGTCTGTGTTGATTTTACTGGTCTAATGTTCTCAGGGTATTTAAACCTATGTTTTATTTGTCGATTAAGTTATGACATTGGATGGAAGTTGCAAACCAAATCTCGTTGCACTTATGTGTAATGACAATAAAAGATATTATTGTTATTATTCTAAGACTGTGGCCCCTGGTTCTGGACTGGCCCAACATTGGGAATATTTGTCCTGCATCTAGCTTGTCCAGTCCTTTTATAATTTTATATGCATGCAAGATAAGGTAGAGGAGATATGGCTGTAAAACTAATAAAAAACAGCCTGTTGCTGTGATCTGGGAACAGTCGGAGAATGGACAGGCGGGCGGGTATCTTCTCTGAGTTTTCCAGCCGAGGTTTGCAAATAAAGGCTTTTCGTCATCTTGGAGAATTCCCCATGTCTGTGTCATCTTATCCAACTGTGAATCTTGTAACCATATAACCATATAACAATTACAGCACGGAAACAGGCCATCTCGGCCCTTCAAGTCCGTGCCGAACAACTTGTTTCCCTTAGTCCCACCTGCCTGCACTCATACCATAACCCTCCATACCCTTCCCATCCATATGCCTATCCAATTTATTTTTAAATGATACCAACGAACCTGCCGCCACCACTTCCACTGGAAGCTCATTCCACACCGCCACCACTCTCTGAGTAAAGAAGTTCCCCCTCATGTTACCCCTAAACCTCTGTCCCTTAATTCTAAAGTCATGTCCTCTTGTTTGAATCTTCCCTATTCTCAAAGGGAAAAGCTTGTCCACATCAACTCTGTCTATCCCTCTCATCATTTTAAAGACCTCTATCAAGTCCCCCCTTAACCTTCTGCGCTCCAGAGAATAAAGGCCTAACTTATTCAACCTATCTCTGTAACTTAGCTGTTGAAACCCAGGCAACATTCTAGTAAATCGCCTCTGTACCCTCTCTATTTTGTTGAAATTGTTGACATCCTTCCTATAATTGGGCGACCAAAATTGTACACCATACTCCAGATTTGGTCTCACCAATGCCTTGTACAATTTTAACATTACATCCCAGCTTCTAGTGGTATAACTTTGCTTATTTTATTTCAACACAGCAAATCCCCAGTAGGCCCAATTATCAAAGAACACTCCTCAAAATATAAGATACATATGTAATACAATGATCACACAAGTCATACACACTTCCATACCAAGAAGAAAGATATTTCTATGAATCTAAACAATTTCTATGTCTAATGTTTACATTCCTACTAAGACTATACATTTCATAATTTGTTTCACTACAATTTTACTATTACATTTGTATTTAAAACATTCATTATGTTACTTTGCTGAATTACAGTTTCTAAGTTCAAAACACATACACATCTCCAAACCAAGCATGAACGGTAGGGAATTGAAGAATACAGTTGAACAGAGGGACCTGGGAATAACCGTGCATAGTTCCTTGAAGGTGGAATCTCATATAGATAGGGTGGTAAAGAAAGCTTTTGGTATGCTAGCCTTTATAAATCAGAGCATTGAGTATAGAAGCTGGGATGTAATGTTAAAATTGTACAAGGCATTGGTGAGACCAAATCTGGAGTATGGTGTACAATTTTGGTCGCCCAATTATAGGAAGGATGTCAACAAAATAGAGAGGGTACAGAGGAGATTTACTAGAATGTTGCCTGGGTTTCAACAGCTAAGTTACAGAGATAGGTTGAATAAGTTAGGTCTTTATTCTCTGGAGCGCAGAAGGTTAAGGGGAGACTTGATAGAGGTCTTTAAAATGATGAGAGGGATAGACAGAGTTGATGTGGACAAGAATAGTAAGATTGAACGAGAACTTACCAGTTCGAAGGTTGATCATTATTTCATGAGGAGTCGAAGTGAGGGATTTCGTGAAGAGCCCGCCGGCGCGCATGCTCGACATACTTCAAAGTAGCGGCGTGGAATCACAGAAACCAATCAAGAAATGACTTCACATAGTAAGAATGAAACGACTAAGATTACCAGCTGAAGGTGATTGAGGGTTGGGCGAGGAGGGCACGAAATCCCTCACTTTGACTCCTCATGAAATAATGATCAACCTTCGAACTGGTAAGTTCTCGTTCAATCTTACTATTTCATTTCGGAGTCACGTGAGTGACTTCGTGAAGACTTCAAAGCTTCTGTGATGACACGCCCTGGACCACGTCCATGCTGTCACACCACTACCAGGGATGGATGGGAGGAATAACTTGCTGACTAGTCCATACTGCAAAACAAAGCATATTTATTAACAAACAAATCAAAACCCCTCATTCGGGGACATCTCCAAGTTCTTGCCCCGCATCTAGCACGGCTTCTGCGAACTGTAGAGGCGCAGCAACGGGCCGGTTGTAGAACCGCTGGAACACCGTCTCATTAGCCCATCCTGCTGTGGCGAGAATATGGTCCATGGGCACCTCCATGACCCTCGCCGCCGACGTCGATGCAGCCCTGGTGGAATGAGATTTGAACACATTAGTGTCGATACCTGACTTACCCAAGACGACTCGAAGCCACCTGGATATCGTCTGTGTTGTCACTCGATGGTGAGGTCTCTTATGAGTGACAAGCAGGTATCTCTCCATTCCTCTGATGCTTGCCGTCACCTTGACGTAGTAACGGATATGGGAGGCTAAGCATAGCCTAGCATCGGCGGGGTATGCCGGGAACTTCAGCTGCAGCCCTGTGCACCCAGGTCTGTGTTGCTTCAGTAGCTCGTCAACAAAGAAAACTACTTCTGTGGGGGTAGACATCATTCTGTCGACACGTAGTTTGTGGAGTGTCTGTACCCTCTGTGCTGAAGTCAGCACTAGTAACATCACCAGCTTCATGGTGAGTTTGTCCAGCTGGAGCCCTTCCATGGGGGACCACGTCCTGAGCAGAGTTAAAACGTCCCTGACATCCCAGGTGATATTGTAACGTGGTGTAGGCGGATTCGTATTGAAAATACCCCGCATGAGCCTGGACACTAGCCTGTTGGATCCCACCTCAATATTGAGGTAGAATGATAGAGCGCTCCTGGTGCTGTTGATGGCACTGTAGCTTAAGTGTTCATCATGGTGCAACCCCGCGAGGAATTCCAGGACGTCGGTTATAGTCACGGCATCGTACGTGATGCGAGAGCGGCTGCAGAAGGCTTCCCACTTCCTGATGTGAGAGCGGTATCTTCGCCTTGTAGACTCTCGGCACGACGCCGCAATGGTATCCATGGTCCGGGTAGAAAGGCCGTATTGTTGTAAAGGCCGATTCAGAATCTGCAAGCCAACAAATTTAAATAGCCATGGCAGGGATGTGGCTCCCCTGAAACAGGGTGAGTAACTAATTCTGGGCTACCCTGCAAACGGACCCAAGGTTCACTGAGCGTGTCAAAGACCATCGGATACCATGGCTGTGTAGGCCAGTCAGGTATGATAAGGATGCCCTTGGCACCGTCCATCTGAATTTTACGTAATACCCGACTGATGACACATCTCTTTACACAGAGAGTGGTGAGTCTCTGGAATTCTCTGCCACAGAGTTGAGGCCAGTTCATTGGCTATATTTAAGAGGGCATTAGATGTGGCACTTGTGGCTAAAGGGATCAGGGGGTATGGAGAGAAGGCAGGTACGGGATACTGAGTTGGATGATCAGCCATGATCACATTGAATGGCAGTGCAGGCTCGAAGGGCCGAATGGCCTACTCCTGCACCTATTTTCTATGTTTCTATGAGGCAAAACGGGGGGAATGCATAGAAAAAGCAATTCCCCCAGTCTAGCGAGAATGCATCTAACGCTATAGCCCCAGGATCTGGTTCCCACGCGACGTAGGTTGGTACCTGATGGTTCAACCGGGACGCAAAAAGGTCAATGTCCGGTTTCCCAAATTTGGCTGTGATTTTTGCAAAAATTTCAGGATGTAACATCCATTCAATATTATCATTGAACTTGCGTGACCTGGCGTCCGCCACAATATTAAGCTCACCTGGCAAATAGGTAGCTGAAATCCAAATGTCTCTCTTGACACACCAGAGCCAAATTGAATTAGCCAATTTATCACATGAAACTGACCTGGTACCGCCCATGTGGTTTAAATATGCCACCGCTGTGGTATTGTCTATTTGGAGCCGGACATGTGCTCCAATGATCTTGGAACAATATGCACGAAGTCCGTGAAACGCTGCAAGCAGCTCCAAATAGTTGATCCCTTGTGATACCAACATCGTATTCTCAAGGGATCCCATCGGCCCCCACAACTAGAGAATTGATTCGTAGCTCCCCAGCCATCAGAGCTCACATCAGTTTGTAAGTATATCATCGGTTTCGCCTCAATAATAGTTTTGAACGATTTACTAATGTGGCAAACCCACCATCGTAATTCATCCAATGCTGCAGGCGGCAGCCGCATTGATCGATCATAATGACCAGCATGCCGTCGCAACGCAGCGATCTTGGCTCTCTGCAAGTTTTGATAATGCAGAGGTCCATACCGGGCTGCCGGAAACAAAGCCACAATCTTGCCAATGACAGTAGCTGTGTGACGAATCGATGGTATACGAGTATTAATCAAGTCTGTACACACCTGTGTTACCTCCTCAATTTTGTTAATTGGTATGGTGACTCTCATGCTAATGGAATTCACCTGGAACCCCAGATAATTAATTACCTGGGTGGGGCAGAACTTAGATTTTTCTGGATGAACAATGAACCCAAGCTGTTGGAACAAATTGACCACAGCTGCCACCCCTTGTTGTGCTAATTCCAAGGTGTGGCCGACAATTAAAATATCATCTAAATAGGCCATAACAATATGATGTCTTTGTCTTAAATAAGCCATGATTGGCTTCACCAATTTAGTAAATAAGCGAGGGGCTGTGGTGAGCCCATTAGGCAACGCCCTATATTGCCACAGCTGATCCATCCAGATAAATTTTAAGAACCTTCTGTAATATTTTTTCATAGGTACGGTATAGTACGCATCCTGTAAATCAATGCATGCCATAAAGCACCCTTCAGTGAAATCAATGATTTGGCCGTTTCAAACGTGTCCATTTTAAAATGAGTATATGTTACAAAGTTATTCAGAGTGGTTAGATCAATAATGACTCTACAGCCTCCATCCTTCTTAGGTCTAGTAAAAATATTGGAAACAAATTCAACGGGCTCATGAATCGTTCTCTCTATGACCCCTTTCTGTTCCAACCTTAAAATTTCCTTATAGCCTACTGACTGTTCCGCAGCCGTTAGTTTGAAAGTACGACCCGGTCTATGCTGAGGTGGAGGGATGTCCCCATTAATAAACTCAATACTATGGCCCTGAATATTCCGTAACACATACTCATCGCTGGTAATGTCACCCCATGCACCCGCAAACAACCGCAAACGCCCACCAACATGTGGAGTTAAACAAAGAGAAAAAAGAGAACCAGATCGCCTCACCTCTGTGGTTACCGGCGGTCCCTGACACGAGTGGGTGGTCGTGGAGGTGCTGGGTTGGTTTGAGGTCGTGGCGTCCTCATTTTCCACCTCGGCTTCTGCCGAGCCTGTCCTAAAAAAGACCCCTGGGGTTGGGGTGGCTGATATCGGTTTGGAGCTGGAGGGTAATTCCTGGTGGAAGTGCTGACAGACCCTCGTGAACGGCCAAGTGGGGCTTTCGAGCTTGATGGCGTGGGGGCACTGTGAGAGCGCATGAGCCCCACGGTCTTGGCTTGTTCATCCAGCTCTCTGACCCTTTTGGAGAGGTCTTCGCCAAAGAGCTGACGGGGCGGCGGCGGCGGCGGTGGTTTGCACAACCCTGCAAACTTAGGGTTGAGCGCTGGGCGGATGCTGTTTTTTCGAAAGCCGTTTATTTCGTTTTGAGTAGCGCACAGAAGCGCCAGAGCATCCTCCTGGTCCAAATTAAGCTCCTCTCCGTCGACCGACCGCACAAAGGCAGTAATCCCGGCCATGAGGAGTTTCAGGATCCGCTGAATTTTCAGCTCCTGCTGACGGATAGCCGCACTGATGTTGCCCCATATTGGCGTATTGACCACAGGCACGTTGAGGGAATTGCAGTTTGATGGAGCCTTGTGACGGCTCATGGCTTGTAGTAGGACTTCCTCCTGAAGCTGGTGATTATTTAGGAAGTCCACTGTGGCTGCCAACTTCGTATTGATGGGAAGCCCCAACGAATGAGGGGCTGCAAATTTGGTAGCCACATCGAGGAGGTCCTCCGCCGGTAATTCAGGCGGGGGTGGGATGGGGTCAACCACGGCCTCCTCGTCCTGCTGCTCCAGGCTGGTGTACGAAGCTGGTGATGAAGCCCTGTGCCTGTCGCTGCTGGATGCCTGTTGTTGTTGACCTTGTAGGAGAAGCTCCAGCAGCCGCTCCATCCGGTCAATACGCCCTTCACCCTGAACACTCAGGTGGTCGGAGTCCTCCGGCTCTGAAAATTGGCCGGGGCTTCTGTCATCGGCCCGCACCTCGTCGAGGCCCTGCCGGTGCCGGTAGTTGTCGTCGACAGCCGCCGAGGCGAAACTGCGCGATTCCTGCACGGGCGTGTTCAACCGCCTCCGTTTAGCGGGAGCGGAAGCCGTTGCCTCTATGGACAGATGCGGCATGGTGTCGGCACCAGCCGAAGCCTGGATACCTTGGGCCCGTGCAGGCTTGCCAGCTGCCCACATCGTGGACCTTGCCGACGCATGGTCTCGCCCACCCATCCATGGGGGGCTCGGCGACCGTGACGGGACCCCCAACTGACTCGTCCCGGCGTCGAAAGTTGGGGGGCGACGGCTGGACCTCACAGCTGCCCCGGGTCCCGTCCTGGAACCTGACCGCTCCTTGGCGGCAGGCAGAGCCTTAGCCCCGACAGGGTTAGGCTGCTGGGCTCCTGCCCTTCCCCTTCTCAGAGGGCTGCGTGAAACGGGCCGTGCAGCCGCACGGACCCTTCTGCTCGAAGCCGTCAGCAAGCCTGCTGACGACCTGGCTGCCATGGCAGGGTCGTCCTGCTCTGGCGGCACACCACACTCCTCCTCGTCGGACTCCTCCGAGCTGTGGTGTGCGGGCGGGTCCGGACCTGAAAATACAGAGCTCACCGACATCTCCGCCCTCGTTCCGGTCTGCGTTGCAGGTACCCCCGACAACTCTCGCTCCGGAACTGCTGGCCGGCGACTTCTCCTCGAACTCCGGCCTCTTAGACTCCCATCCATGTTCTTGCTGTGAAGCAAACACAACAAGAACCACCAACTTAAGGTAGCATACTTACCTGCGTGGTTCCCTTATGAAGGGCTGGCGAGGAGCACGCTCCTCCGTCAGCCGTCGCAGCAACGCGATACGACGATATGTCGAGCATGCGCGCCGGCGGGCTCTTCACGAAGTCACTCACGTGACTCCGAAATGAAATAGGGAAGATTCCCTTTGAGAATAGGGAAGATTCAAACAAGAGGACATGACTTTAGAATTAAGGGACAGAGGTTTAGGGGTAACATGAGGGGGAACTTCTTTACTCAGAGAGTGGTAGCGGTGTGGAATGAGCTTCCAGTGGAAGTGGTGGCGGCAGGTTCATTGGTATCATTTAAAAATAAATTGGATAGGCATATGGATGAGAAGGGTATGGAGGATTATGGTATGAGTGCAGGCAGTTGGGACTAAGGGAAACAAGTTGTTCGGCATGGACTTGAAGGGCCGAGATGGCCTGTTTCCGTGCTGTAATTGTTATATGGTTACTTAATAAGTGTTTGGTACCAGGAGAAACTTAATTCGTAATTTACTTTCCCTTTTCCTGTTGTCTCTGGGAGATGGATTTCCAATCTCTCTACAAGGCCTTTTACAAATATTACCGAACAAAGCGTAAATTCACAACTCAGAATTACATCTGCTTCTTCGATTTTCTATAAACATAGGAATGTCACATATCCATCAATCTAATTATTTTCCTCCACATTTCCTCTCGCAACTGTTCCCCTTCATATGCATCCTACCCCTAACTCAATCTCATTATAATTCAACATAGCCAAGGCCAACCACAGGACCTCTCAGCCTTGAATTCTATCTCAAACTCAGCACTAACCTCATAATCTAAGAATGTACCCATAGAGAAAAGAGTTGACCTCTGGCTTAAGAAGAGGCCCATATTCAGCTATCCATTCTTCAACACAAAGTCAGGTTCAGGTTAACTGTTTCTATGTCTTTACTCATCCTTCCCTGTGTGTGTATATGCTTAATTGCACTTTATTCCGTCAGCAAAACCTTAAGCTTTTCTTTGCAAATTACCTAGCTTATATAAAAGTCACTATCCGAGCAGTTCTATTTACATACTACTTCCTCAGACACAGCAGATGCCCCTCTCCCCACCCCGTCTCCCCCTACCCTCCCCTCACCCCCTCCTCTACCCCCTCGCCCCCTGTATGTGTGTGGGGTGGTTAGTGTGCGGGTGATTGGGAGTGGGGAATAGATGGATCTCATTTACATATCACTCTCTCTCCTTCCCTCTCTTACCTCCTCTCTCTCCCTCTCCCCGTCTCTTTTTTCCCTTTCACTTCCCCCTCTCTCCTGTCTCTCCTTCCGCCTCCCCCCTCTCCCTCCCCCTCTCCCTCGCCCTCCCCCTCTCTCCCCTCTCTCTCTCTCGTCTCTCTCCTCTCACTCTCTGCCTTCTTCTCTCTCCCCTCCTCTCTCTTTCTTGCTTTCTCTCCCCTTCACCCTCTCTCTCTCTCTCTCTCTCTCTCTTTTTCTCTCCCCTCTCTCTCTCGCCCCGTACCCCCACTCACTGCTCACCTCCCCCTCTCTCTCCCTTTCCCCCTCTTCCTGTCTCCTCCACCTCCTCTCCCCCTCTCTCATCCCCCCTCCTGTGTGTGTGTGTGTGTGTGTGGGGGGATGGTTAGTGTCCGTGTGAAGCCGCAGCAACCCCCCCCCCCCCCCTCCGCAAAGGCGCATTGGGGAAACTTGGTCTAGTAATCAATAAAAGTGAAAAAGAGTAGTCGGCAGACTTAACTATAAACCTTTACGCAAGACAATGCTGAGGCTTTATAAGGCTCTACAAGGAGATATGCAATGCTGAGGCTTTGTAAGGCGCTGGTCAGCCTACATTTGGTGTACTGTGAGCAACTTTGGACCCCATATCTGAGGAAGGAGGTGCTGGCTCTGGAGAGGGTCCAGAGGAGGTTTACAAGAATGACTCAGGAATTAGTGGGTTAGTACATGATGAGCGTTTGATAGTACTGGGCCTCTACTCGCTGGGGTTTTGAAGGATGAAGGGGCATCACATTGAAACTTACAGAATAATGGAAGGCATAGATGGAGTGAATGTGGAAAGGATTGGTGACCCTATTACCTCTATAGGGTATCAACTGACGTGTCAAACAAGACTCTAAACCGCGGTTTAATAGTAAGATTAAATGAGAACTTACCAGTTTGAAGTTTGATCTTTATTTTATGAGGAGTTACGATGAGGGATTACGTGAAGACCCCGCCAGCACGCATGCGCGACATTCTTCAAAGCAGTGGTGTGAAATCACAGAAAGCAACGTAGACTAATATAGTAAGATAAGAGAGAACTTTCATACCAGTTGATCTTTATAATAGAGGGTTTGGGAGCGGAGGGCACGTAATCCCTCATCGTAACTCCTCATAAAATAAAGATCAAACTTCAAACTGGTAAGTTCTCATTTAATCTTACTATTTTACTTCGGAGTCACGTGAGTGACTACGTGAAGATTTCAAAGCTCTGTGATTTCATGCCCTGGAACACCCCATGCTCACACACTGCTATGCTGGGATAAGAGGATGAACGTATTTCAGACATGACACTGGCTGAAAAACAAAATAGGTATTTATTCATACCAAAACAAAATATATATCCCATATAGGGTAATTATTTAGCAGAACTCAAAATTCTTCCTGCAAAAGAGTCAGGAGAGGCCACGGGTTTGTTATAAAAGCGTTGAAACGTCTTCTCATTGCTCCAACCCGCTGTGGCCAGGATGTGGTCCATGGGTACTTCCATCATCCTAGCCGCCGAAGTGGATGCTGCCCTGGTGGAGTGAGATTTAAAAATATTAGTGTCCACCCCCGCCGCATCCAGTACCACCCTTAACCATCTAGATATGGTTTGCACCGTGACTTTGTGGTGGGGCATTTTGTGGCTTATAAGCAAAGCTTTCTCCGTGCCCCTGAGAGACTTGGTGACTGAAATGTAACATGATATCAAAGTGACGATGCAGAGTCGAGTATCTGCTGGATAGGCTAGAAACTCTAATGTATGTCCAGACGATCCGGGTCGATCTTGTTTTAACAGCCCCTGCATATGAAAAGTGATTTTGCCATTGGAGATAGTCATGGCATCCAGATTTAACTTGTGCAGGGACTGGACCCGTTGTGCCGTGACAAGTGCCATAATCATTACCATTTTGTAGGTAAGTTTGTCCAAGGTGAGCCCCGAGTTTGGTGTCCATCCTCGCAACATAGTCAATACTATGCTGATATCCCATGTGTGGTTGTATCTGGGCCTGGGGGGATTGGAATTAAATATTCCTCTCATTAGCTTAGACACTAATGGATGTGATCCAATGCCCAGTTGATCACTCCCCTTGCCCAGATAGGTTGATAGGGCACTCCTGGCACAATTAATGGCACTGTAGCTTAATCCTTCATCGTAGTGAAGGGTAGCCAGGAATTCCAGAACTTCCGTGATGGTAGCCGATTCGTAGGTTGTGTTTGTTGTAGAGCAGAACACTTCCCACTTCCTGATGTAGGTCAGGTACTGTTTCCTAGTGGACTCCCTGCATGACGCTGAGATGGTATCTATTGTTCTGTTGGTGAGTCCGTATCCCAGAAGTGGCCGTTTCAGAATCTGCAAATCAACAGGTCCATGCGGTCATGACATGGATGGTGTTCCCCTGTGACGGGATGTATTAATAGGCTAGGTCGTTTGTTGACCCGAATACAAGGTTCTGTGGCCATCTTCTGTACCGCTGGGAACCATGGTTGGGTAGGCCAGTCGGGCACAACCAAAATACCCGATGCGGAGTCTTGTCTGATTTTTTGCAAGACCCGACTGATAAGGCAGAAGGGGGGAAAGGCATAACAGAACAAATCCCCCCAATGTAGCGTGAAAGCGTCCATTGCTACTGCCCCTGGGTCTGGTTCCCAAGCAACATATGTTGGCAGTTGGTGATTTAATCTGGATGCAAAAAGGTCGATATCTGGTGTCCCATAACGTTCTACAATATCTGTGAACACTTTCCGATCCAACATCCATTCTATGTTGTCGTTGAATTTGCGTGACCTGGTGTCTGCCACTGTGTTTAGCTTACCTGGAAGGTAAGTGGCTGAAATCCAAATTTCCCTTTGCAGACACCAGTGCCAGATATTATTAGCCAATTCATCACATGATATCGACTTTATTCCACCCATATGATTAATATAAGCCACCACTGTGGTGTTGTCAATTTGTAATCTAACATGTACTTGGTGCATGTCTGAGCAGTATGCCCTAAGGCCATGAAATGCTCCCAGCATTTCTGAATAATTAATCCCCAATGTTTCGAATAGGGTTAGCTCTTGTGCACTCCATCTGCCTCCACAACTAGTGGTGGTATTAGTTGCTCCCCAACCTTTGGCACTGGCATCAGTTTGTAAGATGACCGAGGGATTTATGATAGTGATGGGTTTGGAACAGAATTGAGCATTTTCCATCCACCAATTTAATTCAATTCTTGCCTTTTCTGGTAACTTCATAGGCCTGTCGAAATGGCCTGCATGACTTTTGAGAGCTATAATTTTAGCTCTTTGTAGGTTTTGATAATGTAGTGGTCCGAATTGTGCTGCGGGAAAAGCAGCCACTATCTTCCCAATTACCCTGGCCACCTGCCGTATGGATGGATCCCTGATGCCAGTAAGGCTCCTGCAAGCTTCTATCAAGTCCACCACCTTGTTCGGTGGTAAGGTGATAGACATTTGCACCGAGTCAATGGTGAACCCCAAGTAATCCATGGTAGTAGAGGGTTCCAACTTTGATTTATCTGGATGTATGATGAACCCCAGCTTTTGAAAGAGATGTTTTGTGGCTAGAACTGCCAATGTAGCCGTTTCCAAATTCTCCCCGACAATGAGGATATCATCAAGGTAGGCCATAACAGTATGGTTTTGTTTCCTTAAATAGGCCAAAGCTGGTTTCAATATTTTGGTGAACATCCTGGGTGCTGATGATAACCCATTGGGTAAGGCTTTATATTGCCATAATTGTCCCATCCAGATAAATTTAAGGTAATTCCTATGATCCTTGTGTATTGGCACTGAATAGTATGCATCTTTAAGGTCAATGCATGCCATGTAGTACCCATTAGCTATTAGCTGTCTAGCTGTGTCAAAAGTGTCCATTTTGAAATGAACATACTGAACAGAAGTATTCAGTTCGGTCAGATCTATGATTATGCGGCACCCGCCATCTTTTTTATTTTTGGTAAATATATTAGATACGAACTCCTGAGATTCTCTGGTGGTTCTCTCAATTACCCCTTTACTAATTAGTCTTAATAGTTCAGCATGGCCTGCTGTTCTTTCTTTTTGTGAAAGTATAAACTTTCGGCTTGGTGAATGCTGGACCGGGGTAGGGAGTTCGTAAATGAATTCAATTTTATAGCCCTGAATACTTCCGAGTATGTAAGGATCAGAGGTAAAAGTGCGCCATACTTCATAAAACAAGTGCAACCGGCCTCCCACAAAAGATGAATTTAGACAAGCAATGTTCCTGGGGGAGCCAGACCCACCTACCTCCAAGGTTATTGCCGGTGTTGCGGTCTTTGCCCTTGTTTCTTCTGTTGAGTTGCTGCGTTGTAGGGGTGGCGCATTTTCCAAGAAGGCCGGGCTGGGCCATGGCCTAAAAAAGACCGTTGTGCAGGTGGGCCGGCCTTCGAGCTTTCACCACCGGACGGTCTGTTGTGATATCGCTGTCCGGTGGGTGTGTAGGTGGCTGCCGCTGTTGGTAGTGAGGTTTGGAGGTACTGGGTACCTTAATCAGGCCTATGGCCTTGGCCTCCTCTTCCAGGTCTTTCACCTGTTTGGGGAGGTTATCCCCGAACAGCAGATTTGATGGTTGAGCGTTACCTGGTCTGCATAACCCCGCAAACTTGGGGTTAAGTGCCGGTTTGATAATGCTCTTCCTGTAGTTATTTATCTCGTACTGTGTGTTACACAGCAAGGCCAGAGCATCCTGTAGTTCTTCCGGTAGCTCTATTCCCACCGCAGTTCTGGCCACTGCCGTAATCCCGGCGGTCAAAAGTTTCAGGATCCTCTGAAGTTTGACTTCTTGCCCTCTAATCATAGGGCTCATGTTCCCCCATATAGGGTTATTCACCGCAGGAACAGTCAGTGAGTTACAATTTTCAGGAGCAAGATACTTATCAGCTGTTGCATTGATGGCTTGCTCCTGAAGCTGGTTTGTAGTCATATAATTGATACTAGCTGCCAGCTTTGGGTGGATAGGCAGGCCTTTTTGAGAAGGAACTGCATGCTTGTTTACCATATCCAGTAACTCTTCTTGCACCCCTGACACTGTTGGTTGTTCAGCCAACTCCCCCTCTTCAGGGTCAGCCCAGTTCTGACCCCCAATGCTCCCCTGCGAAGAGGGCGAGACATTAGGCAGTCCATGATAGGATCCTGCCGTGGGCCTGCGAAGAGGCCCACCATGACTCTGCCCCTGCAAAAGCAGGTCACACTGGAGCAATTGCTCCACCATCCGCTCCATGCGGGCAAGACGACCCCCGTCGCTATCAGCGAACGGGGTGTCCTCGGGACTGGACCCAGCTGGGTCGGCGGCCCCGTCCGACTTTCGGGTGGATTTACCGCCCGACCGCGGCGAATCTGCGGCCCTCATAGGCGAAAAGTCAGGAGCTGCGGGTAACACCTGCAGCTCAGGAGAAGCGGCACGCTGCTGGCTGCTCTCCATGGCAGCAGCTCTTGCCGCTGCTCTTTTCGATTTCCGCGACTCCGTGTAGAATTCCTGAAAAAACAAGTATGCACTGAGTCGCCACGCTCACCACTCCGGTGAGACTTACCTTTCGTAAGTTTTTTAAACTTACGCTGGAGGAGCCCCGCTCCTCCCGACTGTCGCTTCCGCATGCGTACGACGATATGTCGCGCATGCGTGCTGGCGGGGTCTTCACGTAGTCACTCACGTGACTCCGAAGTAAAATTTAGTTTATTACAACAATCTTTATTAACACTCAAGTAACTTAAAACATGCATGCAAACACTTGACTTCTAATAACTTCTTCTCTACTTTACTATTTCAACATCACTTCTTAAACTAAATCACAAAGTCAGATATTTCCCCTATGAATGAATTGGACAGATTCACTCTGTTTGTAGGGGGTTTGTCTTCAATGAGCTTTGAACTCAGGTCCCACCTTCTTGTGATGGTTGTTCCCTGGTTGTCGCTGCCCATGTCTCAGACCGCCCTTCTTTTATACTAATTTTCCTTCAATATCCTAAAGGAAGCCTTTGTCCTAACCCAAGGCTCTCACAATTCTAAAGTCAATCATTTTGAGTTGTTACTCATCCAAGTGCTGAATAAACAAAACACATCTTCGTTCCTTATCAACATTTTCATTCTCATCATACAGTTCCTTTGCAAAATGGCCATTCCCAGCCACCTTATCTTCACAAGGCTATACTGCCTAGCAATTAAATTACGTGCAGCTGTGTTCTCACCAGATGTTCATCATGTGACCATTTTCACAGTGTTTCTTTGTTCACCTGTTCCCAGGGTTTTGATCTGTCTGTCTCGATCAAGTAGCTTCCTCCCAAACCCTGTTGGGATACTTAACGTCCAGTCCCAGGCTATAGGATGTTTCCACTGGTGGGAGAGTCTTGGACCAGAGGTCATAGCCTCGGAATGAAAGGGCGCACTTTTAGAAAGAGGAGGTGGAAGAACTTCTCTAGTCAGATGGTATTTAATCTGTAGAATCTGGGCTCCGTGCTGCCTCAACTGATTCATCCTGACCAATCTTATACAGTCCCTGGCCGGTCCATTCAGGATAACATCCACCTGGTTAGGGACCTGATTCATCTAGCCCAGGGTACTGGTCAGTCAGCTGCTTTTCTGTCTCTTGATCAGAAGAAGGCTTTTGATAGGGTAGAGCATGAATACCTCTTCGGGAAGCTGAAAGCGTTTGGGTTTGGACCGCATTTCGTGGCCCGGAACCGGCTTTTGTACGCTGCTGTGGAGTGCCTTGTGAAGGTTAATGGTGCGTTGTTGTCTCCTTTTCATTTTGGGAGGGGGGTCCGTCAGGGTGCCCCATGTCGGGCCAGTTGTATTCGGTCTGTGTGGAGCCGTTCCTGTGTCTTCTTCGGAGGAGGTTGACAGGCCTGGCCCTACCTGGCCCGCGGGTTGAGGTGATTCTATCGGCGTATGCCGATGATGTACTTCTTATGTTCACTGATCCTGGTGACCTGCGGAGGATGCGTGACTGCCAGGAGATTTTCTCGGCTGCATCTTCTGCTAGGATTAACTGGAGTAAGTGTTCTGGACCTTTAGTGGGTCAGTGGCAGGTAGACTCCCTGCCGGAGGAGATGGCATTGTATGCGTGGAGTACCACTCACCTCCTCTATCTGGGGGTGTACCTGAGTCCCACTGAGGATGTTTGGCCGGCAAACTGGCAAGAGTTGGAGACGAAAGTGGTTGCCCGGCTGGGGCGCTGGTCAGGCCTGCTTGGAGTTCTCTCCTTTCGGGGGAGGGTGCTGGTAATAAACCAGCTGGTGGCCTCCATGTTATGGTACCGGCTGGCTACTCTTGTCCCGCCCTCTATATTTGTAACTGCTTTACAGAAGAAGCTGGTAGATTTCTTTTGGGGAAATAGGAAGCACTGGGTTTCCGTGGCAGTCCTGAGTCTCCCGTTAGAGGAGGGCGGCCAGTCCTTGGTATGCGTGCGTACCCAGGTGGCGGCTCTCCATCTCAGGACTCTGCGGAGATACATATACGTAGAGAACCCCCCCCCTCCCCCCCCCCCCCCCCCCCCGATGGCACGCGCTGGCCACGTATTTTTTCCGTCGGGGTCGTTGCCTAAGGGGGGGTCTCACGGCTCCCGGTGGCGGGCATCAGTCGACCCTCCCTAAGGGGCTTGCCTGTCTTCTACCGGGATGTGCTAAGAGTGAGGAATTTGGCTGTTTTCAGCCAGTGTACTCTTCCACGAGGGGAGGGGGATGTTGAGGCTGCGGGAGTGGCCGGTCCTCACCCTGTCATGGCGGGTGTCGAGGAGAGGCGCGATCCTAGAGTGGTTCAGATAGAGCTTACCCCCGCTCCGTCAGATCTGCTCACCGGGCCTAGGCTCCGGGATATTTCTCGGGCACCGGCTCCACACAATCTGAGCCGCCTTTCTGAGATGACCAGCATGCCATTTCATGATGCGAAGAGATGCAGACTGTACAGAATGCTCCTGCACATTCTGCACCTCCTTACCTTCGTCTCCCGTCCCGACACACCATGGCGGACGGTGTTACCACCCGAAGGCGGGGGAGGTCCCAGTGGGGGTCTTTCTATAAGGGAGTTGTTCCCCTTTACATTGGGGACCTGGGGTGGAGACTGTTGCACAGCGCGGTGGCGTGTAATAAACATTTGAGTCGGTTCACAAGCTCGTTTGCCGCCCGTATTTTCTGCGGCAAGGATGAGACGCGTATATGCAGTGCGAGAGGTTGCTGCCCCTGTACCAATATCTGAAGGGGTTGTTTCTCAAGTTTTGGCTGCATTTAAGTCCCACGATTCTAGTGTTGGAACACAAGGCAGGACACAAGGCAGGGAGTGCGAACAGCCGATCGGGGGGGTTGGACTTCCCTGTCGGTTTGCTCCTGGGCCTGTCCAAGATGGCCATTCGCGGGCGGTCGATGGTCATGCTAGAGTCGGCTGCCTGCCCCTCATTCGGGCCTACGTCTGTGCACGTGTGTCCCTGGAGAGGGAACACGCAGTGTCCACGGGGACTCTGGAGGCTTTCCGTCGGCGCTGGTCACCGCGTGGGAGAGGTTGAGAGGGAGAGAGAGAAGGAGTTAGAGAGATAGAGAGAGAGAGATAGAGATATAGAGAGAGATAGAGAGATAGATATAGAGAGAGATAGATAGAGAGATAGAGAGATATAGAGAGATAGATATAGAGAGATAGAGGGAGAGGGAGGCAGAGAGATAGAGATAGAGAGAGGGGGATAGATAGCGAACATATATATAGAGAGAGGGAGAGAGATAGAGAGGATAGAGATATATATATAGAGAGATAGGGAGATAGGGAGAAATAGAAAGAGATAGAGAGAGAGATATGTATATAGCGCTGCAGAAACTGTGCAACTTATCCCCCCCCCTTTTTGTCTTGTTTTTGCACTGAGTAGGAGCAGTTTTTAATCTCACTGTACATGTGTATAGTGACAATAAAAGGCATTCTGATTCTGATTCTGAGAGAGAGAGAGAGAGAGAGAGAGCTATTGAGATAGAGAGAGATATAGAGAGATGGAGAGGGAAAGAGAGAGACAGAGAGATAGAGATAGAGAGAGGGGGAGAGATAGAGAATATATATATATAGAGAGAGAGAGGGAGAGAGTTAGAGAGGATAGAGATATATATATAGAAAGAGAGGGAGAGAGATAGATATATATATAGAGAGAGATAGAGATAACCAGAGATAGAGAGAGAGCCTTTATTTCATTGGCGAGGTAGGGACCGTGTTCCACGTGTATATGGAGTGTGTGAGGTTGCTGCCCCTGTACCAATATCTGAAGGGGCTGCTTCTCAAGTTCTGGTTACATTTTAGCCCCACGACCCTGGTGTTTGGGCACAAGGCAGGGAGTGGGAAGAGCCAATTGGGGGGGTGGGACTTCCCTGTCGGTTTGCTCCTGGGCCTGGCCAAGATGGCCATTCGCGGGCGGTCGATGGTCATGCTAGAGTCGGCTGACTGCCCCTCTTTCGGGCCTATGTCTGTGCACGTGTGTCCCTGGAGAGGGAACACGCAGTGTCCACAGGGACTCTGGAGGCTTTCCGTGGGCGCTGGTCACCGTGTGGGGTTGAGAGTATTGTAAACAATGAATGCACTGTTGTACTATAATGATTATTTGTTAAAGTGCAATTTCTGATTATGTTTTGATGTGCTGTATCATATGACTGTCGAACAAAGTTTATGAAAAATGAAAAAGAGAGAGAGAGAGAGAGAGAGAGAGGGAGAGAGATAGAGGGAGAGGGGGAGGGGGGGAGAGAGAGGTGATTAAAGTTTAAACAAATCCCAAAACAGCTCCAGACAGAAAAACATTTTGCAGGTCCTTCAGTGATGATGTCACAACGTCACTCATGGTCCACCAATCACACGCTGCCGAGGGCAACAATGACATCACAACGGGAGGTTGCAAACGGTCACCGCAGCGGGAGAGGTTGAGAGGGAGAGAGAGAGAGATAGAGGGAGAGGGAAAGAGAGAGACAGAGAGATAGAGATAGAGAGAGGGGGAGAGATAGAGAATATATATAGAGAGAGGGAGAGAGTTAGAGAGGATAGAGATATATATAGAAAGAGAGGGAGAGAGATAGAGATAACCAGTGATAGAGAGAGAGCCTGCATTTCATCGGCGAGGTAGAGACCGTGTTCCGCGTGTATATGGAGTGTGTGAGGTTGCTGCCCCTGTACGAATATCTGAAGGGGCTGCTCCTCAAGTTCTGGTTACATTTTAGCCCCACGACCCTGGTGTTTGGGCACAAGGCAGGGAGTGGGAAGGACCGGCCTTGGCCCCGCTCCCCTCGGCTCCACTTCCCTCGGCTCCACCCGCTCCCCTCAGCCCCCACTCCCCTCGCCCCACCCGCTGGCCTCGGCCCCACCACGCCATGCCTCCTGTGTGGGCTATGGGTTAGTGGTGCAACAATGCATTGTGGAACGGTTGGGGGACCAGGCCTCCCACGTGACAGGGACCCAATGGGGGGCGGATCCAACGGGTCTAGTTATTCTTAATTTTTGTTATTTTGGTCAAAGTTCGCCCCTTCTGTCGCAGTTTTGCTTTTGTTACTATCTTTATTTTTTTGCTATTATTTTGGGCGACGATTTGATTGTGTTTTTCAGCGAGTCGAGCAAGCTGCTGACCTTAACTGGGCTGGTGAGCACCTGGATCAGCATGGCGTGCAGGTAGAAATTAGTTTATTTTTGGCATAGACACTGCGGGCCGAAGGGCCGGCTCCTGCGTACTGCTCTGGGTTGTGTTTTGTTTTTGTTTTGTAAACAGTGCAGGAGGAGGCCATTCGGCCCTTCGAGCCAGCACCAACATTCATTGGGGGGAGTGGTGGGTGGGATTGTGGGCGCGCATTCCAGGTGGGGCAAGAGGAAGAGAGAGAGGTGCAGGGGATGGGGTTGTGAAGAGAAGTGTCATATCTAGCTCTGATTTAATGTAATATATTTTGTTCTTGGCTTCGATAACAATTGATTTTTATGATTGCTGCATTTAACTACAGTTCCAATGTATGTTTGGGAAAAATACGGTTGAGAAATGATTGCTTATAACTTAGATAGTTAGTAGAGAGATCTGCCAGTAAACGGATCTGTTAAAAAAGAAAAAGAGGTGGTATCAATCTGAATCCAAAGGATGAATGCTACACAATGCACAGTAGATCATTTAGCATCAGTGGACTCGCCACTAACGTACTGAGTGTATCCGTTCATCATTTCCTATGTTCAACATCTGTCCGCCTTGACAGAACACACCTGCCTTTGAATATCGAGAGAGAGAGAGAGAGAGTGAGAGAGAGAGGGAGGGAGGGAGAGAGGGAGGGAGAGAGAGAGAGAGAGCGAGAGAGAGAGAGCGAGGTCGTGCTTTCTTCTCAGCTGTGCAGTTGAGAAGGTTTGAAGCAGCCTTTCGAGGTTTTTGCCGTTGGAGAAGGAACAGAGGCAGAGGCTTAACTTGTGGAGCTGCTCGCAGACGACGGCTCCTCTGTCACTGATCCAGAGAGGATCAGTGCCTTGGTCAGGTCCTTTTATGGGTCCCTGTTCTCTGCGGATGGATTCAGCGTGGAGGCTCAACAGGATCTGTGGGAGGGTCTACCGATTGTAGATAGAAAGTGGCAGATCTTCTTGATGGCCCCTTATCTTTGGAGGAGTTAACTCGTGCCTTGCATCAGCTCAAGAGGGGTAAGTTCCCCGTGCTGGATGGGTTGACGGTAGAGATTGTTAGAGCTTTCTGGGATATCCTCGGGGTTGACTACATGTTGGTTCTGGGTGAGAGCCTGGCGACCGGGTAGATGCCCCTCTCGTGGCGTAGGGCAGTTGTTGTCTTGCTGCTCAAAAAGGGCGAACTCCGTTTGTTGAAGAACTGGCGCCCGGTCTCTCTCCTATGCACAGAATATAAAGTTTTTGCACGGGCAATGGCAAACCGCCTGGGCTCCGTGCTGCATCAAATGATTCATCCTGACCAATCTTATACAGTCCCTGGCCAGTCCATTCAGGATAACATCCACCTGGTTTGGGACCTGATTCATTTAGTTCAGGGTACTGGTGAGTCAGCTGCTTTTCTGTCTCTTGATCAGGAGAAGGCTTTTGATAGGGTAGAGCATGAATACCTATTTGGGACGTTGCAAGCGTTTGGGTTTGGACCGCTTTTCGTGGCCCGGGTCCGGCTTTTCTACGGTGCTGCGGAGTGTCTTGTGAAGGTTAATGGCGCGTTGTTGTCTCCTTTTCATTTTGGGAGGGGGGTCCGTCAGGGGTGCCCTATGTCGGGCCAGTTGTATTCGGTCTGTGTGGAGCCGTTCCTGTGTCTTCTTCGGAGGAGGTTGACAGGCCTGGCCCTACCTGGCCCGGGGGTGGAGGTGGTTCTTTCGGCGTATGCCGATGATGTACTTCTTATGTTCACTGATCCTGGTGACCTGCGGAGGATGCGTGACTGCCAGGAGATATTCTCGGCTGCATCTTCTGCTAGGATTAACTGGAGTAAGTGTTCTGGACCTTTAGTGGGTCAGTGGCAGGTAGACTCCCTGCCGGAGGAGATGGTAATGTTTGCGTGGAGCACCATGCACCTCCTCTATCTGGGGGTGTACCTGAGTCCCACTGAGGATGTTTGGCCGGCAAACTGGCAGGAGTTGGAGACGAAAGTGGTTGCCCGGCTGGGGCGCTGGTCAGGCCTGCTTGGAGTTCTCTCCTTTCGGGGGAGGGTGCTGGTAATAAACCAGCTGGTGGCCTCCATGTTATGGTACCGGCTGGCTACTCTTGTCCCATCCTCTATATTTGTAACTGCTTTACAGAAGAAGCTGGTAGATTTCTTTTGGGGAAATAGGAAGCACTGGGTTTCCGCGGCGGTCCTGAGTCTCCCGTTAGAGGAGGGCGGCCAGTCCTTGGTATGCGTGCGTACCCAGGTGGCGGCTCTCCGTCTCAGGACTCTGCGGAGATACATGTATGTAGAGAACCCTCCCAGATGGCACGCTCTGGCCACGTATTTCTTCCGTCAGGGTCGGTGCCTAAGGGGGGTCTCGCGGCTCCTGGTGGCGGGCATCAGTCGAGCCGCTCTAAGGGGCTTGCCTGTCTTCTACCGGGATGTGCTAAGAGTGAGGAATTTGGCTGTTTTCAGCCAGAGTGTTGCTCCACGAGGGGAGGGGGATGTTGTGGCTGCGGGAGTGGCCGGTCCTCACCCTGTCATGGCGGGTGTCGAGGAGAGGCCCGAGCCTAGAGTGGTTCAGATAGAGCTTACCCCCGCTCCGTCTGATCTGCTCATCGGGCCTAGGCTCCGGGATATTTCTGGGCCTCCGGCTCCACATAATCTGAGCTGCCTTTCTGAGATGACCAGCATGCCATTTCGTGATGCGAAGAGACGCACACTGTATAGGATGCTCCTGCACATTCTGAACCTCCTTGCCTTCGTCTCCCGTCCCGACACACCATGGCGGACGGTGTTACCATCCGAAGGCGGGGGAGGTCCCCAGTGGGGGTCCTTCTATAAGGGAGTTGTACCCCTTTATATTGGGGATCTGGGGTGGAGAGTGTTGCATGGAGCGGTGGTTTGTAATAAACTTTTGAGCCGGTTCACGGGCTCGTCCGCCGCATGTATTTTCTGCGGAGGGGAAGAGACCGTGTTCCATGTGTATATGGAGTTTGAGAGGTTACTGGCCCTGTACCAATATCTGAAGGGGTTGTTCCAAGTTTTTTTTTAAATATATTTTTATTAGAGGCCATACATATAACAAATAATATAGCATTTTTTTCCAAATGTAGTTTATACATCTTTCCAAAATTATATAAATGTTAACAAAATATATATATTGGCCTCACTTTTTTTTATAGAGTGAAAAAAGTATAAAGAAAGAATAGTGAGTAATTATAAGAGTATGATTATAGTTGATTAATATAAAGAAGAGAGAAATAAAAAAAATTAAAAAAATAAAAAATAAAAAAATAAAAATTTAAACAAAAAAAAAAAAAAAATTATAAAAATAAAATTAAATTAAAAAAATTAAAAAAAAAGATAAACAAAAACAAAAACAAAAAACAAATACTTGTGGAAAAGAAAACGGTACACAACTTATCAATGAGTGGAACAATTTCTAATTATAATATATAGAGACAAGTATATAAATCTGAGCTTAAACATTTTTGTTTGATCTTCCCACCGGGTACTCATTGAGTTTCAATGCTGAGCCCAGCTACCCCTTCATATAATCAGTGAATGGAGACCATATTTGTTCAAAAAGCTCAGGTTTATCCATTAGGATAAATCTAATTCTCTCCAATTGTAACGTCTCCAACATTTCCACTGTCCACATTTTAATTGTCGGGGATAATGGTCCCTTCCAAAATTGTAATATTAATTTTTTTCCAATTATTAAACAGTAATCCAGAAAATTTCTTTGATTTACTGCTAAAATTTGATTTGAATCTAAAACCCCAAATATAATTAATTTTGAGTCAGGGCTTAATGTGATCTTTAAAACTGTGGAAATAATTTTAAAAATCTCAGTCCAATAACTTTTAAGTTTTGTACATATTACAAAACTATGATTTCAATCGGCTTCTATGTGCTGACATTTATCACATAATGGTGAGATAGTAGGAAAAATTCTACTTAATTTCTTTTTTGAGTAGTGTAATCTATGGATTACTTTGAATTGTATCAAAGTATGTCTGGCATTTAACGAACAGCGATGAATTCGTTGTAAGCTTTCTTCCCATAAATCTTCTGTTATAGGTAAACCAATTTCATTTTCCCATTTTTGTTGGAATAGTTCCGTTTTTGGCATTTCCCTGTCCAAAAAAATATTGTATATATATGCTATTAATTTTTCTGTTGTTGGATGCTTGTTAAGTACTTCATCCAGTATACCTGGCTCTCTATTTCTGTAATTTAGCGTATTTAATTTGACATAATCTCTAATTTTTAAATATCTAAATAGATTATTTGCTTGCAGTCCATAAATCTCTTTCAACTCCTGGAATGAGAGGAATTTCCCATTCCTGTAAAGATGTTCTATCCTTATTATTCCTAAATTTTTCCAATGTCTAAACCCCACATCCAATGTCGAAGGTTTAAACAAAGGATTATTCATAATTGGTAAACAAAGTGGTATAGTTTCTGAATGTAAAGTCTTAATGATTTGTTTCCAGGTACGTATATTATTTAAAATTATAGGGTTTTCCTTATATAATTTTTTTTGTACCACCCCAGGGGCAAGGAGTATTGTGCTTATGTCGAAAGGGAAACAATCTTCCTTTTGAATTCTTAACCAAGCTGGGTCTTGTTCCATCTGTATCAACCAATAATTAAAGTTCTTAATCTGAACCGCCCAAAAATAATATAAAAAATTAGGTAAAGCTAATCCACCATTTATCTTAGATTTACATAAGTGTGTTTTACTTATTCTATGATTTTTGTAATCCCAAATGAAGCTATTAACTATAGAATCAATTTAAAAAAAAAAATTTTTAGGAAGATATAATGGAATTGCTTGAAATAAATATAGTAATTGAGGCAGAAAAATCATTTTAATGGCATTTATTCTACCGATCATTGATATCGGTAATGTTTTCCAATATAAAATATTTGTTTTTAATTTATTTAATAATTGGGGAAAATTAGATTTAAATAAAGAATTATAAGATTTTGATACGTTAATTCCAAGATATTTAATTTGATTATTAGCTATTATAAATGGAATTTTTTGTAATTTATTCAATTTAATTCCTGTTATAACCATATAACCATATAACAATTACAGCATGGAAACAGGCCATCTCGGCCCTTCAAGTCCGTGCCGAACAACTTTTTTCCCTTAGTCCCACCTGCCTGCACTCATACCATAACCCTCCATACCCTTCTCATCCATATGCCTATCCAATTTATTTTTAAATGATACCAACGAACCTGCTGCCACCACTTCCACTGGAAGCTCATTCCACACCGCTACCACTCTCTGAGTAAAGAAGTTCCCCCTCATGTTACCCCTAAACCTCTGTCCCTTAATTCTAAAGTCATGTCCTCTTGTTTGAATCTTCCCTATTCTCATAGGGAAAAGCTTGTCCACATCAACTCTGTCTATCCCTCTCATCATTTTAAAGACCTCTATCAAGTCCCCCCTTAACCTTCTGCGCTCTAGAGAATAAAGACCTAACTTATTCAACCTATCTCTGTAACTTAGCTGTTGAAACCCAGGCAACATTCTAGTAAATCCCCTCTGTACCCTCTCTATTTTGTTGACATCCTTCCTATAATTGGGCGACCAAAATTATACACCATACTCCAGATTTGGTCTCACCAATGCCTTGTACAATTTTAACATTACATCCCAGCTTCTATACTCAATGCTCTGATTTATAAAGGCTAGCATACCAAAAGCTTTCTTTACCACCCTATCTATATGAGATTCCACCTTCAAGGAACTATGCACGGTTATTCCCAGATCCCTCTGTTCAACTGTATTCTTCAATTCCCTACCGTTTACCATGTACGTCCTATTTTGATTTGTCCTGCCAAGGTGTAGCACCTCACATTTATCAGCATTAAACTCCATCTGCCATCTTTCAGCCCATTTTTCCAACTGGCCTAAATCACTCTGTAGACTTTGGAAATCCTCTTCATTATCCACACCACCCCTATCTTGGTATCATTTGCATACTTACTAATCCAATTTACCACCCCTTCATCCAGATCATTGATGTACATGACAAACAACAAAGGACCCAACACAGATCCCTGAGGCACCCCACTAGTTACCTGCCTCCAACCTGACAAACAGCCATCCACCATTACCCTCTGGCTTCTCCCATTCAGCCACTGTTGAATCCATCTTGCTATTCCTGCATTTATACCCAACAGTTGAACCTTCTTAACCAACCTTCCATGAGGAACCTTCTCAAAGGCCTTACTGAAGTCCGTATAGACAACATCCACTGCTTTACCCTCGTCAATTTCCCTAGTAACCTCTTCAAAAAATTCAAGAAGATTAGTCAAACATGACCTTCCATGCATAAATCCATGTTGACTGTTCCTAATTAGACCCTCTTTATCCAGATACTTATATATATTATCTCTAATTATCTTTTCCATTAATTTGCCCACCGCTGAAGTCAAACTAACCAGTCTATAATTGCTAGGTTTACTTTTAGAACCCTTTTTAAACAATGGAACAACATGCGCAGAACGCCAATCCTCGGGGACTATTCCCGTTTCTAATGACATTTGAAATATTTCTGTCATAGCCCCGGCTATTTCTACACTAACTTCCCTCAATGTCCTAGGGAATATCCTGTCAGGACCTGGAGACTTATCCACTTTTTTATTTTTCAAAAGTGTCAGTACTTCTTTTACTTTGAAACTCATAGTATCCATAGCCACTCTACCAGTTTCCCTTACCTCACATAATTCAATATCCTTCTCCTTGGTGAATACCGAAGAAAATAAATTGTTCAATATCTCCCCCATCTCTTTTGGCTCTGCAGATAGCTGTCCACTCGGTCTCTCCAATGGACCAATTTTATCCCTTGTTATCCTTTTGCTATTAATATAGCTGTAGAAACCCTTTGGATTTACTTTCACCTTACTTGCCAAAGCAACCTCATATCTTCTTTTAGCTTTTCTAATTTCTTTCTTAAGGTTCTTTTTACATTCCTTATACTCCTCAAGCACCTCATTTACTTCATGCTGCCTATAATTATTGCAGATCTCCCTCTTTTTCCGAACAAGATGTCCAATTTCCCTTGAAAACCAGGGCTCTTTCCAATTTTTACTGGTTCCTTTCAACCGAACAGGAACATAAAGATTCTGTACTCTCAAAATTTCCCCTTTAAATGTCCTCCATTTCTCCTCTACATCTTTCCCATAAAACAAAATGTCCCAGTTCACTCCTTTTAAATCATCTCGCATCTCGTTAAAGTTAGCCTTTCTCCAATCAAAAATCTCAACCCTAGGCCCAGTTCTGTCCTTCTCCATAATTATATTGAAACTAATGGTATTGTGATCACTGGACCCGAAGTGCTCCCCAACGCATACCTCCGCCACCTGTCCCGTCTCATTTCCTAACAGGAGATCCAGCACTGCCCCTCCTCTAGCAGGCACCTCTATGTATTGCTGCAAAAAACTATCCTGCACACATTTTACAAACTCCAAACCATCCAGCCCATTTACAGAATGTGTTTCCCAGTCTATGTGTGGAAAGTTGAAATCTCCCACAATCACTACCTTGTGCTTACTACTAATATCTGCTATCTCTTTACATATTTGCTCTTCCAATTCTCGTTCCCCATTTGGTGGTCTATAATATACCCCTATAAGTGTTGCTACACCTTTCCCACTTCTCAGTTCCACCCAAATAGCCTCCCTAGGTGAGCCCTCCAATCTATCCTGCCAAAGCACTGCTGTAATATCTTCCCTGACTAGCAATGCAACACCTCCACCTCTTGCCCCTCCAATTCTATCACACCTGAAGCAACGAAATCCTGGAATATTTAGTTTCCAATCACAGCCCTCCTGCAACCATGTTTCACTGATCGCCACAACATCATACTTCCAGGTGTCTATCCAGACTCTAAGCTCATCCACCTTTCTTACAATGCTCCTAGCATTAAAATATGCACATTTAAGAAACCCCCCAATCTCTTATTCTCTGTTTATTACCTTTTTTTTCTTTCTCCTCTTGTGTCCGAGTGCTTCCCTTTTCTGCTTCCTGCCTCCCATTCTGTCTACTAGCTTTTGCTATTTGCATCCCTCGCCCCAACCATTCTAGTTTAAAGTCTCCCCAGTGGCCTTTGCAAATTTCCCCGCCAGGATATTGGTCCCCCTCGGGTTCAAGTATAATTATAGGCATAATTTCACTTTTATTCCAGTTAATTCTATATCCTGAGAACTCACTAAATTCATTTATCACTTCAAGCACTTTAGGGATGCTAATCTCTGGTTTTGTTATATACAATAAAACATCATCTGCATATAAAGATATTTTATTAATTGTAGTTTTAGTATTATATCCATAAATTTCTGGTTCTACTCTAATCCTTTCGGCTAATAATTCTATAGCTAGTGCAAATAGTAACGGTGATAACGGGCAACCTTGTCTACAACCCCTAGAAAGATTGAATTTTGCTGATAACATTTGGTTTGTTAGGATTCTTGCTGTTGGGCCTGAATTTAAAATGCTAACCCATTTGCAAAATCCTTCTCCCAATTGAAATTTCTGCATTATCCTAAATAAATAAGGCCATTCAACCTGGTCAAACGCCTTCTCCGCATCCAGGGATATAACTGCTAGTTCAACATCAGTCATTCTTTTCGAGTAGATAATATTAAACAGACGTCTTAAGTTATAAGTGGAATAACGTTTAGGAATAAAACCTGTTTGATCATGATGTATTAATCTATTGATCACTAAACTTAACCGTTGAGATAAAATTTTTGTTAATATTTTTTGATCTGTATTTAAAAGAGCTATTGCTCTGTATGATCCTGGGTCTTCTGGATCTTTGTCTGCCTTAGGAATAAGTGTAATTGTGGATTCCTTTAAGGTTTCTGGAAGTTGTTCTTGTTCGTAGGCAACTTTGTACATAGTTTGTAACCATGGGACGATCAAATGATGAGACTTCCTATAAAATTCATCACCTAAACCATCGGGGCCAGCAGCTTTACCGTTCTTCTATGATCTAATTGATTCCTCAATATCTTTTGCTGATATTTCGGCATCTAATAATTCTCTACCTTCCCGATCTAATCCATTAATGTTACATTTCTGGAGAAACGTTTCTATTGTCTCGGGTTGATCTGTCACTTTTGATGTATATAGTTTTTGATAATATTGTTGAAATCTATCATTAATATCTTTTGGTAAAGTTAATATATCTCCTTGTTCAGATTTGACCTTATATATCATTTTTTCTTCTTCTGTTTTTCTTAGTTGCCGAGCTAACAATTTATGCGGTTTATCCCCAAATTCAAAATGTATTTGTTTGGTCTTTTGAAAAAGTTTAATAACATACTTTGATTGTATCTCATTTAATTTGTATTTTAATGTTACAATTTTATTATGTATAACCCTAGATGGAGACATAGCATTTTCCATGTCCAACTGCCTTATTTCATTTTCCAATTTCTGTTGAATCTTTCTATTTTCCTTATTCAGATATGCCTGCGCTGAGATTGTAGCACCCCGTATAAAAGCTTTAAATGTGTCCCATAAAAGAGATGATGAAATTCCAGGTTTATCATTGGTTTCAAAAAATAATTCAATCTGTTTAACCAGATAATCTGAGCACCTTTTATCATTTAATATATGAGGATTAAGTCTCCATTGTGAATATCCTTTAGTTATACCCTTTAAGTTAATCTTAAATGTTAATGGAGCATGATCTGAAATAATAATATTATGGTATTTTGAGTCATACGTAAATGGGACAAGTTTTGAATCTATTAGAAAATAATCTATCCTGGAGTATGTTCCAAATACCGGCGAGTAAAATGAGTATTCTCGGCCATTGGGATTAACATTTCTCCAAATATCTTTGACATTAGCTGATCTAATAAAGGAATTTATGAATTCGCTTGATTTAGAAATAACCTTCCTTTTGATTGAAGATCTGTCCAAATAATTATCCAAAGTGCAATTTAAGTCGCCCCCAATTATTAGATTGTTCTGTTTTACTGTAGGGATAGTGTTAAATATTTTCTTAAAGAATAGTGGTATATCAAAATTTGGGCCATATATATTCATAAGTACAACCTTCTTCGAGTATAATTCACCCGTGACTATTATATATCTACCTTCTGGGTCCTCTATTATTGAACTATGTTTAAATTGAATACCTTTACAAATAAGAATGGCAACTCCTCGAGATTTATGAGTGAATGATGAATGATACACCCTAGAAATCCAATTTATCATTAACCTATATTGTGCCTCCTTTTTTAGATGAGTCTCTTGAAGATAGATTATATCAGCTTGTATTCTATTTAATTGCGCCAAAACCTTACCTCTTTTGATTGGTTCATTAATACCTTTTACATTCCAACTACAGAAGGTGATTCCATCACCCCCCTTTTTCTTGTTAGTGTCTTGCATTTGGATGTTATGGTGGATTATAATGAGGTAGATGTCTCAGCACATATATCCCAATTTCGCACCCTAGTTTATGATCAACTAATACTAATAACATTATTTGGCATACATATCCCCTCCAGTCTACTGTATAATTCCATTCAAAAGTAAAGTAATATAATTCCACATATAATATATTAAAAAAAATAATATAAAAAAGAGAAAAGAAAAAGTTAGTAATATTATTGGAAAGGTGCAGGAAAGAAAGAGTGTCTAAAGCTACATAAAGTGGTGTTAGTGTAAGCCACACTAGCGTGGCTGTTAAACTACGGACTTCCGTTGGGAAAAAAAAGATGTTTGTATTTCCAGTTCCGTAAATGCCTTAAGGGCAATATATTTAGGGGCGGGGTGTTACATTTCCATTCTTATTAATACTTTATTGATTTAATTTGCTGTTATCGTTTTAGGTTATTTAAGGAGGTATCGCATATATTTATTAATAATGGTTAGTACTGAACTAATACATTATATATTAGTTTATTGTTAATAATCATTGAGCTCTCCAAGTCCAATAATTTTACAAGTTCATCATTCTTCCTCCTTAATGCTGGTTGTGGATCGGCATCAAGTGTTGAGTATAATTCAAGTTTGTTATTCTTCCTCCTCTTCTTCATCGTCTTCTCTCAGCGTTCCCTCTGCTTCTTCTTCTTCTTCCTCATCCAACTCCTTCTCGATTTTACGTGCGAACTCCAGAGCTTCGGTATGTTTAGTGAAGTGGTGCTCTTTATTGTCGTAGCTCACTCGTAGTGTGGCAGGGTACATCAGGCCATATCTCACGCCCTTTATATTCCTGAGGATGTGCCTTGTTTCAGTAAAAAGGGCTCTTCTCCTGGCCACTTCCGCAGGATAATCTCTGAATATGCTGATCTTATCACCATCATAAAGCAGATTCTGTTTGCGAATTATTATCTTCATCATATCTTCCAAAACATGATCGTAGACTACTTTCACAATCAGTTGTCTTGGTGGCGAACCCGTCTTTGGACGTCGTCTCAGTGCTCTGTCCGCTCGGCCAAGTAGGGGTGCTTGATCCAGATTCAAGACATTCTTCAGAAGATTTGCAGCAAACTCTCTGGTGTCTTGAGCTCCCTCCTTGCCTTCACGCACACCCACGATACGCAAGTTTTGGCGCCTTTGCCTTCCCTCCAAGTCAATACATTTCTCAGTTATTTTATTCAATAAATCTGTTAAACGCTTGTTCTCGGAGAGAAGTTTCTCATTCGCCCTAGTACTTGAGTCAGCAAAAATAGTCAGTTCCTTTATTGCTTCGTGTTGTTGATCAAGTGATCTTTTAATAGGTTCCAACTTAAGATCAACTGAGAGTTCCAAACCACCAACTTTCTGATTAACTTCATCCATCTGTTGTTTTAGATCAGCATCTGCTTTTATCTTCCATTCATCCATCATAATTTTTACTGTGGTTACAACTTCATTTTTCAACTCCTCTTTAACTTGTTCTTTAAATATTTCAATATCAGCTTTGAGCAGCTTAAATTCTTCCTTATATTCTTTCTTCATATTTTTAAGCTCACCCATAATGGTAGTTTTCAGATCCTCCATTTCAGATTTCTTCCTTGGGATATCCTCCAGAGAGCCAGTCAAACTCGAGGTCGAGGCTTCAACTGGGCCTACCTCTTTTTTCAGCACAGATTTTTTCTCTTTGGGAGGGGGAGTTCTTTTCATCGACATTACTGCTTTAAAAGTCGCGCGCCTGATGACGTCACGGGCCTTATCTGGCTGCCGGTGCCGTTCACAAATGCTCCTCTCTGGTAAGTAGCTATAAATAACCCCGTTTTTTCCTGTTTTTAATACAATTTTTACGGAGCTGGACGGCGCTGGTTCCTCCTACTCCATAGCGCCACCGGAAGTCCCTGTTCCTCAAGTTTTGGCTGCATTTTAGCCCCACAATCCTGGTGTTCGGACACAAGGCAGGGAGTGGGGAGAGTCGAGTGTGGGGGGGGGGGGGGACTTACCTGTCAGTTTGCTCCTCGGCCTGGCTAAGATGGCCATTCGCGGGTCCAGGCAGCGGGCGGTCGATGGTCAGGCTAGAGTCAGCTGCCTGCCCCTCTATCGGGCCTACGTCCGTGCACGTGTGTCCCTGGAGAGGGAACACGCGGTGTCCACAGGGACTCTGGAGGCCTTCCGTCAACGCTGGTCACCGCGTGGGGTTGAGACTATTATAAACAATGAATGTACTGTTGTACTACAATGATTTGTTTGATATAGTGTTATTTTTGATTATGTTTTGATGTGTTGTATTATATGATTGTGTCGAATAAAGTTTTTGAAAAGGAAAAAAAAAAAAAAAAAGAGAGGGAGGGGGACCTCATTGAAGCGTTACCCAACAGGGCCCTAGTAAGACCACATCTGGAGAGTTGTGTACAGTTTTGGTCTCCTAATTTGAGGAAGGACATCCTTGTGATTGAGACAGTGCAGTGTAGGTTCACAAGATCGATCCCTGGGATGGCGGGACTGTCATATGAGGAAAGGTTGAAAAGACGAGGCTCGTATTCACTGGAGTTTAGAAGGATGAGGGGGCATCTTATAGAAACATATAAAATTATAAAAGGACTGGACAAGCTAGATGCAGGAAAAAATGTTCCCAATGTTGGGCGAGTCCAGAACCAGGGGCCACAGTCTTAGAATAATGGGGAGGTCATTTAAGACTGAGGTGAGAAAAAACATTTTCACCCAGAGAGCTGTGAATTTGTGGCCATTTGGGACGGAGATGAGGAGAAACATTTCCACCCAGAGAGTTGTGAATCTGTGGGATTCGCTGCCATAGAGGGCAGTGGAGGCCAAGTCACTGGATGGATTTAAGAGAGAGTTAGATAGAGCTCTGGAGGCTAGTGGAGTCAGGGGACATGGGGAGAAGGCAGGCACGGGTTATTGATTGGGGACGATCAGCCATGATCACAATGAATGGCAGCTGGCTCGAAGGGCCGAATGGCCCCCTCTGCACCTATTGTCCGTGTTTCTAAGTTTATAAGAGGTGAAGCTTAACAGAGGTACCGTAAAATGCCACAATGCCCAATGCTGGGATGGAAGATTGCAACCTTCACGTGGTCCGCCCTGTTTCGACTAATGCAATCAACTCGACATAATGCACAAACGGAAGATCAAGTAGAACAAGTTGTCCGACAACTTTAGAAACATAGAAAAATAGGTGCAGGAGTAGGCCATTCGGCCCTTCGAGCCTGCACCACCATTCAATGTGATCATGGCTGATCATCCAACTCAGTATCCCGTACCTGCCTTCTCTCCATACCCCCTGATCCCTTTAGCCACAAGTGCCACATCTAACGCCCTCTTAAATATAGGCAATGAACTGGCCTCAACTACCTTCTGTGGCAGAGAATTCCAGAGACTCACCAGTCGCTGTGTAAAGAATGTTTTCCTCATCTCGGTCCTAAAGGAACTCCCCCTTATCCTTAGACTGTGACCCCTTGTTCTGGACTCCCCCAACATCGGGAACAATCTTCCAGCATCTAGCTTGTCCAACCCCTTAAGAATTTTGTAAGTTTCTATAAGATCCCCCCTCAATCTTCTAAATTCCAGCGAGTACAAGCCGAGTCTATCCAATCTTTCCTCATATGAAAGTTCTGACATCCCAGGAATCAGTCTGGTGAATCTTCTCTGTACCCCCTCTATGGCAAGGATGTCTTTCCTCAGATTTGGAGACCAAAACTGTACGCAATACTCCAGGTGTGGCCTCACCAAAACCCTGTACAACTGCAGTAGAACCTCCCTGCTCCTATACTCAAATCCTTTCGCTATGAATGCTAACATACCATTTGCTTTCTTCACTGCCTGCTGCACCCGCATGCCTACTTTCAATGACTGGTGTACCATGACACCCAGGTCTCGTTGCATCTCCCCTTTTCCTAATCTGCCACCATTCAGATAATAGTCTACCCTCATGTTTTTGCCACCAAAGTGGATAACCTCACATTTATCCACATTATACTGCATCTGCCATGCATCTGCCCATTCACTCAGCCTATCCAAATCACCCTGCAGCCTCCAAGCATCCTCCTCACACCTAACTATACCCCCCAGCTTGGTGTCATCTGCAAATTTGGAGATGTTGCATTGAATTCCCTCGTCCAAATCATTAATATATATTGTAAATAGCTGGGGTCCCAGCACTGAGCCTTGCGGTACCCCACTAGTCACTGCCTGCCATCCTGAAAAGGACCCGTTTACTCATACCCTTTGCCTCCTGTCTGCTAGCCAGTTCTCTATCCACATCAATACTGAACCCCCAATACCGTGTGCTTTAAGTTTGTATGCTAATCTCTTATGCGGGACCTTGTCGAAAGCCTTCTGAAAGTCTAGATATAACACATCCACTGGTTCTCCCTTATCCACTCTACTAGTTACATCCTCGAAAAATTGTATCAGATTTGTCAGACATGATTTACCTTTCGTAAATCCATGCTGACTTTGTCCAATGATTTCACCACTTTCCAAATGCGCTGCTATCCCATCTTTAATAACTGACTCTAGCAGTTTCCCCACTACCGATGTTAGACTAACTGGTCTGTAATTCCCTGTTTTCTCTCTCCCTCCTTTTTTAAAAAGTGGGATTACATTAGCTACCCTCCAATCCTCAGGAACTACTCCAGAATCTAAGGAATTTTGAAAAATTATCACTAATGCATCCACTATTTCTGTGGCTACCTCCTTGAGTACTCTGGGATGCAGACTATCTGGCCCTGGGGATTTATCGGCCTTCAATCCGTTCAATTTACCCAACACCACCTCCCGGCTAACCTGGATTTCACTCAGTTCCTCCATCTTATTTGACCCCCGTTCCACTGCTATTTCCGGCAGATTATTTATGTCTTCCTTAGTGAAGACAGAACCAAAGTAGTTATTCAATTGGTCTGCCATGTCCTTGTTCCCCATGATCAATTCACCTGTTTATGACTGCAAGGGACCAACATTTGTTTTAACTAGTCTCTTTCTCTTCACATATCTATAAAAACCTTTGCAGTCAGTTTTTATGTTCCTTTCATAATCTATTTTCCCTTTCCTAATTAAGCCCTTTGTCCTCCTCTGCTGCATTCTGAATTTCTCCCAGTCCTCCGGTAGGCTGCTTTTTCTGGCAAATTTGTATGCCTCATCTTTTGTTTTTATACTATCCCTGATTTCCCTTGTTATCCATGGATGCACCACCTTCCCTGATTTATTCTTTTGCCAAACTGGTATGAACAACTTTTGTACTTCATCCATGCAGTCTTTAAATACCTTCCATTGCACATCCACTGTCAACCCTTTAAGAATCACCTGCTAGTCTATCTTGGCCAATTCACATCTCATACCTTCAAAGTTACCTTTGTTCAAGTTCAGAACCCTTGTTTCTGACTTAATTTTGTCACTCTCCATCCTAATGAAGAACTCTACCATATTATGGTCACTCTTGCCCAAGGGGCCACGCACAACAAGACTGCTAACTAACCCTTCCTCATTACTCAATACCCAGTCTAGAATAGCCTGCTCTCTCGTTGGTTCTTCCACATGTTGGTTGAGAAAACTATCCCGCATACATTCCAGGAAATCCTCTTCCTCAGCACCCCTGCCAATTTGATTCACCCAATCTACATGCAGATTGAAGTCACCCATTATAACCGTGTTGCCCTTGTTGCACGCATTTCTAATTTCCTGTTTGATGCCATCCCCAACTCCAATACTACTGTTAGGTGGCCTGTACACAGCTCCCACTAGCGTTTTCTGCCCCTTAGAGTTTCGCAGCTCTACCCATATCGATTCCACATCCTCCACGCTAATGTCCTTCCTTTCTATTGCATTAATCTCCTCTCTCACCAGCAACGCTACCCCACCTCCTTTTCCTTTTCGTCTATCCCTCCTGAATATTGAATATCCCTAGATGTTCAGCTCCCAGCCTTGGTCATCCTGGAGCCATGTCTCCGTGATCCCAACTATAGCATAGTCATTAATCGCTATCTGCACCTTCAACTCATCCACCTTATTACGAATGCTCCTCGCATTGAGACACAAAGCCTTCAGGCTTGTTTTTACAACACTCTTACTCCTTATACAATTATGTTGACAAGTGGCCCCTTTCACATCGATCCCTATTACACTTGGCCATACTCTCCTATCCCTTTGTGAGCTTTCTTTCCCGTTAATTCTGGGGTCATTAACCATCCCTTTACTCTCTTTCATACCTCTCTCTCTCAATATACATCTCAATATACATCTCTCTCTCTCTCAATGTACATAAATGATCTGGATGAGGGAATTGAAGGCAATATCTCCAAGTTTGCGGATGACACTAAGCTGGGGGGGCAGTGTTAGCTGTGAGGAGGATGCTAGGAGAATGCAAGGTGACTTGGATAGGCTGGGTGAGTGGGCAAATGTTTGGCAGATGCAGTATAATGTGGATAAATGTGAGGTTATCCACTTTGGTGGCAAAAATAGGAAAACCGACTACTATCTAAATGGTGGCCGATTAGGAAAAGGGGAGATGCAGCGCGACCTGGGTGTCATGGTACACCAGTCATTGAAAGTAGGCATGCAGGTGCAGCAGGCAGTGAAGAAAGCCAATGGTATGTTAGCTTCCATAGCAAAAGGATTTGAGTGTAGGAGCAGGGAGGTTCTACTTCAGTTGTATAGGGTCTTGGTGAGGCCACACCTGGAGTATTGCGTACAGTTCTGGTCTCCAAATCTGAGGAAGGACATTCTTGCCATAGAGGGAGTGCAGAGAAGGTTCACCAGACTGATTCCTGGGATGTCAGGACTGTCTTATGAACAAAGACTGCATAGACTCGGTTTATACTCTCTAGAATTTAGGAGATTGAGAGGGGATCTTATAGAAACTTACAAGATTCTTAAGGGGTTGAACAGGCTAGATGCAGGAAGATTGTTCCCGATGTTGGGGAGGTCCAGGACAAGGGGTCACAGCTTAAGGATAAGGGGGAAATCCTTTAGGACCGAGATGAGAAGGAATTTTTTCACACAGAGAGTGATGGGTCTCTGGAACTCTCTGCCACAGAGGGCAGTTGAGGCCAGTTCATTGGCTATATTTAAGAGGGAGTTAGATGTGGCCCTTGTGGCTAAGGGGATCAGAGGGTATGGAGAGAAGGCAGGTACGGGATACTGAGTTGGATGATCAGCCATGATCATATTGAATGGCGGTGCAGGCTCGAAGGGCCGAATGGCCTA